>OY998167.1:65889066-66489066 GCA_963921995.1 Oxystoma pomonae
GAGTGTGTCAACACATAAGATAATATGTATTTGTGTGATATTTTCTAAGCGGTACAAAGAGAGCAATTCATGTCTCAATAATTTCATAGAATGAATTCACAGCTTTGCTCCCAGTTTATACTGGCAAGATAGTTATTTAACCCCAAAAAATCTACTTTGAAATCATAATAGAAATCCTGCAAAATCAAGCTTTTAAATATTTGAATTGGTTTTGTGTTTATACAACATTCATAGCTAAGCAAAATACAACATCCTGTGTCACTTTGACAGTTCTCAGATTTCTTGTTTACCCTGATTTTATTAATTTTGACAGATTATTTGGACTGTTTTAAGAAAAAATGGCCTTATGCATCTCATTCCAGTGCATTTTGATGTCCATCAAGGAAAACATATCTTATAAATTGCATTATAGTTCAACTTAAAATCAATTTTTAGATATCTATGTATATGTCAGCCTTCAAACCAAACTTTCTTTAAACCATAGTCTTAGTAATAATCGCTCTAAGTCTTTGGAAGTCCCTCGGCAATCCCAGGCAATCACTGAAAATTCAACAAAATTGGCAATCATGTCACATTTTTTGAACTAGCCCCTCAGCCTGCCTAGTTTATACAGAGCGCTTCATGCTACTGCGAACATAGGCCGGAAGAAGTCCAATTTTTCAGTGTACGTATATGCAGGGACACCGCACACCTATCAGTGGAGCAACCAACACTCAGGCTTGCGATCGCCGTTCGCCGCCATTCGCGGCGCTTGTGTTTAGTACGCCTCCAACCACGGTGTTATGTGGAGCGCAGTCAATGAAACCGGAATTTGGTCAATAAATACGCAAATTTGTATAATATAATTTTCTTGTTTCTTGTCACTGATAAATTAGAGCGTTTTATTTTCAATTGCTCAGATTTATCACTAACAACGTGTTACAATGAAAATAATAAGGAGAAACAAAATAAAAGCAAGTTCTCAAAATAAAATAATACATTCTAAAAACCAAAAAGATTCTCCCAGTCAAAAAAAAATTAGAGCAAATTCGAAAGTCCTCCTTGCTCAGCTAGACAATATCCGAGCCTATTATAAAAACTCCCTTCTAACGTTTCCAAGCATGTTAGGGGTGATAGTTTGAAAAGCTTCTTCAATGTTAATCCGAAGTTCTTCCAAATTATTAGCCCTTTCATGCCCGTAAACTTTATTTTTGATACAACTCCACAGATAGAAGCCATTAGGAGCAAGATTGGGTGATCTAGCTGGCCATAAAATAGTTCCCCGTGTACTTATAACCTGATTAGATATTCCCTAACAAGGCCAACATTGTGAGTGGGACAACCATCTTGTTGAAACCATAATATGCTGCTGCAGTAGATCCAAGTATCTAGGACCATTCAAATTGCCGTAAATAAAAAATGGCCCAATTACGTGTCCCCCTACAATACCCCCCCAAACATTTTTTTAAAAAATACAAATGCAAATTTTCCCTCGACCAATATCGAACGTGTGTTGGGTTATGACGATTCAATAATAGAAAAGTGCTTTGATCTGTGAAAAGAATAGATCTAAAAAAATTTTCAGCATGATTAGCCCTTTCCATCATTGTTTTGCAAAATTCCATAAGACAATAGTTGTCCTCAGGAAAAATTTGATGCATTTTTGACGCTTTGTAAGAATGATAACCATTCTTTTTGAGAACACGTAAGACAGTGGCTGAAGACGTTTCAACTGCTTTGGCAATTTGGTGGCTAGTTAACTTTCGATTTTCCTCCACTGCAGCGCAAATCATCACACCTCGTACTTCCTGCTCGTCATTCAAAACAGTAGGTTTTTTATGGTTTCTTCTCAACTCAACTCAATTTTATTGCCATAAATCATACAAAAAAATATGAACAGCAACATCAAAAGACTTAGTGTAATACAATTGAAGCTTCTAGAAATGAAAATTTAGAGTAACATTTTTCTATGAGAAATACTGTAACTTCAGTTTTAAATTTATTTAGATTGTGTATTTGTTTTATATTAATTGGAAGTAGTTCATACGCTTTTATTGCCCTATAATGTGGAGATCTTTCAAAGAAAGTAGATCTGTGGGTTGGTAGGGTCAAGTTTTGGTGATATCTGGTTATTGAGTTTAGATTGCTGTGATTTTGTTTGTAGGTTTGGAACTTATGTATATTTTTCCTTACAAAAATAACTAATTGTTTAAAATATAGTGAAGGTACTATCAAGACATTCAGTTGGCGAAAAATATGGTTTGCAGGAGGTTCTTCTTGGCAGTTTTAGTAGGCATCTGAGAATTCTCTTCTGAGTGATAAATATCTTGTTAGCTTCATGTGCTAAACCCCAGAATAGGATGCTGTAATTTATAAGTGATTGTAGTGACGAATAATAAAATACTTTTAGAGTACTTAGTGACATAACATCACGAAGTCTTTTAATTATTGCAAAGTAGCTATTCAGTTTGGAAGACAAAAAACTTGATGTGGGTATCCCAGGTAAGTCGAGGGTCAGGTAAACAGTGAGTAAGGAGAGAGGTTAGGTGTTATTGTTTACAATACCAAATTAAAAATTTTCAAAGTATTTTTTACCACTTTTTCGTTAGAAAGAAAACAAAATATTATCATGGGCTGTTTAATAAGAAGCTTATAACCACCATCCATCAAGAAAATCAGCAAAAAGTCAGAAGATTACCAAGATTTTTGAAGATAACCTCAAAATTTACAACATGAATCTAATCTGTTCAAGGTGCAAATCGAACAGCATTTTCAAAAGAAGACCGTAAAAGGAAGGAGTCTTTGGACACAAGTGTGATCTATGCCACCAGGCATTTTGTAAATCCTGCTCAAAAATTGCCAGTAGTGAAGCAGACAGCCTCATGCAGAACCAAAGAAACCTGCTGTTTCTTTGCACTGACTGTAAAACAGCAACTTTTGACAAAAGTGTAAACGAGTCAGCAGAATGTAGAAGCTTGCACTCTATTATAAAAAATTTAGAAGGAAAACTTCTTGCTTTAGAAGAAAATGTCACTCACAGAATTGAAATGGATTCAGAGAGACTAGAAAACTCACTTACCAAGAAGCTTAGTGCAGGTCTAGAAGATTTAAAATGCATGTTAAAGACTGAAATGCATCACCTAAAAACTGATGTGAAACACTTAACAGAGTCAAATAAAAAAGTATCCATTGTTGACAAACCTCTCACCAGCTCCAAACCAGGCAGGCTGTAAATAACTACTTACCTGTATCTCCAATTTCTGGTAAACAAAATAAAAAATTTTTGGAAAACCAGGGCAAACAACAAAATATGCCCTCTTACTCACATCCAACTTCTCCTGAGTCAAATGAGAATAAATTGGAAGAACAAAATAAAGAACAAAACATGACCTCTCCGTCCCATTCTTCTGATTCGAAAAGAAATCAGGATAAAGGGTGGACAGAGGTCAGTTATAGAAAACGAGTTTCAAAAGGACATTGTCCAGATCCCATTAGGGGGAAAAATGTCGAATCATCCTTAGCAACTGCTAAAACCTATTCTTCAATTTTTCTATCTGGGCTCGAGCCCAAAACAACTTCTCAGCAAATAATAGATTTTCTTAAAGAACAAAATATCTCAGATCATTTCTGGTAAACAAAATAAAAAAATTTTGGAAAACCAGGGCAAACAACAAAATATGCCCTCTTACTCACATCCAACTTCTCCTGAGTCAAATGAGAATAAATTGGAAGAACAAAATAAAGAACAAAACATGACCTCTCCGTCCCATTCTTCTGATTCGAAAAGAAATCAGGATAAAGGGTGGACAGAGGTCAGTTATAGAAAAAGAGTTTCAAAAGGACATCGTCCAGATCCCATTAGGGGGAAAAATGTCGAATCATCCTTAGCAACTGCTAAAACCTATTCTTCAATTTTTCTATCTGGGCTAAAAAAAAACACAAAATCAACAATAGTGACAACAAAACAAAAACTTCTTGGCAAATAATAAATGAGATTAAGGGAAACCCAAAAAAATCATCAAAAAATACTCTACAAGGCAACCCACAAACTCTCTGCAATGAAATAAATGTTTTCATGTCCAATGTTGCTAGAAATTCAGTTAAACAAGTAAAAAAAACTGATTTTCAGACAATGAAAAAATCAAACATGGAGTCAATGTATTTGTCTCCTATTTCTGAAACAGAAATTATGGAAATTATCAAAAAACTAAAAAATAAGCACAGCTCAGGTCATGACAACATTTCATCAAACTTAATTAAATCCTTTGCTATATTATTAACAACTCCTTCCAGGTGGGGACTTAAAACTGGCCATTCTAAAACCCATGCTTAAAAAGGGCAACCCCTCTGACATTGAAAATTACAGGTCAATAAGCCTAGTGCCCTCATTTTCCAAGATATTTGAAGTAGCAATGAATAACCGCTTGAAATCTTTTTTTGAATCCAAAAAATTACTTAACCCTAGCCAGCACGGATTTTTAAAGGGGAAGTCAGTGGATACAGCCACATATGATTTTTTGTCTAAGCTTCTAGAAAACCTGGAGGGCAAGCTGAAGACTCTGGGAGCATTTCTGGACCTCTCTAAGGCGTTTGACTGCTTGGATCATGGTATTCTGCTAAAAAAACTAGAGCTATATGGTGTCTGTGGTCCTCCGCTCAGGTGGGTAGCCTCATACCTTACAGACCGAAGACAGAAAGTTAAAATAGAACGCAATGGATCAGAATATGTTTCTGAAGAAATAACAATCTCTCTAGGTGTTCCTCAAGGGAGTGTACTGGGCCCATTTCTGTTCTTGGTGTACATTAATGACCTGCCTGAGGCTGTAGCCACCCTTTTCTCTAAAATTGTTAACTTTGCTGATGACACAAACCTGCTCTTTTGGGCGAAAAATTCTGAAGCTCTAGTCGACATAGCAGAGACCATCTTGGTAGAGGCCCAGAAGTGGTTGCTACTAAACTGCCAGAAATCAACTTTTGTCTGGTTCCGAACTACGCAAGATAAAAATGACTATCCCCAGTCACTGGATCTGCTTTCTTGGACTTTTGGACCAGCAAAACATGTTAAGTTCCTAGGTATGCATATTGATCAGGCCTTAACCTGGGAAACTCATGTTAAAGAGGTTTGTAAGAGGTTGAGTACAGCACGCTTCTCTGTCAGAGTGCTACACAAATACCTGGAAAGAGATGTTTTACTGTCAGTATATTATGCAAACTTTTATTCAATCCTCAGGTATGGTGTCATTTTCTGGGGGGGCAGTTCTGGTGGTTTGTTGGGTGAACCATTTAAGATTCAAAAGAGGGTTGTAAGGATAATGATGGGGATGCCAGCTAGAGAGTCTTGCAGAGGAAAGTTTAAGGACCTTAACATTCTGACATTCTATGGCATATATATTTTTGAATGCATCATGTTTTTATTTAAAAACTTTGGGAAATTTGAACACCTTGTACCAAAACATGATCACAATACTAGAGCCTTGAATTTAAATATACCAGCTCACAGACTTTCCCTCACAGAGAAGAGTCCCATGTATGCCTGTGTTAAACTCTTTAACAATCTTCCTACCAATATTAGAGCAGAAACCAACCTAAATAGGTTTAAAAAATTAGTGTTTAAATGCCTACTTGAAATTGAGCCATATTCGGTAGCAGAGTACCTGTCATTTTACCCTCCTCAATAGTGTATTTTTTAATTTAGTGTTGATATTTTGTTATTTTATATATTTTTCTTTTTTTCTTTGTTATTTTAATTACTGCTTTTCATGTCTAAAATGTGTTGGTTTTTTTCACTTCAATTTTACCCACCTAGTTTTGTACTATAATTTTAATCAAACATTCTGTATTGTTTATAAGCTTTACATTTTATTAGTTATTTTCATGTTTTTATTATTTTTTTCTTTTATTTTACTATTTTACTATTAGGTATTTACTACATTTGTAACACCCAGAAATTTTGTACAATCATACACCTGTATAGACTTTCCATTCAGAGGAACATAGAGTGACTGGGAAGTAGATCCAGTTATGCTGAAGGTCATTAAGACAGTCTTGTCGACATTCAAGGATAAGTAGTGGCTAGCACAAAAATCCTGTATGCAACCCGCCACCCCCCTACATTTCTCTGAAAGACCAGATGTTGTTGTATCTGCCTCTAGAGCAGACATATTGTGAGCAAACTGAGCAAGGAGACAGGCTAACAAACAGATTGACATAGATGACAAAGAGGAGGGGGCCCAGGATCGAGCCCTGTGACACCCCCATCCCTGCCTCTGTGATTTGTGACATGTGGCTTTGGGAATTTTTCGTGATGCACACTGTTTGAGGTCTCGGAGTGAGGTATGATTTGAGGAGATTATAACCAGTTCCTATGACCCCGTAGGTTTCAAGTGTATTTAATTGTAAATTATGGTTGATGGTATCGGAGGCCTTTGAGAGGTCGAAAAATAGCACAGACACCCTCTCTCCCTTGTCAAGCCTTTCAGTTATAAATTTGATGACTTCGTAAATGGCAAGTTCTGTCGATCTAGACGTTAAGAACCCATATTGCTGATTGGAGAAGACTTGGTTTTGAGAGAAGAAAAATGTTGATCTCAGTTCTTGGCGCTACACAACCAAACTTTTCAAAATTCTGCACAATGAATCGTTGATAAACTAGGTTCTGGGCGATTTACAAAATTCTCCAAAAAAAGTTCTAAATAAGTCTCAATGGTCTGCCTTGATAGGGCCATTTGACTATCTGTACTATTTTGGGAACTTCATAGACATCCATTTTTAGTTTTAAAAATGTATTATTTCACTTAAGAACTTACCAATCTGTTTCTCGAACAAGGCAGAAATAAAACAAAATAATAAAAACAAAATAAATTTCCAAAGATAACATTGCAGCGTGCTTCGAATCTACCTCGTTCGTACGACATGGAGAGTAAATTGGACTTGATTCCTCCTATGTTCACAGTAGCCTGAAGCTCATTGTATAGGTCCAAAATGTTTGTGATGGGGTACAGTGTGACAAGTCATATCCAACTACCCATAGATGCCACTAATTTAAATTAATTTATGCATAAGTCTTCAAAATTTAGCAGTCTAGGCAAGAATGGTTTTTTACCTTAGTATATTGTAGTTGTCAAGGGAAATAGTTAACCTAGAGTAATTTAGGTAATTATGCAGGATACAGTTTTCTGCCATTTTTGATTTTTTATGAAAAATTCTTTATAGAGGCACCTACTAGGGTCCCTAGGACCCCAAATCCGCCAGCGCCGATTTTTTTGTGTAATGTGTTTTTTTTATTGTTTTGGGTTTGGTTGGAAAAAAATTTAAAAAAACACAAGCAAATTTTTAAAAAAGCAACCGACTCCGGCGGATTTGGAGTCCTAGGGACCCTAGTAGGTACCCCCATAAAGAATTTTTCAAAAAAAATCATAATTTAAACTTCTGACTGAACACACCTATATTTCCAATGTAAACGTGTTGAATAACAATAAAAGGTACGGTATACGGTTTTCTGCCATTTTTGATTTTTTTTGAAAAATTCTTTATGGGGGCACCTTCTAGGGTCCCTAGGACCCCAAATCCGCTTGCGCCCGATTTTTTTTTTTTTTTTTTTTTTTAACGAGAAAAAAGGGTGCCAGGGGGGGTTGTAAAGTGTTTTTTTAATTGTTTTGGGTTGGTTTGGATTAGGTTGGGTTGGACTGTGTTGGTTTGGGTTGTTTTAGTGAAAAAAAATTAAAAAAAACCAAAAAAAAAAAAAAAAACCAACCGGCGCAGACGGATTTGGGGTCCTAGGGACCCTAGAAGGTGCCCCCATAAAGAATTTTTCAAAAAAAATCAAAAATGGCAGAAAACCGTATACTGCATAATTACCATAAAAGGAGATTATATACCACTTTTGCTGCCTACACAAAAGTGGAAAAATGTGGGTGTTATTACCTCTGTTTGAGTTGACTTTGTACCACAGGCCGTAGCTGGTTGCAAAGCACACGGCTTCGGCTATAAATAGATACAAAGCGCCTTTCTTTAACCACTTTTTGAACTGAGATTTCGGTCCTTTTAATAACATTTCAACAGCTGCACATTTTTAAAAAAATACGTCCAATCACTGGGAGGGGAGGAGTGGTTGACGGATGATGGATGGTTGATGGGCATGGCCCGCGTGCCGTGCCGTTTTCTTTTTGTCAGGGTTACGGTTAACCTTGGTCCTAAAATTTCCCAGAAGTATAAGCAAAAGAAGGAGACCTCGATTGTGTAATATCATTGAATATTGTTTAAATTTACAGATAATTGTTTATGTTTACATATGTGAATAATCGAAAGTTTTTAATTTTTAACCATTTCCGGATTATACTTAAATTTTCATATCAAAAATGCTTGTGTGTCATGTATTAGCTGACATGAACAGAAAAAATCGATGTAGACAGCGCATCCTGTCATGTTCGATGCCTTGAGAATCAGAACCAGCCTATTTTTCCGGTTCAGAATAGTGTGGAACACATTCTTGTCGGCCCTGCAGAATAGTTGCGGTTCTCAAGGTATGGATTTTCACAGGATGTGCTATCTACGTCCATTTGTTCTGTTCATGTCAGCTATTAGATGACGTCATAGGACACCACTGGTGTGATCTTTCCTGGGAAATTTTTCGCATGTAATTAAAAAAAATTCAATAATTAAAAAAAAATGGCAAATACACGATGTCTTAACATTTTTAATATGAAAATTTAAGTATAATCCGGAAATTCATAAAAGTTAAAAACTTCACTGTTTTCTTTTTGTCGCGGTTAGGGTTAAGCTTGGTCCCAAAATTTCCCAGAAGTATAAGCAAAAGAAGGAGACCTCGATTGTGTAATATCTTTGAATATTGTTTAAATTTACAGATAATTGTTTATGTTTACATGTGTATATAATCAAAAGTTTTAAACTTTTATGAATTTCCAGATTATACTTAAATTTTCATATTAAAAATGTTATGACGTCATGTATTTGCCATTTTTTTAAAAAATTATTAATTTTTTTTTTAATTACATGCGAAAAATTTCACAGGAAAGATCACATCAGTGGCGTTCACACTAGTGACATATCACATATATTTAATGTTAAGCCCTATGCCCACCAACGCGTGCCCATGCAGGGTTTTTTGACGCAAGGGGTTTTTTGAAGCGCGCGTGTCGACCTTGAAAATGAAGGGTGCCTTTTCTGTTCACACCTATGCATCTTTTTTACACAGAATAATAATAGGTTAAATCTGGTGGATTTTCTGGTTCCAAATATTGATCAATAAATGTCTTGTGGTCTGAACAAAAAGAAGTAAAGAGCTAGATTACATTTTACCCAAAATGTGAATAATAAAATTTTATAATTATTGTTAATATTAAAGGGGCGAAATATTATATTTTGTTCTCTAGTTTTTTAAATATTGTAATAAATAAACGACCTAAAATAAGACACAAGAAATCCCAAGTACCTACTCTTTAAATTTTAATTTTTAGTATAATTTTAATATTCATTTTTTAGTCGCTAAAATTCAATTTTTACCAAGATATCTATCCGTAATAATTTAAACCTGTTGTGAATAAATAAATTTAAATGAAACACTATATTATCGATGAAAGTAGTTATATTAAAAATTTTCCATAAAGAAAAGTCCTAAAAAAATTGCCAAGACACTATAATTATTTCCTCTATAGCTAAGTGCCAAACTGTATGTAGAAGAATCTATAATAAAGACTTGTGTGACTCGCTTAACTGACAACTTGTTAATTGTAGCATCTGAAATAAATAAAAAACAAATAACAGAAAAAATATTTTTGATAGAAAATGTTGGCCTATTTAGTATTCAAACCCAGGCAAAAAAACCCCATAAATTCTCATGAAAGTTGGTGAGTATTTGTATTGTTTTATAGCTGTAAAACTGATAACGAAACAATAAAATTTATGACATTTGTCTTAGTTTTTTTACAAGTTTTTTTCCACATACTACATAGAAAGCATATAAAAACTGATTTATGGAAATTTTTATAGGTATATCTCAATATATTTAGTTACATCATAATTTGAATAATCTAAAAATAAATAAACTCATCCCATATTAAAGTTCTCTTGTTGTTGGTTGACACGTACATTATTACAGTTGTTCACTTTCCATACTTCCTGGCTTTTAAGTTGATACATGCATGATGACGACATTGTAAAACGGTTTATTTGCTGAATTTTTTTCAAGTGGGTTTATTGTGATGGCAGGAACCAACACACAATTGTATTTCTTGGCCTAAAAATAAAAATAAAGTTACAGATCAAGCAGAAAAACTCTAGTGTCAGTACCCAGAGAGTATGTGAGGATATTTTTGGGCAATTAGAATAATTTACATTAATTGACAATAGGTAGGTACACCAGATTTGTCTATTGTTAGCACCTCGGTGAAATATTTTTTTTTAATGGGCTAAAAGGATAATAGACAGTATGTTTGCTCATCTCTTGTTTATTCTTTTTCAAACTATAAATCAGAAGGTTTTTTCTAGCTATAGAGCCCCAAGTTGAGATATTGTATGGACAGTGTTGTTCAATCTCACACTGCAACAAGAGCAGTCATCAAGAGTGTTTCCAATCTATAAATTCAAACTAACTACAAGCTTTGACTTAAGTACGACAGTCCCCTCCACCTTCGTACTCGGGAGGGGGGGGGAGAAAGGGCTTAGTGGCTCAAGTCCCTGCCAAGAGCCATTCAATATTACAACCTAAAGATTGAATTTTTCCCAAAAAAAAAAAATGATGTTATGTAGACTATGCTGCTTATCTTTTTTATACAGGCTGTTGTAGCTTATTATCAAAATTGCTTAGGTTACAACAGTCGGGGAAAAAGCTGATCTTCTCAATTTTCACAAGAAAACCAACAAAATTGACTGACCTAATTGAAACCCAATACTAAAAAGCACTAACCAAAGCAACCCAATCACATAAACGGTAAATTGTCATAACTTTTGCCACAGTACTTACTATGGTCTTGGATCCACATCATTTATTTCTTGTTGAAGCAGCTCTCTCAATCACAAAAACTTTTGCAAAACAAACAAAAAAAAATGGAAATTTGACAAGAGAATGCCATTCTGGAAATAATTTTTGACATTTTAAAAAAAAGTCCCTAGAATTCCCCAGACATGCATGTGATTCTGGTGGAAAAATAGATAATGTTCTATTTTCAATGTTGGCATTACCGCGTGCATCTAAAAATATATTTTTAATTTTTAACACGTTTTCTCAGAATAATTCTGAAAAATAATTTATTTGCTGCGCTTTCCTAGTAAAACTGTTCAAATTACTCAATTTTCTTTCATTTATCGAAGTTTAAAAAAAATTTTTTAGGTTATATTTAACGTCAAAAAGATGCACGAGACACGCACGAGGTGTTGCCAACATAGGTATTTCTAGGAAATTTGGGCAAAAACGCATGCAACTTCATGCATTTATGGTGAGTTTCGTGGAAACGCGCCGCTGTGGGCAGGAAACGCCGAGTGCCCACCCCGCTTCAAAGCACCCTGCACGGGCACGCGTAGGTGTGCACAGGGCTTTAGTAAATAAGTGTCTACTTTTCATATTATTTTTGGGTTGGGTTGGATTAGGTTGGGTTGGTCTGTGTGGGATTGGGTTGTTTTAGTAAAAAAAAACAAAAAAAAATAAAAAAAAGCAACGGACGCAGGCGGATTTGGGGTCCTAGGGACCCTAGTAGGTGCCCCCATAAAGAATTTTTCATAAAAAAATAAAAAATGGCAGAAAACCGTATACTGCATAATTACCTTTATGTCTCTCGCTTTCTCTAACTCTAATTCCATTATCCAAATTACGGAATTATTGAAACGCAGTTAGGGCCCGGCACTATTTTGACACTGTTGACAGATACGCATGCGCAAGAACGACCATATTTAGTGCCGACACTAATAAGATTAGGACCTGTCCTTATTTGTGGAGGAATTATACTGGGCCGCATCTTGGCTGTGTCTAGCCGTATTTGACGTTTTTGACAACTATTCGCCATTTTTTTTACCTTAACTCTACTTTCGGAAATTTTTTGTGTTGTGACGGCCAAAAAAGCAAAAATTGGGACAAAATAGTTATATTTTTATAAAATCGGATGAGATAGCACAAGAAAATTAAAAAAAGCGAGGCTGAAATACTTCGTTTTACCGATGAAGACAATATTTGTTTGCTACGAGAAGTAGTTCAACAAAATCCCTTCAGAACTCTAAATAGTCCTTCCCTCCACCCTCCACAAAGACCTCTGCTTCTAACACATCATCCATGCTTTTGATCACTCAAAATATAAAAAAACAACACAGAATTTCGAACACAGGCAGCATATATTTGTAGGTTAGAAATAAAGTCGTATCGTCACCGTTTTGCTAGAGGCGCGTTCAATAATTCTATAATTTGCACCTTTTAGAGCCAGGCACAGCCTGTGTTAAGTTTCTATGCTGTAATCGCACCAAACTTGCGCAGAATGCAATGTTTGGTTGGTTAATAATTAACCTTTGATGATTGAGTTTTTATTCCGTTTGCCTTTTTAATGTAAATATTGTCGGTAAAAATGATGGAGGCAGAAGAAATATGGCTCGTGACTAGAGTTATAAATTATTTAAAGGAGGTCGAGGCAGATCCGGTGTAACAAGTTGCCCCGAGATTCCAATACAAGACGATTTGATCCTTGAAAAATTAGTTTTGATAAACCTGGCAAGAGAAATAATGGCCATTTATGGTTGAGGGCAGAAGGGCATCAGACTTGTCCGTCGACACAAAAGTAAGTAATAAATTAAATAAATTAAATTAAATTTTATATGTTACCCATATAAAATGGACATATATTGATGAAGCTGCAAGAGACATCCAAGTGTGATAAATAATTACTTCTGATGCATGTCCATTGGATATATACAGGACATTCATGGATATATTTTATATGGGAATAGAATAATTGTTGTTTCATTATAACTCAAAAACTAATTATATATGCAATTTTCACAGTTAACAGGTATAACCTTAGTTGTATGGTAACCTAGTTCAATCCTATAGACATGGTTTATGCAGCTACTTAGTGCATAATCTTATATGTCTGTCTCTTTCTCACATATATGAATAGAAAAGGATGGATAGAAAGTTATGCATTATGTTTGTCAATTGTGCATGATGCAGCTGCACAAACCTGCTGAAAGTTAATACCTCATACTTATAAGCTCTTATTTAATTTTTTTATTTACAGGTTATGGTAGCTTTAAACTTTCTATCACATGGTTTCTACCAAGAAAGTGTTGGAAAACACGTATGCTACACATTGAGGGCTCCAAGCTGTGTCTTTGTTTTTACAAAATGTGCCTTCCATTCAAAACTCAGCCAATTCTGATGTTTATTTGAAAACAAAAAGTAGAGACTTCACATGACCCATTTTGAATGTTGCTCCGATATTTCCTGAGCTAAGGACACTTTCAGAAAAAAAGAATCTCCACATAAGTACCATTTAAAAAAAAAAATATATAGTTTGCTGTATCTATAGCCAAGTTTTATGTGAAATATTGTAAAATAAAGAATTTTATAACTTAAAAATGAGACCTTTCATTTACACTCAATTATGTACAAGGTAACCATTTATAAAGTCCCACTTGGAAAAAAATTTTTGTTTAATTAGGTAGATTTATGTCACAATTTTGGTTTTTTCCCCAATCACACAACACGTAGGGTAGCCAGGAAGTTCTCTTTTTTTAATGGAATCCTATTTTTTTTGGTGACTGTCGAGTAAAATTTAAAATAATTTGCCATAAGGGCAATGTGTTAGTCAATGAAAAATAGTAATGGTTCGTTGTTCAACACATCTTATGGCAACGTTTTTGTGTTCAATGACCGTTCAAGATAAAGGTAACATATAGTATATTTTTGGGAATAGGAAGAAAAGATTAGTGATATTTTACAAAATTTAAAAAAGGACCTTATGGTCTGCGTGTAAGGTGGAATTAAAAAAAATTACACTGTAACTGTTTTTTATTTTTGTTTAATGTCAAAAAAATAAGGAAAAAAATCATAGAAAATATTTTGGTTAGTCTGAAATTAGTTCAATCGCTCAAAAAGCAAATTGGCAACATTGGGCGTGTTTCGGCTGCATTCAAGAAAAGGAACAGCCAGCGACGGGGATGGGATCGTTCCCTGGGGGTGTTCACATCCTCTAAGTGATCATCCACCACCAGAACGTCCGTCTAAAATTCAAAATTCGACACCCAGACTTCTTGGCGGAAACTCGGAATTGTCTGTAGACGACTTACTGAGCCGCAATATTACTAAGGAGGTCTCATAAAACGCGCTTTAAAAATATACTGCAATCCGATTCTTAAAAATAAATGATATGGGGTGCGGACGTAAAAAAGCCCCCCCCCCTGCTAACTGTTAAGTGGATTGAGACAGACAGACAGACATGAAAAAACTTTTTATTTTGGTCTTTTTTGACCGAAATAACCTTTTTTGAGTGGAAAAAACCTTTTTTTTGAGGATCCCAATACCCTCCATATTAGTATGGATGGGCACTACCGTATTTCAGCTGGACGACCTAACTTTTTCAAATCTGATGGTGGGGGTTACTTTTAATAACTTTTCTAACAAATTCTTGCTAAAAAGAAGGTGGCACGAAGTAAGGTTAAACAATAACAAATATTACACTCTTTTTTTAATCTACCGCCGTATTTCAGCTCGACGGCCTAACTTTTTTAAATCTGATGGTGGGGGTCATTGTTTATATTTTTTCTAACAAATTCATGCCAAAAAGAAGGCGGCACAAAGCAATCTTAAAAAATACGAACTACCTATACTCTTTCTCAATCTCCCCCGTATCTCAGCTCCACGACCTAATTTTTTGAAATCAGATGTTGGGGGTCATTTTTTATATCTTTGCTAACAAATTCGTGCTAAAAAGAAGGTGGCACAAAGCAAGGGTAAAAAATAAAAAATATTAAACTTTTTTCCAATCCACCCCCGTATTTCTGCTCTACGATCCAACTTTTTCAAATCTGATGGTGGGGGATATTTTTTATATCTTTTAAATAAGAAATATTGCACTTTTTTCCAATATACCCCCGTATTTTAGCTCCACGACCTAACTTTTTGAAATCTGATGGTGGGGCCATTTTTTATATCACACAAAACAAGGAAAAAAAATAAAAAATATTAGACTTTTTTTCAATATACCCCCGTATTTCAGCTCGACGACCTAACTTTTTCAAATCTGATGGTGGTACAAAGCAAGGGTAAAAAATTAAAAATATTACACTCTTTTTTCAATCTCCCCCGTATCTCAGCTCCACGACCTAACATTTTCAAATTTAATAGTGAGGTTGATTTTCCATGCTCAGTTTCACAAATTTGTGCTAGTAACAAAGTGGCAAAAACGAAGTGTAAAAAATAGGAAATAATAGGTATATAAAATGTATAGCCTTTTTGCAATCTACTTATAGAAGCTACTATTTTCTAAAATGGGGGTTATGGTGGAGGTTACTTTTTTGACTTTCTGCCATGATCCCTTAGCCCATTGATAACCAAAAAGATGCATTTTGCAGTTAAAAATCGAAGTTAAATTAACATCTGCAATAACGAATTGGTCAACTGTATTTTACATAAATCTAAATCTGAATCTCAAGCTAACTTCAGCCACATTGTGCATAGGGTTTTAGCTAACCACCGCTTTCTAATAAATACAATGCAATACTAGAGACTTTTGCTTTGCATATATGGCAGAATACTTTTTTCCATTTTCCAAGCAAGAATCGATCGGGCTGGAAATTCTGGATAAGTTTTAAAATTTTCCACTTTTGATCACCAGGGTGCCTTGATGTCGTTTTAATCGATACAAGTCACGTCACACACTATGCAGTAACGTGACGATAAGAAAGTAATACTTTTGTTTACACTTTTCCTGATAATTTTAAATTAGGCATAAAGCCTATTATTGTGTATTCTTTCCAATAGAGCATTTAAAATTTCTGAATCAGATATATTAAATTAAACCAACAACGTGCATGGTTTATTAAAGTCAATAATTATTACTGATAAAAGAGTAACTCTAAGGTAAGTAGATACGAATAAGACATAAAATTTAAAAACGTGCTAGTCCTATTATTTGAGGTGGAAAGAGAAAGGACTTGAATATTTTTTTTTATATATTAAAATTCACGTCAATCTAACCTAAAAAATATTTTTTTGACTACTTATTATACATCTGTCGATAAATAAAATAAACAAACTGTTTATTTGTGTTTATGACCTACTTCGTAAAATAGTGAAATGGAATATACAGGGTATTTCAAAATTCGGTATCCTAATTCTAATGCCGTATTTTTTAGGTCAAAATAAGACCTTTTTTCATATGAACATGTGCCCGTAAACACTTCATCCCACAGCCATTTTTTGCCCAAAACGGCCCGCATTGTCCATGGTCCAGGGTACATACACAAATCATATTTGCTGGTTTTTTAGAGTTGAAAGTATATATTACTATAGTAAAAAATGCAGTTGAAATAAATCACCAGTTATACATCATTCCAGTTTCTGTTCTGCAGTTTCTGTTGCACATATTGAAATTGCTTCAGAGAATTTGGAATGGACTAGTAGGGATGTGGAAAATCTCTGACACCCACACAAAGTAAAGCGTCACTAAGAATTTAAGTGAAGTAAAAATGCAAAAACCCTTTTCTTAAAAAAAAAATTGACCTTCCTAAAAGTGTATCTAAAAACTTCAAAAGTAAGACAATTTGTCATATTGTTTAAAAAAGGTCTCTAAAACTGAAAATATTTTTTACTTAAATTAAAGGCAACCTTATTTTTATATTAAATTTTGCATAATACTAAAAAATCAGCAAAAATAATGTTTTTTTTTGTATAAAGAGGGCGGTAACCCATTTGCAGAGTTGGAGTTGATAAAATAACAATAATACGATGGAAACAGCGCTGGATTGAAAACAATTCGACGAATAGGAAACTTGGATTAAGACAAAAACAGTGGTAAACTTAATACTAATTACTTTAACTTAAAAAAGAACTAAAATAAATAATTTAGTATTTAATAGGATCACCATTTTTCTCTATTACAAGCTGCAAACGTCTGGGCAGTGAAAAGGTTAAATTTTGAAAAACGGATGGTCTTCTTAGAGCTGATCCATTGCGCGATAAATAGCATCGCTTAACTCTTCAGCATTTCGTGGTCTCCAATTCCTTTGGCATATTATTTTAACGATTCGACCCCATATATTTTGCATTGGGTTAAGGTCAGGGCTGTTGGCTGGCTAAGGAAGTGTTTCTTTATTATTGTTCTGAAACCATTGGCGAACAACATTAGCCGTGTGTACAGGACAGTTGTCCTGCTCACGATACACTTAACACGGTATGACAATACGCATCTCGTCGTGACGTCACTTTGTGACCCCGATACCAATACATGTGCATGGAAAAGGTATTAATTTTCCTTAATGTAATTTTGGGCCGCCGCGCGTTTAATGTGTTTTTTGGTTTGTACGGATTGAGCTGCGTTTGTTTTAGATTTTAACAGAAAAATAATCAGGTCGAAATAAAATAAATCATAGCTCAAAATATACGTATGGTATGCTAAAACATAAGTGTTAAAATAAATAATCAAAACTTACAATTTTTTGACTTTATTTGGCAGGCAATTATCGATTTCATTTCTACAACTTTTTCTTCTGATAGAAAAGGCTTCTTTGCAGCAACTCGACAAGAGACTTCTGATTTCATTACTCTTCTATTTACTGTTGCTAAAGAACCCGGAAATAATGTTACATTAGCTGCTTCAACCGACGTTGAAAAAGGATTTTGTCTGAGATGGTCAATAAGTCTCTATCTTGCACTTCAGAACTTACTTTTGGTCGTCCTGATCCATCTTTCCTATCCGTAGAATTATTTTTAATTCAGCGCTTTTTCCATCGCATTATCGTTATTTTATCAACACCAAAATGGGTGGCCGCTCTTCTTATAGACCAGCCGTCTTCTATAACTCGAGTGATAATTTGAACTTTTGTAAATGTTGATATCTGTGGCATTTTTAAGGATGTCACACTGAATTTTAAGCTGTCAGGCATACTAAGCTGGTGGTGCCAACACCGTTCTCAACTAAAAAGCCAGTTAAATCATTTTCGTTTTAGTATCCTTTGGCCTATGATCGGTGCCATATTGACACCAAACTGACTGAAAATCCATGTTTTACTTGTCAATTTGGTTATAAAAATGGCAGCCACATTAGGCTAAAGGGCACTGAGGCGGTAGCAGTTAACAGGCTTTTTAGTTAAGAATGGTGTTGGTGGTGCCTTATAATAGTATACACTAATGGAAAGCTAAATTTTGTGGCATAGGAAAAAATGCATGTATGAGTTCTTTTTGAATCAAGTGTACACTAGGGTACTTACATAGAGATAAAAAAAGGTTTGTTGCAAACATTTTTAACTACTCAAAGAAAGGGGTGAAAAAAGTTTTACTTTTGGTGCATAAATACAGTCTTGTTTAATACTTTTTTCTTCAAAAATATCATTGGAGGAAGGGAGTAACTTCACGGTAAAGAAAGCAACAGAATGGGGTACAAAACGTTTTATTGCATGCATATTGGTGCATAAATAGTGCAGTCTGATGAAATATGTTTCTCTTCAAAAATTTCATTGGGGGAGGGGCTAACTTCACGGTAAAGAAACAGCTGTAACTACTCATGGAAGGGGGTACAAAACGTTTTGTTGGTGGTGCATAAATAGTGCAGTCTGGTGCAATATTTTTTTCTGCCAAAATATGAATGCGGGGTCAACTTCACGATAAAGAAACAGCTGTAACTACCTATGGAATGGGCATATGCATATTGGTACATAAATAGTGCAGTCTGATAAAATATGTTTCTCTTCAAAAATTTAATTGGGAAGGGGGGGCTAACTCAACGGCAAAGAAACACCTGTAACTATTCATGCAATATTTTTTCTGCAAAAATATCATTGGAGGGGGGTAAATTCATGGCAAAGGAGCACTCATGGGAGGAGGTGCAAAATTTTTGATAGTTGTAGCATATTGGTGCATAGTTAGTACATTTTAGTGCAATGTTTTTTTCTTTAAAATTATCACTGGGTGGGGCCAACTTCACTGACCTCTCGATATAATCGAGTTATTAAAAAAGTGAAATTTAGACCCACATATCGTATTCAGTGCCAGCTGACCTTGGAGGTATTTCTGGTTCTACTCAAGATATAAACCGCGGATTTTAGGACAAAATATTAAACTTAATTTTTTTTTTCAATTTCTATGGGGCAATCTAAAATTAAAAACTTTAGATATTGATATTTAAAAACAAAATATTAAATATTTATTATTTTGAATTTCTATGGGGAAATCTAAAATTAAAGAACCTCAAACGAATATATTTCTTGAATCATTTTTTTTATTATACTCACCCAACACCGTCTCAATTCGAAAGCCAGTTAAATCTTACCTCTTTAGTACCCTTTATCTGACTGTGCCAGCCATTTTTATAACCATATTGACAGGTTAAACCAACACCGTCTGAACTAAAATGCCAGTTTACTCTTGTTCGATTTAGTATCCTTTAGCCTACTACAGCGGAAATATTGACACCAAACTGACAGAAAATCCATGTTTCACCTGTCAATTTGGTTATAAAAATGGCGGAAATGGGCTAAAGGGTACTGAAGAGGTAAGGGTTTACTGGTTTTTTAGTTGAGAACGGTGTTGGGTTAACATAGATTTTCTGTGATTTGGTTGTCAGTATAGCCGCTTTCGTAGGCAAAAGTAATAGACACTTAAAGTAAATATTTCAACGCATCGATATCGGTATACGTATCGCGTTCGAAATAAAGCCAAAATACATTACATTTTTGACTTGCTCATGCCATGTTTCGAACGATGCCCGCTTTTTTGACGGGTGTGATGACACAAAAGCTGACAGCAATCGATGCGTACGGAGTGATGAACGTATCGTTACGTCCATCCCAACGCACGCATCGATTGCTGTTAGCAGTTCTGTCATCGCACCTTTCAAAAAAGCGGGCATCGTTCGAAACATCGCATAAACAAGTCAAAAATGTAGTGTATTTTGCCTTTATTTCGAACGCGATACGTATACCGATACCGATGCGTTGAAATATTTACTTTAAGTGTCTACTTACAATAATATATGCGTTGAAATATTTACTGTAAGTAGACACTTACGTGTGCGTACGTTCGTGGGTCCCTAACGATACGTGCATCTTTCCGTACGCAACCAGATTCTGTCATCGCACCCGTCAAAGAAGCAGGCATCGTTCGAAAGTTGGCATAAGCAAGTCAAAAATATAGCGTATTTTAACTTTGTTTCGAACGCGTTACGTATACCGATACGAATGCGTTGAAATATTTACTTTAAGTGTCTATTGGCTAATAATACTAAAACCATAATGAGTTAACTGGCATGGATGGTCGTGACTCACCCAATATCTTGTTGGCTACTATCGACACACCAAACTGTCAAATTTTAATTTTTTTGAAATATTTTTTTTAACAGTCAGTCAGTTGTATGACAGCACTGAGATATTTTTAAAAAGTGTTTGTAATAATAATATCTTTGAGAGAGAGTTTCTGCCGAAACGTCAGATAAGTTTATTTTATGCACTTATTTAAAAATTACTCCAAATCCCTCTCTTTAGGGATTAAAGTAGTTCTTTAAAGGAATTTAAAGTGAACTTGTTGTTGTTGTTTGAATTTGTTCCTCCTGCCAAAAAAGGTGGAGCAGCTAGATGGAGAAAATGGAAAACATCTAGAAGATGATAATAAAAAAAATGGAGTGGTTGTGAAAAATGGAGAAAACATAAAGAATGGAAACGAGGAAGAAAATTAAAGTGCGGTTGGGAAAATGGATATCATAAAAAAATGTGAGCGGCTGGAGGACATTATCTGCGATGCTTTATAAATATATTACTGTTCAGTGCCATTTAATATTTTTTTTCTTTATTTTTTCTTTAACTTCGTTTTTGTGACCCTAAAGTTTATAAAATAGTATATGAACGACGTGACTAAAGCGGCTTTTTATCCCTCGACAAATTGCAGCCCTAGCTTCGCTCAGACTACAAACTTTTCAGTTCGGGAGAAAAAGTGCAACTAAGGTCCCTGGGTTTATAATGTACCGATACATAAAATGTTAAAAGAAAAGACTAAAAAATATATCCTTCTGGGACACTTGGCATTAAGTGCTGTAAAGGCGCATTTAATTGGAACAATAAACATGCAAAATTTCTAGAATTTCACCTCAAAAATGGTGTTACACGATAAAATTTTTACAGTAAGTTGCCTGAACAATAGAGAATCCCCTGTAAAACTCACAACACCGTGCGACGCGTCGAAGGTATAGTTTATCTAAAGTCACTTGGAACAGCATAAAAAGAATTATAAAAACGTTTGTCAGCGTTTGCTTTATGAAACAACACTCCTGCCCGCTTGTATTTCCCCTCTGACCACTGACCTAAACGGTGACCAGTCAAAATCTTCGCGCGCTTCTCTCATAGGCTGTTGCTCTGACTGGGCGTAGTTTAGTTCACGTAGAGTTATACGAGGGATATTTGATGCTAAATAAAATATTTTTTTTATACCTTCATCAAAAACATGATTTTAGTAACTGTCTGCAGATAACTAAAGCATGGCGTTTTTGGTTACCTATGCAAAAAAACTTTTTTTTTTGATCACGGGTGCAAAAAAAGATTTCTGTCCGTTTTTTACCCAAAGTTAAAGAGAAATAGCGGAAAATGTACGAAAAAATAATTTAAAAATATCGTCAAAATATCAAATTGTCAAAAATTAAAATGGCGCAACAATGAACGTCACCGAGTAAAAAGACACATCGCTATGGAAACGATTGTTATTTCATTTACCAGCCGCCTTGATTTCTTGTTAAAGATGGTGTGTTGTGAGAAGTTGTCTTCGTTCGAGATTTTTAAAAGTATTTTCCTGTTTTTCTTGGATTTTATGATAAAGGTTTTAAAAAAATAGTGTTAACAACTCGCGGTTAAACTGTGCTTTTTTTACTCGCGTTTTCAAATACCTCGCTGCGCTCGTTCTCTAAACCAACGCTTGTAAAAAAGCACTATTTTAGCCACTAGTTGTTAAAACTACTATTTCCCAATAGAAGAGCATTGTAAATAATAAAAGTACAAACGCCCCCTGTATATCACGGTGTGTCAAGTGAGTTCATATATACTATACCAAAGACGAGTTTTCTAACAACGAAAAAAGATCAATTTTTAAAAATCCATCATTAAAATGGTGTTACACTATAAAAATTTTATAGTATGTTGCTTGAACGATATAAGAAACAATAAGAATAAATTTATACACTAAGTTTCTTAATATTGAAATTACTTTTTTGGGGTTTTCACCACTAAATCAAACAATTGTAAAATACCAGGGCGTAATTTCCCAAAAAAATAATTATTCCGTTTGTCATTGGTTTGCCCTACTACTTTTAAAATGATTAAATAGTACATTATAAATCTAGGGACTAAAGTGGCACTTTTAATCATGAGGCGAAAAGTTTTCTGAAGGAAGGAAATGTATGTATAATCATGAAAATAATGAAAGGCAGTACTCTCGTACTTGTGGCGGTACTCTAGTTTTTAAAGGTCAACTCTGCATAATGTTGTTGACATCGAAAATGAATGTGCGTTGAAAGCGTTGCTATGGCGCAAACTAAGTTGAGACAAAAATGTCCATTCTTTGGTTTTTATTGATTTAATCGAAAAAATAGACTTCAATTTGAAGATGGACATTGAAAAAGCCGCAAAGTTGCGTTATTTTTTAGCGTTGGACAACGCGGATGTTTTTTGTTTGGTGGAGTTAAGATAACTAAACAACGTATTTTTAAACAGCTTTCAAGTTTATTCTTAAGATCATTTGTGAGAGTGTGATCTTTTAATGAAGTATTTTAATCGTTTTCGAGTGTTAATATGGCAAATATTGTCAAATTTATGAGAAATCATTAAACGTTATGTAGGCTCCTCCACTTCATCCCCCGCGAAGAGGCCGCAGAAGAGGGTCAAGCCCTCCAATACTGGTAGATGTCGGGAAGAAAAAAGCCTTCCGACGGGACCATCGGGAAAAAAAGGGGACCACAAATGTGAAATCTTAAAAACCGGTGGGGCGTCGGGAGGTACGAAAATCTTCCTGGAGGCTCTCCGAGGGCTTAAAATGGTGCTAATACACAGACACCATCCACATATCACCCTGACTGAGCAAGCAGATCTAATTCAGGATAGACGAATAGCTGTGGTTGCTGAACGAGGTACATGGGAGGAGCTGTATGGCTCTCATGTGCTAATGAAGACACAAGGGACTGGCTACGACAGGCAGTAATGAAAATGCGAAATCTTTAGGAGGAGGCCGACCTAAAGTTGGTCGAGGCCAAAGACCTTCAAAAGAGGCCGAAGGGCACTGTCTGAATACCAGAAAAATTGTCTGACGGTGATGTCAGGGGCTAGATGGAGCGTCAAAACTCCGGCGTAAACACAGCGGACAGGCTAACATTAAGCCAAAAGAAGGAGGAGAAAGGACAAACCCTAGCCTTCTCTATAGATGAGGCTTCCTTTAGTGCCCTTGAGAAATCCCAGTTTAAGGCGTACTATAAGCTCGCGAAAGTTACTTTCTGAGTAATACAGGGAGTCCCAGAAAAAACATAAGACTTATACAGGTAAATCTCCAACACAGTAGAGCAGTATCCGCAGTTCTGCCTCGGGTAATGGAGAGGTACGATACAGAGCTCTTATCCAAGAACCTTGGATAATTTAAGGTCAAATTAGAGGTCTTAGGGGAGTAGAAGCACCAACAGAACAAGGACCTGTATTCTTGTAAAGAAGCACCTTATAGTACTGTCATTACCCAGGTTCTGTAACCAGGACCTGCTGGTCGTTCACTTAAAGCTTGAGGGCAGATGACTGAACGACATTGTTATCGAATCGGCATATTTTTCTCATGAAAAAAATGAGTCACCACCAGACCAGACGCAGTAGACGAGCTCATAAGACACTGCGGTGTAACTAGAACGCAGTCTATAGTTGGAGCAGACTCAAATGCACACCATGTCTCTTGGGGAAGCTCAGACATGAACCCAAGAGGGGAGTCGCCAATACAATTCATTACGGCTAACAACTTAGACATAATGAACAAAGGGAACAAGCCTGCCTTTGTGAACAGACAAAAGAAGGAGGTCTTGGATATAACATTTTCCATCACATATGTGAATATGCAATTTTGTCAAAAACTGACATGTGTCGGATCAACACCGTTCTTAACTAAAAAGCCAGTTATGTAACTCCTATCGCCTCAGTGTCCTATAGCCTACTGTGACTGCCATTTTTGTAACCAAATTGACAAGTAAAACATGGATTTTCTGTCAGTTTGGTGTCAATATGGCCCCGATCATAGGCCAAAGGATACTAAAACGAAAATGAGTTAACTGGCTTTTTAGTTGAGAACAGTCGGATGAGGTGAGTTGCCTAGAATAGAGGCCCTGTATACGATTTTTGATAGTTATTGTATTACCAGAGGTGAGCAACTGGATTTGACAGTTGTTAGGGAAATGTTTAAAAACAAATGGTGTAAAGGCAATGATAGTCGGTAACCCCTGACAATAAATAATTTTGTCACTGTCACATTTTTGATTAAGAAACGCCGGTTTAAAAATGGGATTTGGCTGTAGTAAAAACTGTAAAAACACGTGCCTCGACGAATTTGTATTGTTTCGTTGTTTATTTACTAAGCTAAGCTAAAAATTAATAGCCAAATTTGCGAGCTACAAGCAGTAGGTACAAACATACGCATGTACTTTATTAATAAATAACACATTATGTTTTCATGTTTTATTGTAAGAAAAATAGTAACAAAAATATAGATCAATAGGAGTCTTTATATTTTACCTATTATTTACATTTTTAATATCTATCGTGTATGTTTACTGTTTGTTTTTGTTTTTTTTTGTCAAAGCTTGACATATTTTACTAACCAAAAAAAAAATCAGTCTTTCAAAAACTGTATGGGAAATTATAAAATCCGTTTTACATGCAAATATGAAAACAACTAGAAAGAGAGGAAAATATGAGTTGCCCACCTCTAGTAAAACAATACCTGTTAAAAATCGTATACATTCACATAGAAATTTGTCATCCTTAGCATGTGCATAGAACATCCTGAAGAAGAAAAAGGATATGCTAAGGATGTTCTAAATTAACATTGGAACATCTTTAGCATGTGCTAAGAATGGTTACGTTCCGCCCTAATCACATGATATGCAGGTTCTTAGGATGTGCTAATAGATATTCTCATCAGATGATTGCCATGTGCTTAGCACATATAGCAACGGGTTATCCTTTGCACCGTTAACCCCTAAAATAGGGCTCTAAATAAAATAAAAAATATATTTTTGAGTTCTAAAACCATGTCCTATCACAATACACCCTAAGAAAATAAAAAGAAATAATAAAAAAAAGTGCGACGCGCCGACGGGGTTCGAATCCACAACCTACAGGTTAAGAGACCAAAGCTATATACACTGTACCATGCCCTTATAAAGACATGGGTTGAAGCCGCTGTTTTGGCGGATTCTTACTTGTCGACTTAATCAGAGAACTTTCGCGTTTGGTGAAAGTAGACACTTCACTTGGGATGGTTTTCTGAGTGCACTGAAAGATGTCCTTAAAGTAACTTTCTTTAATGGTATATCATTGCATAGTATATACTAAGGAAATACTAGAATAACATTATTTTGATGTTCTGCTTTTACGATACCAGACTAGCTTGTGCACTAAAATAAAGTGACCAACTCCTAAAGGGGCAAAACCGGGACTTTCCGGCCATTGAATGTTTTGTATATCATGTATTTTTTCTTATATGCACCCCTAATAATATTGAGATGGATTTTCCAAAATACTTACTAAAGAAAAATAATTTAAGTAAGGTTTCAATTCAAATTTATAGATGGCAGAGAACATCCGCTTTTTTAATTGTAGTGATTTTAAAGTTACAAAATACAATGGTATCAAAACCGGGGCGAACCGGAACTTTTGCTGAAAAATCGGGACTATCGGATTTTTTCCCCGGGACAAATGGTTAAAAATCGGGACTGTCCCGGCCAAACCGGGACGGTTGGTCACCTTAACTAAAAGGACCAAATAATGTTTCAATAAGTGATATATACTTTGCATATGCTAAAGATGTTCTAGAAGTTAACTTCTTTAATGGTATTTCGTTAGCATATGCTTAGCTATGCTAAGGAAATACTAGAAGCGCATTGTTTTGATGTTCTTTTGCAGTACCATAATAGCATGTGCGCTAAAAGGACCAAATAATAATGTTTCAATAAGTGAAATATCTTCTCATGTTCTTTTATGGTACCAGAATAGCATGTGCGCTAAACTGAGCAAAAAATGTTTTAAAATTGATATATTCATTGCATGTGTTAAAGATGTACTCAAAAGGACCTGCTCAAATGGTACATTTATAGCATATGCTATGGTTATCCTTAATAGCATATACTTAGATAGTGTGTACCAAGCATATGCTAAAGACGTACTCAAAGGACATCCTCAATAAAAGGTTTAAAACGCATATGCTATGCATGTAAATGATTTTTCATTGCTATATGGGCAGGGTCTCTAGCCTAGATGTCAGACACATTTGCTTTGAAATATCAGGCTCTAACCCGATAAGCACGACTTATAGTCCAAGTGTCAGGCAGGTGAGCACAAAAAAATGGGCTAACACTTTGAAATTTTTATCATAGATAGAGGCATAAAGTAATTAGTTCCTTACTTTATGATAGAGGTATGTTTAGGGATACCAAAGATAAAAAATTTCCACCTATAAAGTGTAGCACTACAATATGGCAACACTGTAAACATTGAAATTTTAAGTGGCTTTATTTCAAAATCTGTAGGTCCTACTTGAAAATTTAAATGAAAAATAACAAAATTGTCATATGTCACCTAAAAACAAATGAAATATGTCATCCAAAAAAACTCGAAGGACCATTTTTTCGTGATTTTTAGAACGACCCCTAGGGCACAGCGATTGCAATGATTTTGTTTTTATTCTTAAAATTATTTAAGCAATCATTATAAACAAAAAAAAAATGGGGGTGTCACCTGAGTTCACTTTGACAAGTAATTGACGGTCATTTTAAACTCGCCTTATAAAAACATTATAAACGCCACTATCTCATCCTATACTATAAACGCTAGGACAATAAATCTTTTTATGTTCGATTGGTATTTTCTTTCTACTCAAAAAAGCTCTTATACGTTTAGTTTAAAAAATTAAGTTTGGGCAATGAAATATATAAAAACACATTTTTTGTATGAAAAAAAAATAAAACAAATGACTTTTTTTTTAAACTAATCGGTGTAAAAAAAAACCACCATAATGAAAAATTTAACGGGTTTAAAGTGAGTAAAAAATAAGTTTAATTCTTTTTAATAAGTCACGTAGTTTCCAAGATATGATCCAAAAATTACCAAATTTGCAGAAAGAATTCATTACATAAGTGCTAGACAATTGAGATTTGCGCTGCGCCTTTGATATGATTAGTACAGTATTATAGGTAATTTTAAAAATGTCGAAAATACAGTGGCTTCCACAGATATTGTCTAGGAGGGGGGAGACTTGAGTAACATAGTCTTCGATAACCATTTTATTATTATTTTTTAGGAAAATTAAATCTTTAGGAGTAACTATATATTCAATTGCTCTGGGGGGGAGGGGCTTGAGCTCCGTCCTACCTACGCCACTAAAAAAGACAATTCTATAAAATATGAAGTATGCAATGCATTACAAAACGCAACCTTGGATTTTTTTTCAAATCCATCTAAACCAAATATAAATATATTTTTTTGAGTTAGCCAAGTCGTTCTACCGATTAAAAAAGTTCATAGGTACTCACGTTTTTGTCTCTGGGTGGTCTCTACCCAGAAACATTGGTAACTTCGACAATCACCAGAAATACCTAAAATAAGAAGAAAATAAAAATATCTTATACATAAATTATGGTAGCTGAGTACTTACTTTAAGAGTATAATTAAAGCCGTGGTAAAAACATCATCTTCATTGGTTTGATAAGAGAATGTGTTGCCTTAACGGGACGAGGGTATTACTAGGTCCCACCATATCAGGAATGTCGTAAACCAGATCTTATAATACGTTTGTCATATTAGCGCAAAATGGATCGTTAGAAAATTTTAACAAAAGTAGCCGTGTTTCAATCCCGTGCTGAACGCAATTAAACTATAATTTAAATTTAATGAATGAATATTGACTCAGTTTTGAAATTGCGAGCATAGTGCTTTAAAAAAGTTACAAAATAAAAATTACAACCGAGTAGCTAGTTTCGGAGTCGGATTATATTAAATTTGAAATTTTATTTTGAAAAAATTAAATTTGGATAAGTTAGAAAACTTTTTGAAACCGTCAAATAACAATTACAAATTTTTCTCCACCGGCATATTATCTATAATAGAGAATAAACTTCACAACAGCGAAGAGCATCTGACGATAAACGGCAACAAAATCAACAACCTAAGATATGCTGACGACACTGTCATAATTGCGAACACGCTGGAGGGTCGGAAAGAGGTGGTGGATCAAGTTGCAGTAAAAAGCCCGAAATTTGGGCTTAACTTGAATGTTGGCAAAACAAAATGATGATTTTATAGTCAAAGAAGAAAATATTAGACGCGTATTAAAATACCTAAAAATACCTAAGTTGACAGCTCACTGAAAACTGAGACAACAAGCAGTCCGTGAAGGAATCGAACAGGCCCTAGTATCTTTTATTATTTTTTTTTCAAAATGAAATCAGTTTTAGGTAGTCACGATATGAATGCAACTCTCCGAACTGGGGTGCTTCCTTGTTATGTGTTTAGCATCTTATATTATGGCGTAGAAGCATGGAAACTGACTGATGGCATGTGCAAGAAGTTAGAGGCATTGGAGATGTGGTGTTATTGTAGTAATTATCAGGATATCGTGGATGGACAGGGTACGCAACGTACATATTCTGCTCAGAATAAATAAGGATCTTGAAGAAAAAAACGTAAACTTGAATATTTTGCACACACTTTAACAATAGGTATGACCTACTAAAATTGATAATAGAAGGGAAAAAGGGTTCTGTGCGCAAAGAGATTGAACTTTTTAATTCAATACCTGTCGAGGCATTAGCCAGAAGTATAGTTGTTTAACAGTCTTGTATCTACTAAATAGATAGGGCCTAAATTTGTATTTGTTACAAATTATAGCGTTCGGTTGTCTTTAGCACTCATGATGAATCATTTCTGCCAGTCTGGCGGGTCTTGTGCGATACGTCGAAAACCACTTGAGCTATAAAAAATAACTTTACCTTTTTTTAATTTACGTTAAAACCTGTTTTTCTCATGATCATACCTTTTTTTTTAAATTCGTTGGTTTAAAAAAAATACAATTTATTTATTTTTTTTTATTAAAAAATGTGAGTTTGTGAGTGTTTAATCGAACAAAAAAAGATTTATTGTCCTAGCGTTTATGATGTTTTTACAAGGTGAGTTTAAATGGCCGTCAATTACTTGTTAAAGTGAGCTTTAGGTGGCACTCCCATTTTTTTTCTGTATATAATAATTGCTTAAATAGTTTAAGGAATAAAAAGAAAATTTATTGCAATCGTTGTTCTCTAGGCGTCGTTCTAAAAATCACGAAAAAATGGTAGGACTTACGGATTTTTAAATAAAGCCATTTAAAGTTTGAATGTTTACAGTGTTGCCATATTGGGTGCTCCAATTTATAGGTGGCAATTTTGTATTTTTAATATCCCTAAACATACTCCTACCTATGATGAAAATTTTAAAGTGTTAGCCCATTTTTTTTAAGGTCCTATATTTTAAGGTCCGGCAATTCGACTATTACTGGAACCCAAGGAGAGCAAACTAAGAAGTCTACCGACTAGACCTAAATGCAGAACTTGAGCAGATTTCCAGGACAGTAAAAAGTCGGAATGACCTGGAAATAGCTGCGGAGGAAATTACAGACGTAGCCATCTTAGCATTTAACGATAACTGCCCAGTGTCTGTCATAAGGAATACAAGAAACGCCCCCTGTTGCAATTCGTACCTTGAAACCAGAAGAAGAGGTCAGGAAAAAGTTTAATAATGCTAAAAGAACTGGAAACTAGGAGGAATACAGAGTCTTCCTAACACAGTACAATAAGAAACTGCGAAAGGTCAACAGGGAGTCATGGAGAAGGTACTGTGAAGCGAAAGTGCCAGACTTGGGAAAGTCGTCTCTAAGGACCAGCAGTTCTCAATAAATTCTCTTGCTACGACTACAGGTGAACACACTTTAACTGGGAAAGAACCACTGATCGAACTAGTCCGGACTTTCCAGGATCAAACATGATGGAACAGCTACTTGAGAACTGAAGAACCCCGAACGGAGAGTTTCGAGAATGGCTTGGCAGTCCTGGAACAATGCTTTAGGAGGGATCAAACCAACTGATAACAAATTATGCACACTACTAAGAGCAAGCTTGGTCCTAAGCTATGTGCCTAAAGTGTGGCTGCTGACTTTATACCAAAAGCTGGGCGCAAAGATCACACCACAGCAAAAGCGTTCAGGTCTATAAGTCTTGCCTTTTGTGTTCAAAATCCTTTTGGATAGGCACATCAGGGATGACATTATGGGATCAATACTTTTTCACGAAGATCAATATGCCTACACAAGAAGAAGATCAACAGAAACGGCGCTTTACCGAGTAGTAAAGCTGGCGAGAAAACGGTCGGTCGAGGACAAAGAGGTGCTTTTGGGAGCCTTTCTGGATATACAGGAAGCGTTTGACAACACCTCCTTTGACTCAATTATGAAATCAATAAGGAACACAGGCCTAGATGAAACATGCAACAGATGGATAGGCTGCATGCTAAAGTCCAGGATTGTATTTACCGAACTGCTAGGTGAGACAGTGGCACTCCAGGCTGTAGGGGGCTGTCCGCAGGGAGAAGTTCTCTCCCTCCTGCTTTGAAACCTTGTTATGGGCGGACTTCTAAGAACACTTAGACAGTTGGACCTCATAGTAATCTGTTTCATGGAAAATTTAACACAACTGTTAGGGATCGAATGCAGCAGGCCCTAAGAACTGTGGAACAATAGGTTGATAGAGAAAAACTAAGCATCAGCTCTCAAAAGAGTCATAATTCCTTTCACAAAAAGAAGGAAATTAGAGGGACTCTCTAATTCTTGGAAAAAAGGAAATCAAGATGTCGAGGGAAGTTAAGTACTTGAGGGCAATACTAGACTCTAAGTTAACTCAACAAATTGGAAATAAAAGTAAGTCAGCAGACTGTGATAGTCAAATTACGCAAGGTGCAAAGACTTGCTTGCCTGAGCATTACAGGAGCGATGATATCTATTTCGACAACACTGATGGAGGTGATCCTTCATCTTCCTCCACTTCACCTAGAGATACAAGGAGAGGTGAAAATCGTACTCTATCGTCCACAGAATTTTATGCACCTACTATCAAAAATGCATAATAAAGAGGACATACCAATTCTACAGATGAGATCGGACCAGATGTCCCCAAAATACATAAATGGACCACCTTTTGAGGTAATCATACCGAAAAGAGCAGCATGGTCAAGAACAAACAATCCACTGCCACATGAGATATTGATCTGCTATACAGATGGATCAAAGACTGACGAAGGCAGTGGAGCAGGAATATTCGGGCTCTTCCAAACGGAAATCCTTGCCATTCTAGAATGAGCAACAGAGAACAATAGATTGGGTCACTTCGGTCAAACCATATCTATATACTCAGATAGCCAGGCGGCCCTCAAGACACTTATATGCCAGAAGGTTACCTCAAAGCTAGTGTAGGAATGCCTTAATGAACTAGTGAAACTGGAGAAACATAATAGGGTAAAATTATTGTGGGTGCCGGGAAACAGAGGTTTGCAAAGTAATGAAAAAGCTGACGAACTAGCAAGACAAAGGACTGTCTGCAAAATACATTGGACCAGAAACAGCCTTGGGGTTACCAAAATATCACAGTCACAGTCACAGTCACAGTCACAGTCACAGTCACAGTCACAGTCACAGTCACAGTCACAGTCACAGTCACAGTCACAGTCACAGTCACAGTCACAGTCACAGTCACAGTCACAGTCACAGTCACAGTCACAGTCACAGTCACAGTCACAGTCACAGTCACAGTCACAGTCACAGTCACAGTCACAGTCACAGTCACAGTCACAGTCACAGTCACAGTCACAGTCACAGTCACAGTCACAGTCACAGTCACAGTCACAGTCACAGTCACAGTCACAGTCACAGTCACAGTCACAGTCACAGTCACAGTCACAGTCACAGTCACAGTCACAGTCACAGTCACAGTCACAGTCACAGTCACAGTCACAGTCACAGTCACAGTCACAGTCACAGTCACAGTCACAGTCACAGTCACAGTCACAGTCACAGTCACAGTCACAGTCACAGTCACAGTCACAGTCACAGTCACAGTCACAGTCACAGTCACAGTCACAGTCACAGTCAAGTCACAGTCACAGTCACAGTCACAGTCACAGTCACAGTCACAGTCACAGTCACAGTCACAGTCACAGTCACAGTCACAGTCACAGTCACAGTCACAGTCACAGTCACAGTCACAGTCACCGTCACCGTCACCGTCACCGTCACCGTCACCGTCACCGTCACCGTCACCGTCACCGTCACCGTCACCGTCACCGTCACCGTCACCGTGACCGTCACCGTCACCGTCACCGTCACCGTCACCGTCACGGTCACGGTCACGGTCAAGGTCAAGGTAAATTTCAATGTCAATGTCAAGGTCAAGGTCAAAGTCCAAGTCAAAAAATGTTTTATTTTGTAATGGTAAAAATTTGAAATACAGTCAGTATAAAATTAATTAAAGTTTAAGTAAGTACCTAGTTAGAGACGACATATAAAAAATTTAAGCTAAATAACAATTATTAACACAAATAAAACGAAAAAAAAAACAACAGTTATATAAAATTGGAACAAAAATTGACTAGATAGCTTGAAGATATTCTTGTAACGTATACGGAAATATATCTAAAATAAGTTTTTTTACATCTCTTTTAAAGGTACTTATTGAGGGTTTGTTTTTTATTTCGTTAAGTAATCTATTGTACAGAAAACAACAATTTTAAATGCCCCTTTTTCATATATGGTCGTTTTATGCTGATTTGATTTTAGTCTACTTCTAAATCTTGTATTGTGTGTATGGTCTACAGAATTTGTTAAAAACAAATGAATATTTTTTCTTGCAAACATCACACACTCATAAATATAGACGCAAGGTGCTGTCATGATTGATAGATCCTTAAAAGTATTCCTACACGTTTCTCTCCATCCGAGAACAGCAAGTATTATAATAGCGTACTTTTGCACAATAAAAACACATTCAAAATCAGTACTTTGGCCCCAATGAATTATTGCTGATCTCAGATGTGAGTGAAAAGTCGCATAGTATAAGGTTTTACAAATATTTATGCCACATTCTTCTGAAATCGAGCGAAGACCATAGCAAGCTCTTGAGAGTTTTTTTGCACAAATTGTCTATGTGAACTGACCAACGCAGATGTTCATCAAGATATATACCTAGTAGCTTAACCTCGCTAGATAGTTTGGTTTCTATTTTATTATTTATTTTGATATGTTATATATCTAGATTTGATCTTGTAGGTTTCAAAATCATAACATTTGTTTTTTCATGATTGAGAACTACCCTATTTTTTTCCATCCATTGTGTTATGATTGAATATACTGAATTCACTACCTCTTCAAAATTTTCTTTTGTAGTAAAGTGCACAAGTGCTTTTTTAAAGTCAAAGGTAAAAATATTAAAAAGCCGAGAGCCAAGAATAGACCCCTGCGGTATTCCAGACTCAATTGTCAAAATTTTGGAGGTTGTAGTGACTTCATTGTTTGTAAGTCTAGCTTCCTGTGGTCGGTAAGAGAGATAAGATGTAAACCAGCAGTTTCCAACACCTCGGACTCCATATCTATTAATTTTTTCCAGTAGTAGTTTGTGATTAATTGTATCGAACGCTTTACTTAGGTCTATAAAAAGAGCAGTTGCCATTGAATCTTGGTCAACTGATTCAATAATTTTATTAACAAATGAGAATATTGCGGTTTCGGTGCTTTTGTTTTTGGTGAAGCCATGTTGATAATCTGGTATAATATTGTTTGAGTTTAAATAATTGTTTATTTTTTTGTGCATGACACCATTGGACATGTACCATAAGGTCCCAGGTCAAACTCTGAGTCAAAGAAAAACACGAAAGCCACTGGCTAGAAAGACGGGGGCTAACTCATAGCAGAGCTTAGGACTCCAAAGTCAGAAAACACCTGCTAAGATGCAACAGGGAGTAAGTGAGGACTATACCAGGAATACTGACCGGTCACATGGCGGTTAAAGTTTACCTAAACAGAATGGGCATGTATCAAGGAGACCTGAGTTAGGGTCACTTGCTATAATAAAAAAATGAAACGATAAAAATACAAAAAAAATATGTACCACCTATAGATAAAACTAAATTAGTACAAAAAATAAGTATAGGTACTAAACTAGAAGCATAAATTTGCGTGATGAACGACATAAGTCAACCGTCCTGCTTTGTCAGCTGTGAGAGTAAGAATAGAGAACAGGTAAGAAAGAGCGCGAGCTTTTTCCATATCAGTAGATTCCACGCCGGCTATTACTCACACTGATCAGCCAACACTAATAATAATCCCCAAGAAATATTTATTAAACTTATCAAATCACTCAGAAGTACCTTTATTGAATTCAATCTTAATCTAAAAGATTTTCGTGGCCAGTTCTAAGATAATGAAAACAATATGTCAGAAGCATAAAACTGCCTTCAAGCCAAAATAAAAGAAAAAAACAAAAATGCTCGGTATGTGCTGCTCATTAAATTTGCTACTTCAAAGTGACGCAAATTGTTGTTTGAAAGTCACCGATTTCTTTAACATCCTTAAGGATATTTACGTATTTTTCTCATCTTCGACAAATAGGTGGCAAATTGTAGTTGATAGTGCAAATGATGACACAAATTTTGTTGTGTCTAAAAGAATAAATACAACCCGATGGTTTTCGAGGTATGATGCGTTAAAAGCCTTAAAACATGGTTATGAACGGATTATTACAATATTATTTGAATTAGCAAATAATACATATGAAAAACCTGTTGTCCGCTCTTAGGCTAAAGGTATTCACGATAAATAGAGTTCTGTATATCAACTGATATCTGGTTGGAAATCTTAAAAACAAGTCATAAAACTAGTTTAACTTTACAGGATGCAATTGTTTGCTGCAACCTTTATAAATCTCTAATCGCTTATTTTTGCGTAATGACTTTGCGATATATGAAGAAAAAGGAAAAGCACTTAGTAAAATCAATGAATATAAAGAATCTACATCAAGGCCGAAAAGAAAAAGTTGCTATTTGACGAAAACGACACAGAAGTTGTTTTAACACCTGACGTTAAATTTGGAACTCAAATGTTTTACAAAATGTTAGATCAGATGGTCGCAGACCTTAAACAAAGAAGTGCTTCTTTTATCAAAATAACAGATCTATTCCTATTTTAATTTGATTTGGAAAAAACAGAAAACTGCGATATTAGAAAAAAGGCAAAGTCATTAATAAAAAAATATTCCGAAGATCTTGATGAAGAATTCATTAATGACTGTATTCACTTATATAAAGCATTTTTTGTTATCTATGAATGATAAACTTTGCATGTAAATAAAATCACGGGACTACCTAATTTAATGACCACGAATTTTAATGACCAAAAATTTTAAAACGAAAAATCATTAAAAAATCAACTACTTCTATCTCTATGTAGCTACGACCATCGAAAAATCAACTATTACGATCCCCATATAACTACTATCTTTGAAAAATCAACTACTACCATTCAAAAATCAACTACTGTCATCTCCAAACAGCTGCTACCATTGAAAAATCAACTACTACCATAGTGGCTATATGGAGATGGTAGTAGGTGAATTTTCAATGGTAGTAGGCATATGCGTATGGTAGTAGTAGATTTTTTAATGGTAGTAACTATATAAAGGTGGTAGTTTTTGGTTTTTCGATGGTAGTAGTTATATGGAGATGGTTGATTTTTCAATGGTAGTAGCCATATGGGGATGGTAGTAGTTGATTTTTAATGGTAGTATATAGTTATATGGGGATGGTAGTAGTTGATTTTTCTGTGGTAGTAACCGTAGTAACAATATACAGATGGCAGATTTTAATTTTTTATTTGAAAATCAATGGTCATTAAAATTCGTGGTCATCAAATTAGAATTTTCCTAAAATCACCACTTCATTTACCAAATGTGGAAATTGTATTAAGAATGTTTTTGTGCATGATATCGAATGCGAGCGGCGAACAATAATTTTCGGTCTTAAGTCAAATACAAAATTTCAACAGAAATTCTTTACATCAAGACTCACTTAACGTCTTTTTAATACTAGATATAAATAGCGATCTTCTCTGCAAGTTGAATTTTGAAAAAATTATTAATGAATTTGCGAGAAATCTAGAAAGATAAAAATAAGAAAACTGAATTGATAAAAATGTTGCAGACCTGACTTTGTGAAATGTTTTTTTTTGTTACTACATAAAATAATAATTTAAATTTGAAGTGTAGGATTTTAAATGCGTTTTCCTTTTATATAATTGTAATTTTTAGATTAAAACTGACATATAGTATTATTTACGTTTTTCATTGGGAGGGGAGGGCGGCAAGCCTGAAATAGCCTCGGGCGCCAGAAAGAATAGCTAAGTTCGGTATATAGATCGCAGATCAGACGGATTTTTTATCAGCTGATCGTCGATTAATCCGAGCAAGTCGCATTACCGAACGGGTTCAGATTTAAACTTTCTAACCTATTTTTTTTTTGTTTAAATGTTTTTATTTTTTGTCGGTTGCTGGGTTTTTGAGCCTGAAAGGTACCATGAATAATATGGTTTTAGAGGCTATTTGTGCTGTAGTGCACGGACAACAAATAATGTTTGAAGATTACCCAATAAACCAAATGCCCATGGGCCTAAATCGGCAAACTGAAGACTTTGCGAAGTGACGGATTCGGGCCGAGGGTACCCGCCGAAGCGGCGCGCTGGGGCGGGGGCGTGCTGCCTTCATTCCAAATATCAACCACAGGGGATTACCGCTTTCGGCCATTCAGATTTTACCACTTTTGTATCATAGGCTAGCCATAAGCTGCCATGTGGATTAAATGTAGTGATTTATACAAATATTCATTGCATATTGCACCGCAATGTTAAACCTAGTTTAAATTTAGTTGATGTTTAGAATGTGATACCTTAGTTTATTATGAAAGCACATTCTAAACTACAATTAAATTGAAAGTTTAGTTTAGTTTCTTTATTGGTAAGTATTACACAAGTGCTTTGACAAGTCAAACCAAGTTGCGGTCCAATTTGCAATAATAAGGAACAGAAATTTATATAATTTTTTTATTCTTTAAAATTAGTACAGGCACTTTGATTTGGTGTAGAAAAAATATCATTTAACAAACACACTAGAAAAGTCCATTGCAGTTTTCCAGAACTCATCACCCTGCTGCAGGCTGAATCGTGATCAAGCTATATCTGAAACAATGCAAAAAAAAGGATTTTACAAATTACATTTTTTATTAAGAATCAGTTTCACAAAATATGTCACATATTTTTTATTGTTCTTAGTTGTGATGGACATTATTCTGATAAAACTATAGAGATTCAAGAATTTATTTTACATAAAAAGGCCTAGAAAGAACCCCTTCCAATTTCCTATGGAGCGTGTGCACCTATTCAATTTTTTCAAATAGGAGGAGAGGGGCAGACAATTTTTTCTATCTATATACTATACTAGGTTCATAAGTATAGGTAGTTAAAGATACAAACTTTATGTTTACTGCATAGTCATTTTTTCAGAAAATGTTACTAGGTCTGTGGAACGGAAATCTTTGTGTGACTTTGGTGGGTTTTTTTTTTAATTAACTTTCATTTAATTAAGCTGTAACTCTAGTGTCCAAATATGTTTAGACTTAACTTTTTTAATGCTGTGGGCTATCCTTTGCAATTTTATTTTTAATGTTGTAGGCTAGCTCTTGCAATTTTAATTGTAAGTTCTGTATTTAAAAAAAAATAAGTGTATGTATTGTATAATATCAAATTTTACTGAGTTATGTAATATCTGTTTTATTGATTAAACTTAATATTAATTATATTTATTTATTAATTAAAATTCTCAGTTTAAAGTGATATAAAAAAATCAATTAAGCCACTAGTTTTAGGATTATTTCTACTACAAAATAAACACAACTTGTATTTTTACAGAAGACTTTGAGTAATGAAAAATATATTATTTACCTCCAATTAATAAACCAACTTGTAGAAATCCCGATGCGTTTCAAGCTATTCTTTGGTCCCGTGTAGCTACACTGGTGGCAATATGCAAGTTGTTCCTTGAATACCTTGCCTATCATTTTTCTTATGACTTTTTGGGAAGTTTTTTTGTTTGAAACTGTAAAAAAAGAACAATACAATCGTAAGAAAACAACAGTACTTGTTTGGTTTGGTGTAGAGTTAGTAAAACAACAATTTAACCCAAAGAACTGTATTTTAGCAAGAGAAAATTACAACTTTCTTCTTGTCTTAAATTTTACCTTGACTGACTTTTTAGGTTAAGCTGCAGTCTAGAGTTGCTGCACCATAAAAAGTAAGCCATAAGACGCAAGGAAAATGAACTATGGCTTATCAATGTTGATGATTATAGTTCACAGAAGCAAAAACTTAATGCTTTTTAGTTCTTACTGCTTATGTCTTATGGCTTAAGGCCTATTTACTCAAGTTTTAATGGCTAATGCCCAACGCACAATTTTTTCTTCTCTCTCTACTTTTTAAAGAAAAATAGAAATCAAAAAAGCATTAGGCATTATGCATTAAAACTTTAATATAACTGGACTTTTTACGTTGCAGCAACTCTAGACTGCATGTACCTTTTATACCAAAAAAGCTCTCAAAGTAATAAACACAAAAATGGTAATCCAAAAATTATAAACAATACTTACATATTTTCATTCTCCTCCTGTTGACTCATCTTTTGTGTTTGTATAGCAATGATGACAAGGTTAACTGTTCAGAAGACTGTAATAGCTCTTTGACTTTGCTGGAGAAAAAGCTCCACGATTAAGAGACAGGCAATTTAAAGAACATTTCAGAATGTGCCACTCAACTCAACTCCAGTTTATAAATCACACCTCAGCTTTCGATTCAAAAAGCTCGCGCCAGTCGTTGCCGATGGCGCAATCGTCTTCAATCTATATTATGTCTGACTGAAGCTTACATAAAAACGTACTTAAATGGTTTTGATTTTCCACTACTTTTTCTTAAAATCCAAAAAAGTTCCAAGACAAAACTAAAAATAAATAAAATCATAACCCTAAAAGTTTAGATTAATCTGGAAAATCCATCTAAAATTCAGAGCAGAGCGATCTAGCTCCGATTGATCTGGATTCATTAAACAAACGCGCCAGATTTACCTCCCCTACCTCCGCTACGAATTGCCGAACGATTTGGAGCAGTCTGATTGATCGGATCTATATACCGAACGTAGTTAATGAGCCGGCGCTGACGCGAATCTTTTTTTTGTTTGGTGGAATTAAGATGTGTTGACACGCGACTAAAAACCGTATATTTAAACAGTTTTCAAGTTTATTCTTAAAATAATTTGTGAGACTGTGAGAGAACTATTACTTTTATTTATTTTAATCGTCTTCATGTGTTAGATAGGGCAAATATTGTCAAATTTACCAGAATTCATTTCATTTTAGGTAGATCAGCCTTTATTATTAAGGGTACCGATGTTAAAAAGCCGTATAATTATGAAAAATCGTCGTTGTGTTCATTCTATCTCTTTTTTGTCATGATATTCGTAAAGGAAAGAAGCATTTCACGAGCAAAACTTTAAATTTACCCAGATACTTTAGCGTTAATTATTTCCACCAGCTCTGAAAGTCGGTGGCCTTGCGGTGGCTAGTAGATTTTTTGGTTAGAATTTTTTGTTTTTAATTTTACATTATGTGGCCAAAATGGTTCAAGACTCGTCGTCGTCTTGCCCTTTAGACGATTTTTATTCTGACGCGACATTGAACTTTTATTAAAGAACCCCAATAATAATCCCCGACGTTTAAAAAGTGGAAAAAACACATCACAAAAAAAAGGAAGCAGTAAAAAATTGTAGCTCACAAATGGGCTTTGTGTGTTGATTTTGATTTAATTTAAATAAATCACTATAATTTTTTGTATTTTAAAATAAAGTAAACTCATATATCTAAAAACATCTTTTATTCATTTTTTTTAAAGATTAGACCTTAATCCTAACTAAGTACAACTCGTTCCAACTAATTCTATATGACAAAGATAGCTATACATAATAAACAACAAGTCAAACAAAGATAGCCATATCTTTATTTCTGAGATCACAACTACGTTTATATAAACCTTTTGAATCCTTTCGAGTAAAAAGCTTGATCGCACAAATACTGTCACGACATAACAAAATTACAAAAAAAAGTCCATCGATCATTGTGTTTTTAGATAAAAATTCGAATCTATGTTCAACTGGCTGAAACTGAATAAATGAACGTATTTCTAAACGTTTTCACCATATTTGCAATGTTTGGTGCTAGTTTGGTGGAATGACGTCAAAATTTCCACCGCAACGTTGCGGAAAAAACGCAACTTTTATTACATTGAAAAAAATAGAATTGGCAAACGAAGTATACCCAATAAAAATAAATAAAAATATGGTCTCAACAAACCAAAACAAATCTTACAGTTAATCATTTTTTTTTCATAATTGCTATAAAATTGATAAGTCGCACATGTAAACGTACCTATGACATTTTCGCCATGTTCGGTGTATTCGACCCCATTTTTTCCACCGCAACGTTGCAGAAAAAAACGCAACTGCACTCAATTTTTGGAAAAGTTGAACTAGACCCAATAACCACTAGGAACTGCCCCATTAAGGACCTGTACAAACTCTTACAGGGGATAAATCTAATGGAGTGGTTAAACTAGATTCAAAGGGTGCACAATAAGCCATCAATAATGGCTGCAGTGCAGTGAGTCTGGTGCAGTGTTGCCAGGAGGTTGCAAAAAAGGCATTATTAACAGTTCAAAAAGTTATCAAGTTTAGGGTAAAATTATCATAGTTTTTATTTTTGCATGACATGCGCTTCAAATGTACTGTTACTGTCGAGTGGCCAAAAAACATACTGGATTATTAATTTCAATGTCGCAAGATATACCTACAGTTTTTGTGCTTTTTGTTTCGCAATAAAGGAGAAACTGATCCAGATTACTTATTATTATTATAGTAGAGTTTTTTATCTCAATTTAAAAAAAAGAGTTTTTTCTGTTACTGTGTGCGTTGGACGCATTATAAGAATAAATAGCGTTTTATGTGAGGATTTGTTAAATTATCATAGATTTGGGGGTTGATAATACGTCATTATTAATTATCATGTTTCACCCAAAATTTTCATAGATTCTGATAATTATCATGTTCCTGGCAACACTGCTCTGGTGAGCCATCAGGCTGTTCGGAGCCACAATCGGGGGTTTTTAGTGGATAGGAATTCGACACTACCCGGGCTGTCCTGACAGAGGAATTAGACTCTGTCGGGGGAGTGGATTGGACGGTTGGCCTTTATTATTATGGATGTCAAAAAGAAGTATATATATATATATATAAAAAGAAGTATGTCCGAAAATTATGAAAAATCGTCGTTGTCTTTATTCTGTCTCTTTTTTATCATGCTATTGGTAAAGGAAAGAAACCTTTCCCGACTAAAACTTTAAATTTGCGGACATAGCGTTGATTATTTCCACCAGCTTTCAAAGTCGTTGGCCTTGCGCTGGCTGGTAAATTTTTTGGTTACAATTTTTTGTTTTTAATTTTACAAGACTAGTGTTTCATGTGGCTAAAATGCTTTAAGACTCGTCGTCGTCTTGCTCTTTAGAAGATTTTTATTCTGACAGTACATTCGATTTTTGAGCCCAATAAGAGGGGTTGTATTGTGTTGTTGTGTTGGGTTGAGAGAGGGCAGCATTTTTACTCGAGAACCCTATTGCGGGTTCCCATGGAGTGTGCAAAATTGTGCAAAATTGGACCTTTCGAATGATACCAAAAAATATCATCTGGGTGGGGCCAACCTCGTTACTCGAGAACCATATTGCGGGTTCTCATAGGGTGTGCAAAATTTAAAAATAGGTGTGCAAAATTGCACCTTTTGAATAATACCATCAAGTTAGCCCCCCTCCATACACACAATTACTCGTAGGAAGGTGTACAAAATTCAATTTATTTTGTGCAAAATTGTGCAAAATGTGTGCAAAATTATGACCTAAAAATTTTTCAGAAACCAGTTTCTTGGGAGGGGGGTCAAAGTTGACTGTGGTCAATAAGAGCCAACGTTTAAAAAGCGGAAAAAAGAATACCAAGGGAAAATGAAGCAATACAATTGCAGCTCACAAATGGGCTTTGTGTGTTGATTTTTGTTTTATTTAAATAAATCACCTTTTTGTGTTCTTTAATAAAGCAGATTCATATTTCTACACACAATTCAATTTTTTTTATATCAGATCTTAATCCTAACAAACACGTTTTATTCAATTTTAGTACATCTCATCCTAACTGATTCGATATGACAAAAATAGCTATACATCGTCTCGATCACAACTACATTTACATTTGGATCCGTTCGAGTAAAAAGTACAATGGCGTAAGTACTGTTACGACCTAACTGCCTTTTGCGGTTTAGAGGGCGCAACAACAAAAGCAAAACACCATAATTACAAAAGAAAGCACATAGATCATTGTGTTTTTAGTTAAAAATTCGTATCGTATCTATTTTCAACTTGCTGAAACTGCATATATAAACGTATAAACCTTTTCAGCATATTTGCAACGTTTGGTGTTGGTTTGGTGGAATGACGTCAAAATTTTCACAGAAACGTTGAGGAAAAAAGCGCAACTATATTATTATATTTTCTCCAGAAAAATATCGATTCAAATGTCAATATCCTTCATTCGTCGCTAGAAATTTGTAGCAAACTTCACGCACGTGAGATTTATTATATGTATAATTTACCTAAAAGACAAACATACATTCAAATACTGGATTTTTTCTTAGAAAATTATAGCAAATACAAGATTTTGGTTTAAAAAAAAATTAAAAGAAAATAAAATGCTAGGTTGAAAAGTCGCTTTTAAAATACGGAGCTTTTCAAATACGGAGCTTTGGCTTTTTTCGATTGCAACTGTCATGCATGCAAAGAGTATTATTTTATATTTTAGTATTTTTAAATAACTTATTGCAAAAATATAGATGCAAATTTTACTTTCTACAAAACTTCTACAGAGATGGTTTTCTGTAACAATCAGTTGCGGAGTGGGTTTCATTTTATTTTGTATAATATTTTCTTACAACCAACCCAGAAGTGGCAAACAGTATGAAGATGGAATGCGCTATTATCCTGGAGGTAAGTGTTTTCTTTTTAATTTTATGTATATTTATTTTGTCTTATTTTTTTTTCTCTTTATTTGTTGTATTTTTTCATATTTACGCTCTAAATTGTGCTTTTTTAACTCGCGTTTTCAAATTATTCGCTGCGCTCGTTCTTTAAAAACACGCTTGTAAAAAAAGCACTATTTAGGCTACTAGTTGTAAAACTACTATTCCAACTTATTGTAAAATGGAAAATTTGCCGTTGTGCACATATACGTACAAAAGTGACATATTTTTTAAAATTTTCTTGTGAAGTAAATCGTTGCAAAGTTATTGCTAGAATAGTAGCAGGCCCGGACCTAGGTCTTTTTAGGGGGGCGGCCAAATGATTACATGAAACCCCAAATTATTCAGAAAAAAGGTAACTATTAAGTTAAGTTAATAAAGTAGAGGTGCTTGTAAACTTATAGCTTTAGAAATATTATTTTGTCCTAACAATTGATATATAGGAACGTATATTATAGGTTTAAAAGTTAAGATTTTTTTTCTGTCAGTGATCGTTTAAAATCAGTCATGTAATATCCATATCTTTTGGAGTCATCAGAATTGGCTAAACTTTAAATGGAAGGCACATTTTGTAAAAACCAAGATACGTCTCGGAGCACTTTTTTAATTTTTAGTCAAATAAGGTAAAATCAAAAATTTGCTCCGAGCTGTGTCTTAATTTTAACAAAATGTGCCTTTCATTCAGAGTTTTCATTCTGATGTTCATGCTGATGTTGATTTGACTCCAAAATATATGGATATCACATGATCCGTTTTAAAAGTCACTTCGACATTTCCTGAGCTAAGGTCACTGACAGAAAAAAAATCTCTACTTCTAATAAATAATTTAATCTACTTAAATGTAAAGTCAAAGAAATTTACATAAAAAAGTTTGCATAAAATTTAGATAACATAACTTATGTTTCTTTAATTAGATTATATTTACGTAATAAGAAGGGAACTTCGTGCATGGTATTATGCAGAACATGGAAGCTACTTTTTAGCTTGTACATAAATATTATATACACAAGATGCAATTAATTTTACATATACATTTAAATATCAATTTATTATAATTATTTATGTAACATTTCCCAATTTTTTTTTGGCATGTATTATTTACGTTATTTTAATTACCTATTATTTACTTAAAAAATAGGGAATTTTGTGCACGGCATAATGCAGAACATGGAAGTTACTTTTTACTTTGTTGGGACTTCCAGTATACCTAGAATTTATGTAACAAAGTAATCATGTGTTGTAGCTTTTGCGTAATATTTACGTAACGGTGTTGACTGGGATAACACTTCTTTTCATTTTAAAAATATTTTTTATTGAGTAAGTGCTTAATATTACGTAAAAGTTAAAACACATGATTACTTTGTTACATAAATTCTAAGTAAACTGGAAGTCACAACAAGGTAAAAAGTAACTGCCATGTTCTGCATAATGTCATGCAAAAAATTCCCCACTTTTTACGTATATAATATGTAATTAAAATAACGTAAATAATACACGGCAACAAAAAATTGGAAAACGGCAGATATCGATTAACTAGTAACTAGAAAGTAAATCGAAAGGTAAAATTGGGGTATATTTTTTTTACATAATATTTATATCTCTTACAAGTAAAAGTCAATAAGGTAAATGACGTCACGTAAATAACATATTCTTTATGTAACTACTATATATAACTTTATAACATAAATATTATATAAAGCTTAGGTATTGGAATGTAAAATGTATGTAAAATTAAAGTCATATTGCGTATATAATATTTATATACTTCTAATGTCACAACATAATTAAAGAAACTTTTTTATGTACATTTTTTTTACTTTAGATTTACGTAGATGTGTTTGCTAAGTTTGTTTATTTTTATGTTAAGAAGACACAGTAACGGATTAAGAGAAGGCGAACGCGGGGCAATTGCCTTTCTCTTGCAACAGCTATACCAAGAAATCTCCAAATTTTCATAGAAATTTGATTGTAAAATTTTTAAAATTATTACGTTACTTTTACAAAAATTTTCGACTGAGGCCTCTTTTTTTGGAATATATTATATACATTTATGAATAAAAAAAAATACTTTTTGCCCCCTCCTTTCTTGGGTTAGTTGCATGTATTGTCAAAAGGAGTGGTGTTGTTTATTGCAAAAACGTAACAAGGCCAAAATTTTTGCAGAATATTTTTTTAATTAAAAAAAAACTTGCCTGCCGCTATATAAACAATATTGGGGTGGTTAAAATTTTAGTTTAGTTTTAAACAATTTTTGTCAATCGGATTCAAAAGGTGTAAAACAACACATTTTCAGTATAGTTTTCTCAAAATTTTTGACTGCGGCGCAATATGGCATAATTTTGACAACAAACCTAGAATAAGGATTATACAGTACACTCTCGATTACTCAAGCTAACGTGGGCTGTATCCTAGCTCAGATAATCCGGATATTTTTATTATTTTTTCCATTTTACGACTGCGAGTACTGTAATTATTAACTTAATAGACACTTAAAGTTGCACAAATAGAGAATGCTTCATCGTACTCGTATCTCAGTGCGCTTGCTCAGAACGGATACGTCGCACAACAGCGACTACGTCTCACCTATCTCTACGACCACTCTGGCAGTATTCGTCCGCAGCTAGCGTATCCTAACCATTTTGTTATCTGTGGGTTTTCATAAATGCCTGATCCACAGTTTTACTCCTGCTATTTTTCATTCTATTACCCTTTTTTAGACAAGGAAGAAAATAGAAGTGCATAAAGTAAAACTGTACATCACGCACTGAACAAGAATTGGTTTGGTTACGTCATATGTATAGGGTTGCCAGGTTTAAAAATCTGTTTTGCTGGACATTGTTACCAAATTTCCAGGACAATTGCTTGAAAAACAGGACGTTCTCATTATACACATTTTTTTATTTGTGCATAGGTATCCACATATTTAAGGACGGGAAACAAATTTTTTCTTAAATGCTACTTTTTATATTTATAGGAACAATAATTTTAACTACTAAATGTACTAAAACATTTCATCATCGAACGGTAAGTACTAGTTCCAAAACCATAAAAACATGAAAAAACCATATTTTTATAATTGAAAAATATATACTGGTTTTAAAACTGATACTTAGCATTTGATTTTGCTGGTCTCAATAATTTGAAATTATTTTTTAGGATAAACATACAAATCTTTGCAAAAAAATGTTTAATTTACTTTGATCAGCAGTTTAGATTTTACATGTTCTATTGTCATCCTATTGCGATCTTCTCTCTAATTCTGCATTTGATCCAAAAATGCTAAACACATATTGTACTATTGTAAGCAAATTTCGGATTAGACTCAAAAATTTGATCCCATTTTTTTATTGTTTCTGGTAATTTACAACTGTTGCAAATTTCTGGCAGTATTGGTTTCAAAACAGTAAATTCTTCATAGAGTTGATCTAAATCCACATTAAAAGAAAAGTCTGTACACTGAGAAAAATGGTGGACTACGAGAAATCAAATATGAGTTCTCCTAGACCCAGCTGTGTTGCCAATAGAGGACAGCCTAGACCTCTGGGCTGTGAGAACCAAATCTAAGGGATTACATGTAAAGACAGTGTGTTGTGGTAGCCCAAAATATGCATAAACACTAGGAGAGTATTTGGGCTGCCAGAACTCAACATCTAGGTTGTGGTGACTCATGATCTGGGTTAGGAGAACCCTGCCTTTAGGCTACCAGAACTTAGCTCCTGGGTTGTGGTAACTCATGATCTGGGCTGGGAGAACCCTGCCTTTGGGATACCAGAACTCAGCATGTTGGTTGTGGTAACTCATGATCTGGGCTAGGAGAACCCTGCTGTCGGGCTACCAAAACCCAGCGCCTGGGTTGTGGTAACTCATGGTCTGAGCTGGGAGAACCCTACCTTTGGGCTACCAGAACTCAGCATCTGAGTTGTAGTACAGTCAGTCGGCGTAACTTTGAGCCATTATGGGTAACTTTGAGCAACTTGGAAAATTCAGTTAAGACACATTAAGAGTTCCAACATATAATTTTCCAAGTTGCTCAAAGTTACCCCAGTGGTTTAAAGTTACCCCAAATGACTGTACTAGTATATTGAAAAAAAAAATAAAACATATTTTTACGAAATAAACGCGAATGCAAAGAAAAAATTTTTAGCAGGAACGCGACTAGAGATAAAAAAAAATATAGTGAACTAGGGAGCATTAAAAATGTGGTTCGTGGTTTTCTCAAAAAAAAAAGATTTTGTCATTTAAAAAAAAACAAAATCCAACGAAGCATTGACTTTCAAGTCGCCCTGGCTGACTATACAAAGTATAATGAATAAATAGCTAAGTATACAGCGCTATCCATTATAAACACGTATAGAATTTTTTGATTCTTGATCTAAGATTAAAAGGGCATTCAAAAGGAATCATCACTTTTTCTAATTTTTAGTAATTTTTAGCTAAGCAGGCTTTATCCCTTGCCAATAATGCTGAATAACTAAAAAAAAGCACACAATAAACAAGGTGTTACGTTAAAAATAACAAAATATATCTATGCGATTTGTAAATTGTAAATGTTAAATTTCAGATAAGACGATAAGGTTTATAGTGGATAACCCCTTACATAAAAAAAACTTTAAAAAAATCTAGAATATCGCGTTTAAAAATGTTTGACTGTGAAAAATATAAACAAAATCAAATATTTTAATATAAAGATGGTGTGTTAAAAACAAAACCTAAAGGCTGAACTATAACACTAAACCCGTCCCTAAGTCTAATTTGCTCAGAAAATGACAGATGATGAGGTGTAAATTAGGCTTAGGAAAGAGTTAGCGTTGGTAAATCTCAGCCAAACTGTTTAAAATACAAAACAGACCGTATAGATGTTGCAACACTACTTTGATATTAATAAAACACATTAATATTTTTTACTCGTGAACCTGCCGTTGCACCGGACAGGATCCTGCACATATGGCCTACACTAACTAAATCACAACTGGAAACGACGCTCCAAGCTCTCACCGCCAGCCAAAGCAACCCGCAAGCCCGAATATGTGTAAAACTCGACATTCGGCAACTACCGCCTATAATCGGATTCACATGTGTAAATAAGCTTACATAAATTTTCAAAAGCGAATGGGCTTTCCAATGAAAATAATTTCAATTTTGCCATGCCAATTGCCATGGTTTTGTTGGAGAAGTCATATTTTGCCTCTAAATAGGATAACATGTTTCTATAAAAATTCAAACAATTGGTCTTCGCGCTTTGTTGGTTTCCGGAAGCCGGACTTTAATATATTTGTAGATCCAAAACCAAGAAATGAATCTTCAATTGTAATTTTACTTTTAATTAAATTTAAAATGGCGGTTACTTCAAAACATAAAATATTTTTTTGTTCCAGTTTTTGTTCAAAATCATAAATAAGTTTTAAGATGTTATGGAAAAAGGCTAAATAACATTCAGTTATTTTGTTTTGAAAGTCGTTATTATCTTCAGCTGTAAAACATAACAATGTAAAGAGCCGCGACCATATAAAATGAGAGTGTCGTCGTCATAAAGAACAAAAAATGCATGGCGGCTGTAAAAAACGTATTTTCTTAGTTGAGACTTTTGCGGGACATTTGGCGTCCTGGAGAGGGTCTTTTCAGGATGCAGGACATAGGGGTCCGAAAACGGGATAGTCCTGGAAAATCAGGACACCTGGCAACCCTTCATATGTACGTTGTAAATACAACTTTAACTCTTCTTTTTAAGGATGCTTTCACAAACGCGTCAAAGATACGCTAACAACAAGGTATCAAAAATACCCAGCTTGTCAACTTTAAGTGTCTTATGTAACTTATAAAAGCGTACAACCAGCGTTGCCACCACCTAAAGAAGAAATTGTCGTGCAGTGCTGCCAAATTTATTGACTTTTCTTGAAAAATATGTTACAATTTTTTTTAGAGTGAAAAAATATGTTACAATTATCGATTATGTTACACATTATCGTTTAACTCAATTTTAAGCAAAAATTATGTTACAATTCCATAATTATGTTATAAGTGGCAACACTGGTACAAACACAAACATCTAGTTCTGCTGATAGAAATGTATTAACGGATGATTCCCCTGTATCCAACAGGTCAAGCAGTTTGTGTTGCTTCAGCAATTCTTGGATTCCCCGTAACTATACGGGCCGGCGGCGTCGCTCGGTTAATAGATTACAACCGCGATAATAGGGAATTATTGAAATACGGCCGTACTGGATAGTGCCTACTTAGCGCTGACCTTAACACAGGCTGCGTCTGGCCCTCTAGCGAAACGGTGGCGAAACGACTTTATTTCTAACCTACAAATAAATTTAAAATACGAACGAAACTGGCGAAGAGGCCCCAATTTTTGTTTTATTGGCCGTCACAACGCAAAAAATGGCTAAAGTAGGGGTTATAAGGTAAAAAAAACTGGCGAATAGTTATCAAAAATGTCAAATACGGCCAGACACAGCCCAAGATACGGCCCAGTATAATTACTCCACAAATAAGGGCATGCCCTAACCTCATTCGTGTCGGTACTAAATGTGTGTGTCGTTCTTGCGCATGCTTATCTGTCAATAGCGTCAAAATAGTGCCTGACCTTATTAGTGTCGGGCCTTAACTGCGTTTCAATAATGCCCTATTAGGGAATTATTGAAATACGGCCGTACTGGATAGTACCTACTTAGCGCTGACGTTAACACAGATTGTGCCTGGCCCTACACGGTGCCAATTATAGAATTATTGAACGCGCCTCTAGCGAAACGGTGACGACCCGACTTTATTTTAAACCTATAAATATATGCTGCCTCTTTTTGAAATTCCGTCTTGTTTTCTTGACATTTTTATATAATTAACTCGGATAATCCAGCGATCGAAAAATAGAGAGTCGAGTATTCGAGAGTCTACTGTATTTCACCCCCACCCACTTTATATTTTTACATATATTACATATATTTTACAAAAAACAAAGAGATCAATTTTTTTGCATAACGCGCGGCGCTATGACATCATTGATCCTTATAACTATATGGAGTTTTTATCAACATCATTCAAAACATGAAAAAATTCTTTTGTAGTTAATTTTTTCAACATTTTTGCCAGTTCAGGAAGTAATTTTGATAAAAATATAAATTTTTAACAATTTTTTTGTATAGCATCCGGAAATCTTTAAATAAAAAGTATACAAAATCACTTAACCCAACATTTACTTAGGCTCCTTCCCTTTAAAAAAATTGCCACGGGCAACGAACATCCTAGGGCCGGGCCTTATAGTAGTTTTCCTAACCACTGCAGGAAAAGACACTTTACAGTGGAACGACCAATAATACGAAATCTGAGTGCGGAAAAGTCTCAGGATAAATTCCTACCCTACTATATTTATTTCAATACGCCCCAAGGTCTGAAACTTGGGTTTTTGATCAAGTGTGCTCCTTTAACATATTCCTAACATTTTCAATATAGTGAAGGGGCATGTGTAAGTGCGTGGTATTTTGAATGAAGGAGTTTTCTGAATATGTGGAATTGATAGCTCTTTAGTCACACAATCGAGTGTTACCGAGTGCTTTGTTCGCATCCGTTTAGAAGGGGTTGATATGACGTCATCTTCCAAGATGGCGGCCAAAAATTAAAAAATTTTTGCCATTTTTTTCTTCAAAAAAATCTTAATAATTCGAGGTTTTGTCAGTCCAACTTCAAATCTACCTTAAATTATTAGGCATGTATGTCAAGTTCGATCCTTAGAGTTTGATGCAGTTTGAAGCTTCATGACCTTGAAAAATACCCCAGTAATATTACAAAAATAACATGCTAAAGGGCGCTACTAATCAACTATTAAAGCGAACAGGACCAAATTTGGTAAGAAAGATAAGAAGGTCAAGTTCAAAAATACTGTGAAAAAAATTTGGTTCATCTATGACGCGTTTTAATATGGCGGCTGATATATCAAAATGGCGACCTATAACCGCATTTTATTTTATCCAATTTCGTAGAAAAGCAAACCCGACAAGGTGGCCATTAATTCTTGTTGACTGATTACCACTTACTATGAAAAAAAAAAAGTTGATGCATGACCTTGATTGACCTTGAAAATAACATATACAAGTGAAAAACCAGCTTTTTGTGATTTTTTTCCAATTTACTACAACGCAAAAACTTTAAGTGCTGGAGATGAAATTAACATCTTAGCCATAAATAAACACCTCATTTTAAACCTCTCTACCATTTTTTTTGATATGGCGTCCCAGATGTTTAGACTATAGCTAGGTAAAAATGACCTATATGCCTGTCGTTTTTATTAAGTTTCGAAAGTGTGAATTTTATGTTCTATGCACTTGTCTAGTCAAGAAAGTTATTTAAATAACCTATAAGAGAGTTAGCAGAAGTGAGATATATATTATCATATATTGGACCGGTAGTTTTAGATGCCATTTTCGAAAATGGAGGTCGAAAAAGTATAAAAAATTCTATCTATAATTTTACTGAGGTATTTTTCAAGCTCATGAAGCTTCAAACTGCATCAATCTGTAAGGATCGAATTTGGCATACATGCCTAATAGTTTGAGGTATATTGTAAGTTGGACTGACAAAACGTCGAATTATTAAAACTTTTTTGAAGAGAAAATGACAAAAATATTGTTTTTTGCGATTTTTAAGGCCATTTACGGTTGGATGACCCCTTAAAAGTTAATTTTTTGGAATCCCCGTTCTCAAGTTATATGGAATCGAGTATAATCATGACCCGGTTGCGAAAGAAAGATGACGTCATATCAACCTCTTCTACACGGATGCGAACAAAACACCCGGTAACACTTGATTGTGTGACTAAAGAGCTATCTATCCCATATAGTCACAAAACTCCTTCATTCAAAATCCCACGGGCTAGAACAAAGGAGGGGGAATTAAATACATTGTTTACCGGCATCGGTGAAATGGCTTGGGGTTGCAATATATTAGAGTCCTGACCTTCCTGATATTTTTAAGAAAAAATTTGGGGGGGTCCTTCCGGTTTTGTTTTTGAGCTATACCCGTTTAAAGGTTTTTTCCACTCTATCTGCTATATAGTTTTAAAAAGGAGGCACAGGAGACCTGAATTCATATAGTCTTATTAACAACACATGTCCAAGTCCGATTTTGTAAATTTTTGGCCTATAACATTCTAACACACATACAGGGTGGCCCTAAATATCTTTAGATAAAATCAGCTAATAAGAGCATGGTTTTGTTTTACTCGAAATGTACGATAAAACGTCAAAGTTCAACTAAATTCATATGTTTGAGAAAACGCAACAAGTTATTTAGATATTTTAAAAGCACTTTGTAAACCTACAATGCCAAAAGGACTGGTCCAGGAATGCGCGGACGCCCTCCAAGATCTAGCAGGGGAAAAAGAGGTTGAACTTGTCTGGGTTCCAGGACACATGGGGATCCCGGGTAACGAGATGGCGGACGAGCTTGCAAGGAAAGGGTTAGCCCAAGCATACGTCGGACCGGAACCGTGTCTGGGATTTACCAGAGGTCAGATGAAATCTGCCACCAAGGAATGGACCCATACAAGACTAAATCAGGAGTGGCAACACACAGGGGACGCTAGGCAAGTCAAGGAGCTCATCTAGGGCTTCAGCAAAACAAGAAGGGACTGGTTACTGCGCAGAAAACGAACAGAGATAGGACCCCTAATAGGAGTCCTCACTGGACACTGCGCGCTCCAAAAGCACCTGGCAAGGATGAATGTAGTGCGGGACTCAACTTGCGGAGAGTGTTGGGAAGAGGATGAATCCTCACACCACTCTCTTGCAAGGTGTTTGGCCTACAGAGGAATCAGAGAGGGAATCTTCAGAGAGGAAGTGTTTGAGCCGGAACACCTTCCGACGCTGAAATGGTCGGATATCCTGACCTTTATCCAAAGGACGGGAAGGTTCGACCATGGTGGAGTGGGAGCGTGAGGGGGAAGCTCTGGGGGATGGCGAAAAGGGCTCGCGGAGAGCCTAGTCGCCGGGCCGGGAGCCCCCCCTTATTCTACTACTACTACTACTATTTAGATATTCTGCTCATCACAATTACTATGGGGTGGTCTCAATAGAATTCTCAGATAAGTTATCCAAACGCTCAAGTACGAACTAACTTGTTTCTGGTAAAATATTTTAAAAAAAGGAAATATTACTGTTTAATCACCATTGTAGTGCCAGAAGGTGATATTAATAAGTCAAAGTTACTTACAGGGTGTATCAATAAAATAATCCGGTAGAAGCCGCAACGAAAAAAGAGAATTTGAAAGGAAAATTCAGTGCATTTTAATTAAATAACATTTACTTTTTATGGCGATTCAATTCTATGTTTCCAATTTTTAATATACACTATGAAGTATTTTAATATGTACAGAGTAGTTAAAATACACAAGAAATATTTTAATTTTTAAGGTGCTTTTTTTTTAAAGTTTATAATTAGGGTCGAGTGAGTTATCTATTTTCAAAATGTTTTTCTTGCGACTAGTTTTTTCAATCCTGCCCCCCCCCACCTGCCCATCACCTTTATTCCGGTGTTTTGTTTGGTAGGATAAGTATATATCGCTTTTGAAAATCATGGTCTTCTTAAGGTTTGGTAAAATTTTAACCGCATAATTATAAGACGCGGGTTGTCAAAAATTAAACGTAGAAATAAGAAGTTGAAGCATTATCAAGGTAGCTGTGAAAACTTGACGTAAACAACAAATGCATATTTAATGGCAGAGACAGTTAGATTGATTCTTGTGTAGTTATTTCTTGTCATGTATAGTTTCTTTCGTGTTATAACATATATATTATATTTCTTGTTATAACAAAGACTATACATACTATTGTATGTGCAAATCGGCAGAACTGTAGGGACATGGATATGCAGGCGTCAAGAAAACATAAAATATCCATCGGTAGCCCTATTGGATAATATTTTGGATGCACATCATAGACATAACAACCAAATGAATATCCAATAGAAAGATGACAAAATATTTTTTTAAAGTATACCTATATTTTAGAATAAGTTAGATATTGTAGTTTAGTTAAAAGTTATATATTTTGGACAGTATTTGTTTTATAAAATTTTAAAACAATAATGCATAAGTATTTTAGATAAAATAAAAATCAACATTTCATTTAATAAAGTGTTTCATTTTATTTTGTTTTAACTCCATAATTAGCTATTCTCTAGGTTTCTAATAAAATAAGACAATAGCAAATTATTTTGAAAGACGGATAAGTTTAACCAAAAACACCAAAGTGAGAGAGATCCAAGGAGGAGGGTAAGAGGGGTTGCAAAAAACTACTTTGAAATAAACCATTTTGCAAAAGCGTACCACATACAGTAACAACAATTGTTTTTATTATTTTATAAACAAAAACTTAAACCGCACATACAATATTACAAATATCTTTTAAGTACAAAATATGTATTTTAGCTTCTCTGTACATATCAAAACACTTCATAGTGTATAGTAAAAATTTAAACAGTTAGAATTGAATCGTAATGAAAATTAAATGTTATTTTATCAATTTCAACTGAATTTTTCATTTAAATTAACTTTTTCAAGATTATTTTATTGGTACACCCTGTAAGTAACTTTGACTTATTAAAATCACCTTCTAGCACTATGATATTGATAAAACATAGGATATTTGCTATACTTTTTCATATTTTACCAGAAACAAGTTAGTAAATACTACAGCGTTTGGACAGATGTTATCTGAGAATTCTATTGAGATCACGCTATAGGAATTCTGATGAGCGGAATATTTCAACTTATTGAATTTTTTCATGTATATGATTTTAGTTGACCATTGACTTTTTATCGTACCTTTCTAGTAAAATGAAACCATGTTCTTATTAGTTGATTTTATTTTGATCTTCTGTTTCTCTTTTTAAGTAAGCCATGGCATATTTTCTTATTTTCCAGGGGCGTACCTTTAAACTGGCATAGCTCAAAAACAAAACCGGAGACCCCCATAAATTTTTTTCTTAAAAATATCAGGAAGGTCAGGACTCTAACATATTGCAACCCCCAGCCATTTCACCGATGCCGGTAAACAATGTATTTAGTGCCCCCTCCTCTTAAGACATTTACAAGAGCTTAATGTATCCAAGTTTTATCAAATAAACTTAGTCATTCAGGCATCAAAATAGGTTTTAATTTCTTTTTTAGAATACCTGAAGAACGTTTCCCCCAATCCATTAAACAAAAGTTACTGCATATTTAACTTAAAATTCCCTGACTTTTCTAACAATAAAATACATGGCACTCCAGAAAAAAATCAGGGCAGCGCCTACAGAGTGATATATAATATTTTGGAAGCTAACAGTCCTCAAGTTGCTAAGCCTTCAGTTACCTACGCGACTCATTTGACTTATGAGTTTGTTGATTATTTAGTCGAATTAGTCAGGTAATGTTACAGTCCATTCCATTTTTATTTAGAGAAAACATAACCTCAGTTTCCATAGAACAAAATCCAGATTTATAAGTTGCCAAAATCAAACGCCCCCACGGCATTATAACTGCACTGCTAACTTTAAATCACTCCGAATAACCCCTTATATTAGGCTTTCATATCAATCAAATGCACCAGAGTGAAACAGCAAGATGCCAGAGATACTTTATGGATGAAAAATATATTATTATGTAATATTCCTGTTAAGGCGGCCATGATATCCGTTTTTATTTGTACACCGAACATAACAAACAAAACGCGATGCTGACCCAATATGCCTGAGAGACACCCAGACTGGTGACCCAAAAATTAATGAATGAAAAGCTTTTTTTTTAACTTTACCTCTATGTTTTGTATGTATATATGTTCGGGTCAACTCTTGCAACTCAATTTTGATTAACCTCTACATGTCCAATTGAATTCAAATTGCAATCAAACGATTTTTAGTCGTGTTTTGCTAACCAATTTTAACTGGATTATACACATCCTCCTGTCTTTAAATTTGGTATGCGGTTAAAGTTCCGGTAACAATACAATAACTTGGTATTATTAGGCACCCCCTCTCTCCCTACGAGGGGAGTAGAGGGGGGAAAACACCTAAGTTTGTCCGATGTCAACCAAAATTGGTATACAAAGGTTTTTGGGGATAAGGAAAATTCAAAAATGGCGGATTCAAGATGGACGATTTTTATTCATGTTTTGCCAACCAATTTTAACTGAATTATACACATCCGACTGTCTTCAAATTTGGTATGCGTTTAAAACTCCAGTAACAATACAACAACTTGGTATTTTAGGCACCCCCTTCCCCCTACGGGAGGAGTGGAGGGGGGAAAACACCTAAGTTTGTCGGATTTCAACCAAAATTGGTACACGAGTTTTTTTTGGGGATAACGAATACGAATTTTTGATCAGATTTTAAAAATTCAATATGGCGGATTCAAGATAAACGATTTTTGGTAATCTTTTGCTAACCAATTTTAACTGACTTATACACATCCGATTGTCTTTAAATTTGGTATATGTTTATAGTTCTGGTGACAATACATTAATATGGTAATTTAATTTTTGACCAGATTTGAAAATATCAATAAGTGGTTCAAAATAGACGATTTAAAGTACATATCTAAAAATTTCAAAATAATTTTATATAAAAAAAGCTTTTCAAATCCAAGCTTTTATACAAAAATATAAAGTTCACTATCATAATAATAAAAGCGATGGGCGCATTACAGAAAGTTTGGCCATGTTAACCCGAAAAATTTATGTTATTGATTATATTATTGCGCGCAATAAATGCAAGGGTAAGTAAATTCAACCCAACTCGACCTAATTTACGGCCATCGCTTTTATTATTATGATATCAGAATGTAAAAAATTATTTTCTACTTTTTAGTAAACTTTATATTATATAAAAGCTTCTATTTGAAAAGCTTTTTTTTATATAAAATTATTTTTTAATATTTAGATTTGTACCCTAAATCGTCCATTTTGAATCCGCCATATTGATATTTTCAAATCTGATAAAAAAACTCATAATCCTCTTCCCTAAAAACCCCTGTATGCCAATTTTGATTGAAATCGAATGAACTAAATCCTTTTCCCTCTACACTTCCCTAGTTAGGGGAGGCGGGTACCTGGTAATACCATATTATTGTATTGTCACCGGAACTATAAACGCATACTAAATTTGAAGACAATCGGATGCGTATAAGTCAGTTAAAATTGGTTGTCAAAACATATTAAATTTTCAAAATCTGATCAAAAATTCGTATATTTTATCCCCAAAAACCCCCGTATGCCAATTTTGGTTGAAGTCGGACAAGCTAAATATTTATCCCTCCAGTTTCCCCGTTAGGGGGAGATGGGTACCTGATAATACCATATTATTGTATTGACACCGGAACTATAAACGCATACCAAATTTGAAGATAATCTGATGTGTATAAGTCAGTTAAAATTGGTTAGCAAAACACGAGCAAAAATCATCCATCTTGAATTTTCAATATTAAATTTTCAAAATCGGATCAAAAATTCGTATACTTTATCCCCAAAAACACTCATATGCCAATTTTGGTTGAAGTCGGACAAGCTAAATATTTTTCTCCCTCCAGTTTCTTCGTTAGGGGGAGGTGGGTACCTGAGAATACCATATTATTGAATTGTCACCGGAACTATAAACGCATACCAAATTTAAAGACAATCGTATGGGTATAAGTCAGTTAAAATTGGTAAGCATGAACAAAAATTGTTCTTCTTGAATCCGCCATATTGATTTTTCAAAATCTGATTAAAAAATCGTATTCCTTATCCCCAAAAACCCACGTATACCAATTTTGGGTGAAATCGGACAAACTTAGGCGTTTTCTTTCCTACAGGGAATGCCTAACATTACCATATTATTGTATTGTCACCGGAACTGTAATTGCGTACCAAGTTTGAATTCAATCGGACTACAAGTTAGTCAAAATTAAGTTACAAGATTTTTACCCAAACATAGAAACATAATAGAGGTGAAGTTAAATAAAATCTTGTAAGAATAAACTTAATGTTTTCTAATTTTGAGCCTTAAGGCTGCTACGAATTTCAAGTTTTTAGATTTAAAATAACAATTTACTTCCTAATATTAGAGGAAATTGTGACGAAACAGATTTCTATCGAACTTGCTACTCTTGCGGCTATATGCCTATATATTGCCCCTAAAAATGACCAATGGGTGGGTGCGTCCACCATGCCTGTCCCCAAACAATGTCTGAGCTTCATTCATTTGAGATTTCATAACCAGTCCCTTCTATGATGTGTAGAGTTCGCACTATTTACGTTTATGTATTGGATCAACACTTGCTGTGATCAACTGTCTTACGATAACAATAACAAAATGGCAAAAAAATGGTTCAAAAACTTTCTATTGCAATCAACTCATAAAAAAGTTTAAACTAAACGAAATCAAAAATTTTCTGAATGAGGCCCTGTCCATACTGTGATCAGTGTGACCAAAAATCTAGGGAGAAACAAAAAATAAACGTCAGACTGAAAATTTTCGTTGACAGTTGACGTCAATCAATGTGGATAAATTTTGGGTGGCATACACTGTATATTCAGATTTTTCAGCAGTTGCCCTAAATTCACTTTCTTATATATTTTTCACCTGGCGCGGCGTCGTCTCTTTTTCCGACCATGGATGGTTCGGAAGACGTAACGAAGCTTAGACTTTTATAGTAGTCTCTTGGATGATAACGGCAAAACTTTATCAATTACCTACGTCTTAAAAATAAAATTTTCAGAAGCGGCTAAAGTAAGCCTTTTTTTCTTACAACAACCTTCCTACTTTAATACAAGATATAAAAACTTATCTATATCACCAGCTGCATTCTCTACTCAGCTACATACTTGCAAACGAAAGGCGTTCTATTGAACAGTTTGAAACAACCACTGAATAATTATTTTTATAGAGGGTGGATTCTTTAAATGGAACGGTGCTTCTAGCGGCTTTAGGGGGATCCATGTTAAAAAAAAATTTTGGGGCCCCCAACTAGAGGCCCAGAGCCCAAAAACTATTTTTTTTAAATATGAAGGTACCACTTGTGGCACCTTTTTGGAAGCTTGTTAAAAAAAAACATTTAACGTACTACCTTTTTTTGACATCTGTCAACCAAGGTGTCAAAAATTTAAAAAAATATATTTTTTTTGTCAATTAGTTTAGCTCCAAACTAAACTACATATTTTTCTAATTACTAAGCGGAATAAAGAAAATAACACAAAGGAAATTATTGGCGGCCCATTTGGGGGCCCTCACTGAAGGCCCAGGGCCTACCAACATTTTTTTCATGAGGAGGTACCACTTGTGGCATCTTTTTGAAAAGCTTGTTAAAAAAGAAATTCGATTAAATAACTTTTTTTGAGATCTATCAACCCATGTGTTAAAAATTTTAAACAATCTATTTTTTGTCGTTAAGGATGGTTGAGTGAAAAAGAAAATCAAGGTGTGCTTTGAATCTATTTCGATTTTATCTCATGTCTAGTAAATTTAAAAAAAAGGTAATTAGGCTGCGCCCCCAAATAGGGCGCCAATAATATCTTTGTGTGGTAGTTTATTTATTCTACTTAGTAAATAAAGAAAAATATAGTTTATTTTGAAGCTAAAACAATTGACAAAGCATTTTAAATTTAAAATGTTTAACACATGGGTAGTTGTCAAAAAGTTATCGAATCGAATCGAATTTCTTTTTTAACAAACCAAAAAGGTGCCACAAGTAGTACCTCCTTATAAAAAAGATGTTGGTAGGCCCTGGGCCTTCAGTGAGAGCCCCCAAATGAGCCTACAGTAATGTCCTTATGTAATATTTTTTTCATTTCGCTTAGTAAATATAGAAATATGTAGTTTATTTTGAAGCTAAATTTCTTTTTTAACAAGCTTTCCAAAAAGGTGCCACAAGTGCCCACATAGCAAGACTTGGATATTGTATATTACAAAGATATTTAAAATTAGGATATACGCTTTGTATGTTAAATGTATATTTTATATATATTAGAAAAAAAAACATGATTCGTTTCAAAAAAAGGAAACATGAAAGGATATTTACTGTATATTCAGTGTATATGCGCTATCGTACATCCTAAATATATGTTTTTTGTATATAAGCCTTATATTTTTTAACCGAATATCAGTTAATATTTTAAAATAAAATATTACTCAAATATTTGTTTTTTAATATAAACTAAATATATAAATTTTATAGGTATCACGTAATATTCTATAAAAAAGGTTTTTAATATTTCCCTCTGCATTTAAAATACTACATATTTTTTAGATAAAATTTATTGCAAGAAATTATATCAAAAAAATATGAATATTTTCCCAATATTCAGTGTGTATCCGTTTGAGTATATACTGTTTATCTGTTTTTTTTGTATTTAAGGCAGACATATCCTAGCCCAATATCATTTGAATATTTGCACAATAAATATGCCCAAATATTTGTTTTGTGGAATGGAATACTTTATTAAATATATTATTGTTATAATATATAATTATATAATTACATTTTTTTAGCATTAGCACAACATTTTTCTGCTTTTTTTTAATGCTTTTTTTATATGTACTCAACCCATATCCTTCTTGTTTTATATATCTTTAAAAAATCGTAAGTATATGGCTATACCTAGTTAAAATATTTTTTACGCGGGTTAGATTGTGACTTAACATCTTGGCAAAATTTGGTGAATCACATTATCTCAGTGAATCAAAAACCACTAAATTGATGAAATGTATTAAAGGATTCATTTAGTGAGGGAGCCTTAAATATTAACCACTTAGCAGTGTATACGACCCTACGAGCTCGGTGTTACGCATTTTGATCCGTTAGAGCATGTACCACGTGGTTTCAATTCAACCAATCAGATACGAGATTAATAAATCCTTCCTCTTGCAAATACAGAACTAAGCTTGTTTCGCTTGTTTATGTGTGCAGTGAGTTTGTGCCGCTTTCTAAAGTTTTGTAGCAAAACACAATATTTTTTATTACCGGTTGGATTAAACTACAATGGACTATCCCTCTGTGAATTGCTATCTTACATCCAGTTGTTGCAGGTAAGTAGATAAACGCGATTGAAGTTGTTTTATTTCGACGTTGACGCACTGCGTAAAAAAGGGACAGAGAAGGGTCAATGTCAATCAGGAACAGCAGTTGTTGTTTTATCTAAAGCTAGGTTTATACTGTAAAATTTAAAGAAACATTGACCTATATGGAAGGCAGTGTATTTTGCATTTTTGTTTCACAGTGTCTAAAGTTACTACGGTTATATCTAGAGCGAAAACAACCTTTTTTAGGGTTAAGTTGGGTTTGCTGGAATTGTATTGGTTTTTTTTTTCTGTGAAAATGTAAGAAAACTGGTTTTTGTGTTTACCAAATATTAAATTAGAAAGCCGACAAATCACCTCGTAAATCACTGACAGCCACATTTCTGTACATTTATAAAAGTTTTGTGCTGATTATTTTTATTTTATTTATTTATGTTGTATTGTAAAAGAAGAATCCTTTTGAAACTTTTATTTTTCTGCTTTCCTATTAGACCTCTAAAAGCAAATATATAAGTTGTATGGTTTTATTTTTTGTTTCAGATGGACACTTGATAAAAATTGGGTTGGTTGTTCCCTCGGTTGTTCCCACCATCTTTGGTAACTTTACATATCGTGGGAACTGCAGGGTAAGTAGATAAAGCCGATTAAAGTTTTTTTTATTCATAAATGGTGGAGTCACATGCACCTTGTTAATTTTTTTCATACCAAAAATCAGGCCATTTTATAAACATAAATAATTTAAGTAAACATTTCAGTCTGATCCAAATCTGGACGAGATTTCAGCAAATGAAACACCTACCTAAATGGAGACCCACGAACAATGTTTATTATTAATTTATTATTATTTCAAAGTAGTAATTTTAATTTTTTTCTGTATTTTTTATCCACATAAAGTGACTTTAGCAGTACATAATTCATTTTCTTGAATTGTCTATGAAAATTCCCTGTATAAAATATTAAAGTTTTATTTTACTATCAGCAACAATTTAAGGATTTTGTAAAATTAGGACTACTCAAAAATAAGTTCTGCCCTGATAAAATCGGTAGGAATGGTAACTGTTAATCACTAAATTTCTATTTCAGGTGGACTTTTGATGGAAATATGGGTAGTTTTTACCATGCCTCTCAATTTTGAAACAACAAAAATTATATCTTTGGCTCCTTTCAATGGAAAAAGACAATAATCCCGGTGGCCATCTTAACATCTAGACTTTGCAGGGTAAATAGTATAAACTGTCGGGAACTTTTTTTAAAATTTAGTTTAAAGCAAAATTGAGACGCTACAAAAGATTTTTTGTGTGTGTGTCTTTTTATAGACTGTTCTTTTTAATTTTTTATGTATTACTTTTGTTAAAAACTAAAACGATGATGTCCAAAAGGTCCAGTATAAAAGTGCTCAGGATATTCACGCATTAATTTGCCAGAAATTGGCATAATCATTTTGAGTCTAGAGAACTTGTATAATTTTTTCCTTTACTTATATTTGTTACTAAAGTTAAACATTACTTTTTTAAAAGTTTTTGCGTTATATTTTTTTTATAAACTTAATTTTTTCTAAAATTTTTGTTTTACAGCTCTTTAAAAGATTAAAATAACATATTTAAAAAAAAATTGCCCAAGGCATTTTTATAGTTTTTTTTAAATTATAAAATCTTGCTTTGTACCACCAGCAAACTGAATAAAAACTCATAAAAACTGATTAAAAAATGAATATGCCACGTATTATCTGTTTATAAAAATATTTTATTTCCAGATGTAGCTGCAGCAAGAAGAAATTCTCTTTCTTTATGCACCACCACGAATACAAATCTTCATATTGTCATAGAAAACTGATTAACCACCAAAAAGAATAGAGCTAAACATGAGGATATGTACTGGTAATAATGCGATATGGTGCCTGCGAGTCTTAATATACTGCTTTCCTCTCTTTGACTTAAACTAAATTTTTTAATGGAAAGCTTAATTCTGTATTTTCTAAATAAAATAAAAAAAATATAATTCAACTGCTTAAATTAAAAAATGAGAAAAAAGTGTTTATTTATTATCAAAAAAACCTTTCAAAATTCTAAATTATTGTAGTTAAAAATTTTTAGCTGTCCAAGGCGTTTTTATTTAAAAAAAAAATAAAATTTAGGTATTTTAGGTTTTTTTTTTCATAACAAACAGCACTTTACGTGATACCGTATATTTTTTGGATATATAAATAACATAACAATAAATATTATCTACCATTTTAAAGTACATCTAAAAAATGTTTATTTATGTGAAAGAAAAGTTAATTTTACTCACGTTAATTTTTCTAAATTTAGGATGCGCCCTATTATTGTTATTGTGCTAAGTGCGTATATTGTTGTAATATAAATGACAATATATTCATGTTATATACAAAACGTATATACCTTATATATATGATCATAGTAATATAAATCTTATATATACCCTCAATAAAATATTATGGATACGAAAACAATATACTTTGATGGATATACCATTGTTATATATAAACTAAAATTTTTACAAATATACATTTTGTATGTCGTGACGGATATCGACAGGATATACTATATATAAATATATACCATAATGGATATACCATAGAACATCAAATTTCGTGTAATAGAATATAACTCGAATATTTTTGTGGAGTAATTAATACATGTTCAGAATATACTTATAACGAATATTCAGTAGATGTTACCTAATGGGTACCTCTGGATCTAAATTGGATCTTTTTTGGAGCTCCTATGCACGTCGGGTGAATATCTGGGTGACATCCAAGGCAATATCCTTCTCCGTTTTCGTATATGTGCTGGATATACGTGCAATATTTTTTTGATATGTGGGTGGTACCTACTTATTTAAAAAAAAATTGTTGGTGGGCCTTGAGCCTCCTGTTGGAGGACCAAAAAATGTTTTTTATCATGGGCGTAAAGTCCGTAAAAAATCATTAATGATTTGCTTTTAGCTTTTTTTAAAACCTCTTCCCTAAAGCCGCTAGAAGCACCGTTCCATTTAAATAATCCACCCTGTATATTGTTTTTTGGGTGTATATAGTCCTTTAAGGACAAATATAGTCCGAAACGTACCAAAAACAAAAATAATTATGTTTATATTTAACGGTAGCGGGATCAGGGGGAAATGATAATTCAATGAAAATCTTGCAAAGTATAAATGAAAAATTGGCAATTAATGCTTTTTAAAATGGTCGTAAGAAATCCTGATTTAAAGGTTATTGTCAAAGCTTGAAATTATGATAAGTTAAAAGATGTCATTATCGGTGCGCAGAAGGAGGAACGGTTGAGAATTTATAGCGCATTTCACTATATACCGCACTCGGCTCGAATTTTCGTAGCTCTAGTTCAAAATTGAAAAATAGCTTGCACGGTGCTAGCTTGCCCTCGGTCTCGGAATGGAGAAAATTTGAACTTGCACAATGCGACGAACTAGAACCGTCAAAAACCACAGTTCTGAAAAGCTTTCGGGCTTTCGAAGCGGCTAGTGAAATATGAAATCGAACAGTACGCGAGCAGCTCAAGTCAAGTGAAATACGCCCAGCTGATTGCATCGCGGCTTGGGTACGGTAGTGAAACATGCAAAAGCTCGAGCCGTGATGTCACAGCTCGAATAATTCTGCACCGGGGCAAGTAGTGAAATTCGATATTAATCTTCCAGCTCTTCCAGCAGTAAATTATTTTATGCACATGGCAAAAGGTCGTTAATTCGAAATTTTAGGGCAAACAACAATTTTCGAGGGAGATTTTCGCATAATAGGTATAATACCCCTCAACGACCTAGTTTTGCACAAACAAGTAGTCAAACTACAAATTTCCGTTCAGCTTTCAGCGGTCATCAAAATAACAATATAAATCACTATAGAGGTCGAAGTCGCCGACATTCGTCATAAGATCTCGTTATCCACGGCCTGCTTTTCTGCACAGTCAGCAAATAGAGCATATTTCGAAGAGACTGTTGATAGTCTAGTTAACGTACGCTCATTAAGTCAAGGCAATGATAATAAAAATGCAGCTTTAACTAACTAACGGTATGAATTTAATTATTGCATTTCCACATAAAATTCAAAAATACTTTATTAACCTGTAGTACTTGCTGCATCCCTGGTATCGACCATACGTTTAAAGAGAGAGAAAGCAAAACTTGCCCCCTCCGCTCCTACACCATGCATCGCGCTGTTTCCGAGTGTTTCCTGCAGTACTTATTTAGTTTCTTTTGTATGCTCGGTGTGGACTATATACGCGAGCGCGCTTTTATTTAGATAAATTATTTCGCAACCAACTACGGGGGTGTGTGCGAATTTTTTAGTTTTCCTGAATTATTTTTCTTTAATGGAAGTACTGTAATATACTCTTTTAGGTATAGGCAACAACTTTTGAGCTTTGTATTGTAGCATGGGTAACAACAAAAAGTAAAAAAGGAGTCGAAGCTGCTCTCCGAGTCGATCTAGAAGCCGCTCTGCTGAGAGAAAATTGGCCAATCGGGTGAAATTGCTCGAAACAGAGCTTTTATCTTTAAAGAAAAATAACAATCTGGAATCGAAACCAGGTTGTAGTAAAGAGAAAAGTCGATTACCCATACCATTTCAAAGGAATAGCGGTGGGCGTCCTTCCCCCGATTCCGAAAATCAGCTTTTTTCTCGTCGTCGTGGCCTCGAAAGCCGCAATAGAGAGCTCGATACACGGCGTATTGAGAACGGGAGCGTAACCCAGTAAGCCGACCAAATGAATTGCAGCGACCCCGTTTGGACCAGGAGAACAGAACGTCGCCGTCGGTTTCTGGCAAAAATACAACACACACTGGGCAGAACGACAAAGATTCTGCTTAGTTTTTTTGAGGGCTCGTACCCCTGAATATTCTGACGTATTATTGCTAAATGATGAAAACGACCACTTTTCATGCAATCCTGAGGGCGATACAGACTGCGATTTAAGTTTGGATATTCAGCAAGTCCTGGGACACAATCCAGATCATTCAATATCTACTAAGCCCATGCTTCACCTATACTTAGCCAAGAGTATTTTAATTTTATGGATAAAATAGCAATTCTCGAAAATCTTGCTGAGTTACCTCCGCCAAAAATAAATCCAGAGTTGGCTCCCTTATTACGAAAGCATAACCAGGAGGAAGACAATGGCCTCGCAGAAATTCAGAAACGGGCGGGCAGACTATCTGTATGGTTCTGTATTGCCACATGATTTGAAGTTCAGACTGTTGGCAAATCTTGCAAAATCGGTCAATGCTAGTTTAAATTCATATTGGCGTTTAACTTTGGCACGAAGAAATCGCATTTTGCCATTGATTAATAAAAATGTCAGACCATTTATTGAAAAAACTACTCCTTCAGAGTTCCTTTTTGGCTCTGACTTAAGGGACAAAATACGGACGGCGAAAAGCATGGAAAGTACCAATAAGGAATTCTCTATTTTAAAACGTCGTCAATGACGAACAAGACCACTCAATTTAACAAACCATTAGCTACCGTAACTAGCGGGGCGTTAAACTCCAGTCGCCTGGTCCATCTCGAGGAAGGGACGAGGTCACCGAGAGGCCAGTCTCTTCCCCCCAGGGGGCTTATTCTTGAATTTCGTTCGAAAGATTGCACGGGAACGGTCCTCTTTTTGATATCGACCAATAATAGACTTTGATTCAAGAATAAGCCCCCTGGTTGACCCAGCATCGTCCTTCGATGAGAGCCCAGTAGTCTGCTCGCAGGGAGCCACAGTGGCACAAATCCAAAGTAGTGAATTTAGAAGTAAGTTCCCATTATGCGGGACGTTTAAAATTTTTTCATAAAAAGTGGTCCGTTGTAACCTCCCATAGCCTTATATTAGATCGGATTAACGGCTACAAAATACCATTCATTTGCAGCCCAATTCAACATCAGACTTTAACGCCTAGAATCTTTTTTTCTACTGTGGAAAATAATCTACTTTTACAGGAGATTCAGACGTTTGTGGATATTGGTGCTATTTTTAAATGCACCCCATCACATGACCATTTTATGTCCAGTTATTTTTTGGCAGACAAATCTGACGGTTGGAAGAGGTTTATCCTAAATTTAAAGAGTTTAAATAATTTTATTTTTGCTCCGCACTTCAAGCTGGAGGACACGAGAACCGCTTCTAGACTGATTCAAAAAGGCTATTATGGTGCTGCGTCAATTATTTGGATGATTTTTTAATTCTTGCTAAAACGGAATTCCAATGCAGGCCAAGCCATTTAGAAACTGAAAGGACCTTAGCCGAATATGCATTTAAAAAATTTTTATCTCACTTTGGAACGCCGTTCATCGATTTGTTTGCTCCCTTTAAAAATAAAAAATGCATAACATATTTTTCCTGGGTTAGAGACCCTGATCCGTCGGGTGTCGATGCATTTAGATTTAACTGGGAAGGTCTCGATTTTTATGCATTCCGTCCCTTTTCTTTTATTTTAAGGGTCTTACAAAAGGTCATAAACGACAAGGGCCAATCTTGATTTCCACTTTTTACTTCTCTTATTGAAGGGAAACCCATAATTCTTAAACCAAATATCAATTTATTATATTCTACTTACAGCAGCACGCCACATCCACTTTATATGGATCTTTTCGTGGTGGCCGCGCGACTATCAGGGAGTCTTATGCCATAAAAGGAATTCCAGAGGATGTTATAAAGATTATGATGAAGTCGCTTTCAGATGCCACCATGTCCCAGTACGGAACCTCCTATAAACTATAAATTTTGTTGGGATAAAAAAAAATCAATCCATTTAAGGCGAATGTTAGGGATGTTTTATTATTTTTTAATGAATTTATTTTTGTCGTCTTCTTGCGCATATGGTTCTTTTAACGCACACAGGGCCGCACTATCTTTGATTTTGGAAGTTGATATCGGTTCACACCTTGATCTTAAAAGGTTCTTAAAAAAGGTTTTTAGGATGAGGCCTCCACAAGCCAAGTATGACGTTACGTGGGACTCCCAGTTCTGAATTTATCGTTCAAGTTGATCACTCTTAGTTCGTTAGACATCGTTCAAAGATTACAAACAATCTCCTTGATTAAGTGTAGTAACATAAGATTTGGGAAAGAAGAAGGGGCAAGGATTTTCATTCTCGACTTAATTAAGACCTTAGGACCTAACCGTTATCAACCTTGTCTTAATTTGCCTATTTTTAAAGAGGATACAGTACTCTGTGTAGCGACACTTTTAAAAATATATAGATATGACACAAAGTTTACGTGCGTCTGGCGCGGACAGTTTTCTTTTAACTACAAAAAACCTTATAAACCAGTTTCAAAGCAAACTTTAAGACGCTGGGTAAAATTAAACATCTCGAATGCCGGTGTAAACACCAATATTTTTAAATCTTATTCGACGCGTTATTCCGCGACAAGCTCGGCCCTTAGGAAAGGTCTCTCTAGAAACAATTAGAAGGTGTGCGGGTTGGTCCGAGAGATCATCCACCTTTGGTAGGTTTTTTAATAGGCCGTTTTCCGATTCTTCTATCACCTTTTTGGAAACGGTTTTTAGTTTCAAATAGTTTTTAATTTAAAATGGGTTTTTATATGTTATGTAAAGTTAACATCATTTTTAAAAAAGTTTTTTCTTGACTGTAATATATCTTTTGTAATATTATTTATTGTAGCCTTGGATTTTTTGGCAACATAAATCTTTTAAATTCTACAGGTTAATAAACTATTTTTGGATTTTATGTGGAGATGCAATAATTTTAAAATCAGATGAAGTAACCCTCCCCCGCGTTGCCAAAAAAGCAGGAAACAGCGCAATGCATGGTGTGGGAGCATAAAGGGCAACTTTTGCTCTCTCTATCTTTAAACGTATGGTCCATACTGCAGGTTAATAAACTATTTTTGGATTTTATGTTAGGATGCAATAATTACAATCATATTTCAGGTAAGTACCTTACTTAATCTCATTTTAAAACAATAGTCTATTATTGTGAAATTGAGATTATATTTTGATGCCATAAAAAATTAAAAAGAATAAAATAATTAAAATAAATGGTATTTCAAAAATAGGCAACTAAAAATAATGAATAGTAAGTATGAAAAATATTTCTTTAGTTTTTACAATAAAGGAAAAAAGATTGAAATACCTTTAGAGTCACGATTTGATCTTTTTACGATTGTACATTTTTGTTGTGAGATTTCAGGAAACTGCGAAGGTGTCGATGATACAGCTACTGTTGCAAAAACAAATAATAATAAAGGGATTTCGAAATGTAATAAAAGACATGTCAGATTAAGGGATTTTAAGCCAATCATAAGATCTGTAGACGACTATTTCGTGCATAGTTTTGAGCCTTGTAAGATAACAGTAGATAGGTTGATAAAATTTTATTGTTGATTAATTCATTAAATCCGGAAGAGTAGTTTTAATTGACCAAATTTTTGCAAAGTTCGGTTAGATGGATATGTTTTAACTGTAACGAATATTTTACAGCAAAAAATAAAATTTCAACCGAATGCCAGCCCTCTATATGTAAAATTTTATAGATTACCACATGCACAAAAGGATGAAATACATAAACAGGTGGAAGAAATGTTACGTGACGGAATTGTCAAAGAAGCTCAACTCTTTTATTAGGCCAAAAAGGAAATAAAAAGTATAGACTACAGACTTTTAAACCTACAAATAGTTGACAAAAAATTTCCAATTGCAAATATCTCAGAAATCCTTGATTTTTTAGAAAGAGTAGTACACTTTTCTCATTTAGATTTATCTAAGGGACATTATCAGTTAGAGCAACATCCTGAAAGTCGTACATGTACAGCATTTACTACAGATACGGGCCAGTATCAGATGAAACGTTTAGCAATGGGTATGAAAATAAGTTCTACTGGTTTTTCAAGGCTCATGACTTTTGCGATGGCAGGTGTAAAGTAAATATCTTGCTTTATAAATAATAAAATTAAAAAAATATTTCAGAGATTAACACGTTAATCTTAAGTTAAATTTGAGTAAATGCGAGTTTCTAAGAAAAGTCAATATTGTATCTGGGTAATGTAATAGGCTGCATTGGCAAATTATTATCGAAAAACGGCGCCGAAATTGCCCAATCGCTAAATTCCCTTTTAAAGAAGGTAGACCTTTTAGTTGGACGAGGGAATGTTAAGAAGCTTTTGAGGCATTAAAATGGTTTTGAAAAAATCCAGAATTACTTCAATATCCCGATTTCTCAGGGTCAAACATTTTTATTACGCACAGATGCAAACGGATATTCTTTGGGACCTGTGTTGTCAAATTCCAATGACAAACCTGTGGCTTATTCCTCAAGAGTGTTAAAGAAGGCTGAATTAAATTATTGTACAATTGAAAAGGAGCTGTTAGCAATAGTATGGGCTGTTAAGCATTTTAGGCCATGCATAAACTGCAGGAAGTTTAAGATTTTAATAGCCCATAGACCTTTAGTTTATCTTTTTAACCTGCCGAATCTCTTAACTAGATTGACAGAATTTAGAAGAGTATGACTTGGTTGTCGAGTATGTTAGAGGAGTTGATAATGTAGATGCATAGGCATTATTAGGTATAAAATTAGAGTCGAGTGAGTTAAAAAACATGTGTAGATATAATAGTGAGAGAGCAAATGTATTGACGAGAGCGCAAAGTAGAATCAGTGAAGAAGAAAAAATACAACATGACAATGGCAGGATTGATCATCCTGTAGTTGTCGAGGTGTTAAAAAACCCAGAGAGTCGAGAATTGCGACCAATTTCGAGAAAGGAATTTCATAAAACGGCAAATTTTATCAAACACGCGCCTTTACACTTATTTCTAACGTTAAATTTTATATGGTATTTTGGTTTAGACAATCTTTTTGATAACAATTGCAAAAACATTTTGTAATTTGTGTCACTATCAATGCCACAAAAGAAGAAATAAGCTCGCTATTATCAGGTAAATGAATTCTGTTGGACAAATTACAGCGTATTTAACTGCCCAAAGTCTCTTAAAAATGTTGTCTTTATTCTTTATAAAAATGAGCGTATATACTGTCGAATTTGATCTTATTTTCGCTGACCGAAAAACTCTCTGCGCTCAAAAATTGTTAAAATAAAATAATATGTTCTTTATTTTTATGTTTCGCTATATGATCAGTGCCCTTAGTTACAGTGTCGCAAACTTCAACTTTAAACACCTAGGCCAATTTGACTTAATCATTCAGATAACTGTCTATTTTTGCATTTAAGGGTATTTCCTTGCAAAAACAACAGTTGTTAATTTTCACATTTTGGTAAATATCTCCCTCCTTCGAAGCCAGGCTATTTCGTCAAAATATAAAAACTAACTCGTTTTTTTTAGGCAATACGCTTTTATGCAAAATTATTGAAAATTTTTAAGCACTAGTGTAATTACCTCCGAAAATAATTAAATTTTTAAGGTGTGTCTTGCTGCTATGTATTAAGCTTATAAGGATACGCTTCCAGACCGTTTCCTTGCATATAAAAGTGCTATCGCCTGAACTATTTGTAAACATGAATTGTGGAAAGGTTCCAAGATAATAAGCGCCAAAAAATATTAAATTGGTGAAAAACGGCGAAAAAAAAATAAAAATACACAAAATATTAATACTGTTTACCTGTAATGTTATAAAAAATTACAAATATACAAGCAAATAAGCAGATTTGGTATTTGAGACATTTCTAATTAAAACTAATAAAACAAATAATACATCTTAAAAGACCTTTTTTTTTTGTCCTAGATATACAAAAAAAAACAAAAACAAATAATATTTCAAAACTTCAGTGTGATGAAATACCAGTCTGTGTCTTAAAAACCGTTGCTGCCATGCCTCTATAATATACATAATGTACTCTTTTTAAAGCAATTTGTTTCCAATTTTGCATAAAGGTACATTGATAAATACATGTCACAAATAAAGAGTGAAAAAACCCTTATAAAGTTTTATAATTACTTGTTACTTACTACAATGTAAGTCTTTGGTTTGGGGAGTTCCCGTTAAGAAAGTCAAAGAAAAATACAAAAAGCGAATTTTGGCCGCACACATATTTTTATTTAATTAAAATTATATTTTTAGGTACTGGGATGGCCCTGTTAGTGTAGCAGTTTTTTTGCCCAACGGAGACCCAAATCCCGTCTTGGAGAAAATCGTGCATTTTTGTTACTGTGTTCCTGATATGTCCAAAGTATCGTTGCACTTTGTCTTCCCTGAGAAAATTGGAATTAGAAATAGGACAGCTCAAATTAATAAGGTAAATTATGATTGTCGCATCTTAGAGCGACACATTTTGAATTTAGGATAGGCGTTGTCATGCGGAGTTTTACTACAACTACTGACAAAACAACATTTACTAGTATTGGGAACTAAAAACGTCACATTTTTGTCAACGACGATTTGCCAAATTATTTCCACTCCCTCAGCTTTTTTTCCCAGTTATAGAAAATTTGGTGCAAAAATAATTTAAAGGCTATCAAATTATTATTCTGAGAGGGTTTTATGAAATGTTACCAACATGCGGCACCCGCAGGTAATATCGTTTTATTTTTTCCTGAATTCCGTCATGGGTAAAAGTGTCGCAAGAAAAAAGACTGTGAGGCATAGAAATATGAGCTTTATTAAAAAAAAAAACAGAACATTTAGATTTGATCCAATTTAGATTCGTCCAGATTTCCATATTCTTCGGAAAAATCGATCGATCTTATAATGCCCTCAATTGGCGCTGACTCCTTTTTTTTGCACACAATGTCATCGCAAACATAGAGTAAAACATCTTCCTTTTCTGACCACTTCCAAGCTAATCCACATTTAGTCATGCATTTGATCTTATATTGGTTCTCTTCGTCCACTTTCATTACTTTACCTGGATAGAGTTTGTTATCATACCGCACAATAACATATTCATCTTTCTTACCCATTTCTTTGTCCTTTTTCTTTTCTTCTTCTAGTGTTGATTGTTCTTGATTCCCTTCTCTTGTTTTTTTTACTATTGTTTTTCTGAGTTACATTGTCTAGGTCTATCTCTTGATTAAGCATTTTTTTCTTTGCAGTTTCGTTTAAGTTTTTTTTGTTGTTTTTTTCTTGTTCTTATTTAGTATTTAAGTGCTATCCAAAAATGATTTATTTTATTTTTCTTTCAGTTTTCCAATTTTCTTGTGTTTTCGATATTCTTTCTCTTCTAGTTCCTTAAGCTTTTTTCTCTCTGTTTTTTTGATACCAGATCAAACCACTGCAGCACTGCTAGAATTTTTTCTTTAAAATTTTTCTTCTGCACTTTTTCGGTTTTGGGTGGTTCCCAAAAGAGACATTTTTTAAAAGGGGTCCGTAAATTGGAGTTTACGTTTATTGGACTATTGACAGCTTAGCTATTACAATTTCGAACTTTATCCGTATTACTTTTTTTTGTTCGAACTCTTTTTTTTTGTCATTGTATTTTTACGTCCTACTTATTTTCTGTCAGTGTTTTTTCTGAGTCGTCTTTTTTGTTGTCTTTGGAGTTCTCTTCGTTGTTGTTTTCTGAATTAGTATTTATATTTTTCATTACTGCATCCTCACCTTTATCTCTGTTATCGACATTTTCGACAATATTAAATTGATCTTTAATATTTACTACTGCAATATCCGCTCCTTTCTGTCCTTTTCTGTATCTAGTTCAGGGATGCTTTTTTCCAAGAGTAAATCTTAATCAATGGCTCGTTCTGTTACATTTAAATCTCTTTCCGTCAGCTCCAGGTTTTTAAAAAAGTTATCATTTACTGAGGCTATATCGTCTGTGCTATCGGAAATTTGAGAATTTGGGTCAGTTTGTAGTATCACTGCGGAATCATATTTATTTGAGGGCTCTGACCGTACTTCTCCTGTACTTCCGGTAATAAGTACATCAGAGTCGGTATCACTCACAATTGGCATATTGGTGTCATTTAAAGTGTTTAGTCTGGCTGGTTCCTCTTTCTATCATATCTTTCTACCAGTAGAAACGGTTGGTATCTTTTTCATCTCCATATCAGATCAGTCCTGATGCTTTGAATATTTCCACTTTAGTGGCATACTTATCTTTAAAATATGTTAAATATTTCTTTCTTTCTTCTTCACAACAAAGTATAGTTTTACTTTTTATAGTTTCGTTGCTTTTTACCATAGTATCGTCCAGAGGTTTGTTGTTGAACAATTTTTCATATTTAATATTATCTGGATTAAGCGATAAAGGCCACATGCCTTAAATCCATTTTCAATGTATTCCGGTAAATTCTCAACTTCATCCAGAGCTTGTTTCAGAAGTGGTGCGAACCTTTCTTTATCGAGCTTTACTCCTAAATTCTAAGATTTTCACTTTTGAACGACTTTTTTCCACACAGATTTTTATAACCGAAACACCGCTACGTCAAGTGGCTGTAAAATATGAGTCGAATTTGGAAACAAATTTATGAGTATGATCCCTCGTTCGCTGCAGAATTTGCTGAGCTGCAAGTTTATATATCTACGAAAAGGACAATTGGCAGAGTGATATTATTCTTTATGATCCATGGAAAAAAAATGTTAGTAAGATAATTATAGAATCCTTTCTGAGTTATCCACCCATTATCGGATCGGCCGATTGCCCACCCTTCAGGAAAATATGAGGCTATGATTTTAGGAATCCTTTGATATGAGCAGACGACGAGGCGGTAGAACTCTAGCTTCACTGCACATAACTAGAAGCAGAAGCAGTAACACATCCTTTTTCGTCATTGGGGTCGAATGAATAGACTGTTTTGTCTCCTTTTTTGGCCAGTACTTTAGCTCCTACTGGAGACCAAAAAAAAGCTGACTAATCACAGTTAAAAATCCTGCTTGGATCCTTGAAAATTGCAAGCAAGTTATTTTGGATTAAGTGATTGGTAATTTCAGAGAACCAACTTCTTATTTTTTCTTCCGTGACTTGACCTCTGCACTTAGGTAGCTTCTGGGTAGTCGCTCAGAGATTATCGGATGCCGTTTGAGAAAGGTTTTGTACCACTGAATCTGAGGTCGATTATCTGAGAATGGGTTTGGCCTTCCTAATTTTTTCTCTGTCTTTGAAAGTATAAAAGGTGCACCCATTCAACAATGTACTGGATACTTTTGTCCGAAAGTGTCGTTCGAAGTATTCCAAAGGTCTTGCTTGATTTTTTGACGCTCACACCATCATGAACAGCTTGAAGTGAGGCGTCAAGCGCTTCTTCCGAATATTCTCTATTTTTTTGGTGCTCCAGTTATCTAAAATGTGAAAAATTCTTTAAAATTTAAAGCACATATATCCAGCAGACGACGCAATTTATTTAAAAAAAAATTGAAAACAACAAATCCGCAAAATACAGAACATCTGTCCCGTACATAACGGAAACAAAAATAACACTCTATCATTTAGAAAAAATTCATGAGCGCAGGAAGTTAATACAATTTTAGAGACATGTCTCATACAATAAACGACAGGTAGACCTGATCAGTATAAAAAGGGACAGGTAAACCTGTCACGTGTAAAATACGAGATGGATATCATCCTTTGAAAAACACATGGAAAAAAGCGCAACCGGAAATCCATCATATCCATGATCTGAATTCCGACACCCCAACTTTATTAAACATTTCCAGAGAAAATATAGCAAAAAGCCTATAGCAGAGTTTGAGAACTTAAAAATTTGGTTTATAGTGCATTGTCCACAATTTTTTTTAGTTTTTTGATAATTGCAAGTATTAAAGAACAATATTGAAAAAACTCTGTTTTTGGTACGAATTCCGTTACTCCTGTCGGATTTCCGCTCTAATGCATTTTTATGACCCCGAACTCCGACACCCCTGTTTTTTTGAAAAATGTTAAAAAAATACCAAATTTCGAGTGCAGGCTAATCTAAGAACATTCACAAATTCGACTATATAAAAAATTTCAGTTAAAATATCCTATAAGCCACTAAAATCTTGGATTGATTGAATACGTGCGAGTGGCTTACCTTACAAGAAAACATACACTTTCACTTCGATAGCTGGAGCACAACTGAAACTAGAGATGTGTTATTCGTGAACGATTCGTTCACTATGATCGAACCACTTGCGAGTATTGAATGATCGAATCATGTTTGCTCGATATGATTCGATCAGTCAAATGACCGACGAAGACAGAATGAATCAAACGTATGAATTAAATCAGAATGGATCAAATGACAGACGGACAGACTGATTCAGTTGGTTGAATGAAAGCAGCGAGCATGGAAATAGGTCGATCGTTTCGTTTCATTGATTCGAATGCCTGCGAGTGGGGTAAAAACTGCATGAAAATTATGGATTATCACTGATATCTATTTTAAAATCAGGAATCGGGATTTGGTCACCATTTTCTTTAATTTTTAATTTCAAATGATTGACTCAATGATCGATTCAAAAGATTCGATCATTTTAGAAACGAATCACTGACCGATTCGTTCAGTCTATCTCTAACTGAAACCCATTTTCTTATTTTCTCCTGCTGTTCCCTATTAACCAATATTATTATATTAAGTTTCCGCATAGTGCTGCAGTGTTGCCAATTGTTTGAGAAAGTATTTTTTGTTGCATTTGCAGTTGGGACTTACTTAATGTATTGAAACAAAAGTGGAAAGTGGCGGAATTCATATAGGTGTCGAAATTCGGGTCGAGTACGGTACTTACCTAATAAAATCAGAGAACAATACCTAAAATGCACTACAGTTTGTCAAAACTTTCACACAAACATCACTCTAACAAAAACAATAATTAACAAACAAATTATCAAGAATTAAAAGCAAAATTATAAAAAAAGTTTCAAACGGCTAAACGACACTTCTTGCTCCAGCAGAATAAGAAAGTCTATTTACAAATAGTCGTCCTTACTAGGGATGAAATGTTCCTAGAACAAGGACAGTTTATTGAACCAGCGTAGAAGTATTTTAAAATCAACTTTTCAATTAATTAAGCCCCCATATTTGTAACAAGCCTACTAGATGTATATTTTATTTTTGCGCGACGTATTCCTCAAAACCGCAGAATCCCGATTGTAAACAAAATCAGCTGAGGAAGCCGAACTATAGTTCCAGTTTTTTCCGCCAGAGCGAGAGCGCTAAGCTGAAATTCCCAATACTATCGCTCTGCTCCGTTTTTACACATAAAGTACACATGGTGGAAATTTTCACAGGAAAAAAAGGCGCCCTCTTCACATGTCAAGTGGCTTTTGTTAGGATTTCGGGAGCTTACTTACCTTGTCTTCGTAATTAAATAGATAATTTTTATAGGTATTTATCTAACAAGTACGCTTTACTGCATGCGACGGTAGTTGACCGAACGAAACGAAGCGAAGCGAGTTTGGTTAAGCCGGCAAGGGCGGTAAAGACACTTTACGCATGTTTTAGGCACAAGATTTTACCTATAACCCTTAAAAATTCCCAAAAAAGGAATATAAATATCTGTATTTTATTTTCTGAAATAAACGAAGTCACTTTACCGTACAGTGTGGTGTAAAGTGCCAAAACGTTAACTTTACCGCACGGTATGCAGTAAAGTACAATCTTCCACATCCAAAAGAGTGTTGTAAAATGTACTTTACCGCACGCGAGTAGGTAAAAAAAAATTGACGATTTTTGCATGTTAATGTTTGCAAAAATACTGATTCCTTAAGAAACTGATAATTCTTATTATTAAATACTTACGTAAACAATATGAAATATAAATAAAAACAGAAAACTTTACCACACACACTTTTGACTTGGGGGAATAGTTTTTAGAGGAAGACAGAGAGTAGGTAAACCGAAAGTAGAAGTTCAAGCGATAATGAGGACCCATTTCAAGATCAGGAAGATGTAGTTAGCAGTGCCGCACCCAGGAACTTACTTCGAGGGGTTAGGGATGAATAATAATTAGAGAATTAAAAAACTTTAATTTATTTCAAGAAAAAATTACAATAAAATCAATCAATGCAAAATTGTTTAGCACTTCGTCTACAGAAACTGAATGAATAAACATTAAAGCTGATCCGTTTACCTGAAAAACTTAAGGTCAGAAGTAAGTTTTTAAGGTAATTTTTCAAAAACTTAAGAAGAAAAAGATCTTTCGCAAGTAAAATTGATAATCGGCAATGTGCCCATAACTAACAAAATATCATTGATACAAGAAAACAGGTACTTACAGGCGCGGACTTGGTCTCAAATCTAGAGGGGGTTAACCAAATTTAAAATTGTTTATTTATCCAAAATTTGTTAAAATCATGCTTAAATGCGACATGGGTGAAAATATTTCAGAAAATTACACTCCAAATGTCATTTTAGACCTAAAATGAAACTAAAATCGTAAATATTAATGGTAGTTGCAGGCGAAACTTTTCGATTAAATTAGTAATGGTAGATGGGAATTTATGCTCTCTCCGTCCCCCGGGAAAGCTTAAGAGCAAAAAATGTCTGACGTCATAGCGTTGGATGATAAGTGAGACAAAGAGAGTCAGGTGGTAGCCTATCATCAAGAAATCTCCGACGTCCTCAGAAGGTTTAGATAAAGCAAACGAAGAGGATCAGGTACTTTAGTGAGTGTGTGAAAGAGGGTAAGATCTTCTTTCAGGGTAGATCAGAAATAAATACTAGATAAAGGGTCTTATAAAAATCAAAATGCAGGTTAGTAGTATACAGAGAGAATTCAAAAATGTAAATCATCTGTCATCTCATTGATGGGTGTGCCTCCTACTCTTGCGTGCAGGACGTCTGCGCACTCCGGTATACATTTTAAATCCAATAAATAGAATGTAGGTTTTAAAACTTTTACTTTAACGAGATATTCGCCAAAGAACTTTTGTGTTGAAATTCCAAAAAGTCCCTGTGTCAGTGTAATGTTCATCTTGTGTTTTTTTTTCATAATCTTGTCAAACATCTCGATAAAGTGGAACCAATCGGAGTTACGGAAGGATATAGATCACTGATTGATGGGTAGATTTAATCCAGTGTTCATTAGTTTTATTGTAGATAAAAAGCCTTTAGCGATACATAAATCAACTGCTATCTCCACGCGACAATTATATATCATAGCGTCTACGTACTGCCAATATAATTCAACTGAAAACAGCATCACTATACTGCATACTTGTTTTTGTTGTTTGAGAACTAGTAGAAATATTCTTACTTGTTTCTTTAACAAAGATTTCAATAAAACTATTTGCATCAAGATCCTAGAGATTTCGATAATTATTACTCCCACCTCTTTTTTAGTACTTCCTGTTTACTTGCATATTCTGGGAATCACTTAAAATATTCAAGACCACATTATCCTGTTGTACTTGGATAATATGGGAATCTTTTAGAACATTCATAACCACATCCTGTTTATATCATTATACCACATCTTTTTCTGCATCGATCCAACTGTTATGAATAGAATCGAAACCCAACCACTTGACATATATTTTATATCCCTTCTTACGTAAAACTCTTTCCACCTAAAATATCCCAAGTAGCAATTACGACTAGACGTTAGGCGCTTATATCATTATGACGTCGTGATCACGACCTATTTAGTTAGACTGACGGTGTTTATTTTGGTAGTTATCTTTTTATCCAAAAAGTAAATATTTATGGACTATTTGAACATACCTGCCACCATGAAATTACTACAAAAATAACTTTGCAATGATTTAAAATGAAAACCTCTAAAATAATAGAATTAATACCGTCGATAGAGGATACGCAATATAATTAACCTTACGAACGAAAATGCTAACAAAAATTTTAGTTCGTAGATAACTCCCCAGTGCGAGTATTGTCGCTTTTAGATAACTTCCCTGTCATCAAGCCAGTTGTATCTCGACACAACGAAATATGCAATCATGTGGTCCGTTTTTTGAGTCAGGGTGAGCGCGCATAGGAGGGATCTGGATGTTAGATATTGGGCCACTTTCTGACTTTGGATTATCTTAAGTATTAACTTAAGTAGTAACATCTCTTAATTTCCAAAATCAGCTTCCCAAACTTTTCCTTATCTTATACTTAACTTAAGTTTCAAACAAGCTGGCAATGCTGCAGACTGATGAGAGATTCTTAGGGATTTTGGAATTTTACCAGACCAACATCAAATAAGTGATATTTGACAGCAGGTTTTTTCAGTTTTTGTTGTTGATACGTGAATGAATTTATTTATGTTGGGGCTGAGGCCGCTGGGGGTCTGTGTTTTTTTTTTCATCTGACTGGGACCGCAGTAGATGGAGAGAGTGGAATACCTGCTATTGTGGCATATAGCTGGGGGTCTGTGTGTTGTCTGACAGAAATCTAGGTCTCTTTCTTTTCATGGAGGGTAAAGGTGGATTCAGAGTTCCATAATGTAAGAGGTATGAGGTAAGGCGTAAGGAAAATAAAATATAACAAATGCATGATGCTGCTCATAGCTTTCTGTAAGTGGTAAGACCAGCATGTGTTTGCTATATCTATATTTTCCTTATCACATACCTCATACCGCTTACCTTACAGAAAAATTTATTAGTCATACATTTTTATCGAAACGTCAGTCTGATTAATATTACATCATAAATTATTTAAATTTGTCTGTAGAAGTTAGGCTGACTAAATTTTCCTATAACAATAATAAACATTTTATTTAAGCGTTCATGTCCAGAAAAAGTTAGTAAAGAAAGGAAATCACGAGCTTGTGGACTAAAATCTTTATTGTTAGTTGTTTCTAGTTTTTGTTGACGTTTTGGTGATTTGGTTTGTCACCTTCTTCAGAGCTAAAACGACATAAAAAGACCCATAGCATGTTGAATATGCTAAAACATTAAGAAAAATTTTAAAATTGTAAAAAGGGTGCAGTAAAAATTAAAAATTAAAAGAAAACAATTTTTGAACAAAAAACAGATAGGTACAATAAAATAATTTTGGAGAAAAAATCAAACAGGCACAAGTAAAAAACAAAAAATAAAAAACAAACTCACCTCAATTATTCCAACTAACAAGGGTCAATGACTAATTTCCTTAAATTAGCAAAAAACGTTAGAAAGGCACACACAAAATAATATGTACAGAGGGTATACATCACAAAGTAATATTTTGAAAACGGTGTTAAAATTTTTTTGATGACAAACCAAATCACCGGAACGTCAGGTAAAATTAGAAACAACTTATAATAAAGATTTTAGTCCACTAGCTCGTCGATTTCCTAATAATAAACATCCTACAATAAATGGACACAGCCATTTTTTCTTAGCTTAATAAGGTTACAATTGGGGATAAAGTTTTTAATTAAAAAATCTCCCGACATGTCATAAGCTGAAATTATACTTAATAAATTATTTGAGATTTCTTACACAAAAAGAAACAGTATCAAAGACATAACAACAATAATAAACAGAAATAGGTAAATGCTACATAAACATTTTTTTAAATTTAGATTTCGAACAAACACTCATTCCTAAAATTTTGAATAAAATTCATACTTAATATAGGCTACAGAAAAACAAAAAAAAAACAGATTTGATTAAAATGTCTTTCATCAAAATCTAAAATCCTTTACACTGTAGGGACAGGCATCTATTAAAATGTCCTTTAAAAATATTTTAAACTTCCTAAGATTCATATTTCTGACTTCAATAATTAAAGAATTAAATAAATGTATTCCCAGCTAATTATTCTGTTTAATCCTAAATTTGGGTACGACAAGGTTTTCTTTATTTCTGGTGTTGTATTGATGCTGACTTGACTGCTGTATATGATTCTGAGTGCTAATCCTGCACATTTTGTTAAGAATTATCTCCCCGAACAGAGTCAGGATTCTGCGTTCTACAAACAAAGGTCTGCAAGTCTCCCCCCTCTGCTGCACCCTAGCGATTATTCTTATTGCTGATTTTTGTTTTAAGAATACCTTTTGAAGGAGATGTCATTATTGAATGGAAAATTGCAAAGTAGGCAGTTCTTGCAGTTTTCCTGTTTATAATTGATACTATCTTTCGTAGGGCATACACTGATTTTGTCAACCTGTTACACATACTTGTTATGTGAGGACACCGCAAGAAAGACTTGGGTCCAACAGTACCCCTAAGAACTTTGCATTATTTTCTTGATTGACGGGTTGGCTTACCCTAATTTGAAAGTCGACAATCACAGTCTTAATCATATTCAATGCCAAGCGATTTGCCGAAAACCACTGGCCAGCTGCCCGCAATACCTTATTGCTTGCTGTGACAATATTTTGTTCTGTTCCCAATCTTGTTATGAAAAGATCCCTGCCCAACTCCTCGAGTGATTGTTTTTCGTACTCACTAGTCATTGGGTTGCTCAATTATTTGAGCCTCGATCAAGTGGAGCACAAATAACGTGCTTTCTTTTGTAAGACGAAATCATTAGAGTAAAGGAAAAATAACGAAATCTTGTCCTAAAATTATCATCGTCGAAACTATTAAAAGTCATAGCGGACCAATCTATGTCTAGGTATCCCATTGATGACAAACAAACGTTCGTCGTTCTCTTCGTCGCCCCGTACTAACTCCATTTCCTAAAAACTGCCTTCAGTAGCAATGCAAAACAATTGCCTATAGCATAAACCCAGCCTAAAATTCAGATACAAAATTTTCACTACACATGTAAACAAAAACCTTTATATAGGTTATGTGTCTATTTTCCAAATTTTCTTCCGAATTGTTTGGCATGAGTCTTTGAATACTTCTTTTATAGTAAAAAAGACGATTCTGGGCCGAATAAACTTCAAAAAACAGCAAAAACTGAAAAAAATAGTTTAAGTAAAACTTAAGTAATCAAGTGGAACTGTGACAGCACCTGCAACCGATTAAATTAAGATAAGTGTAACTTAGGACTTAAGTGAAAGGTGAGTGTGGCCCATTATAATTTTAGTTAGAAAAAGTTTGACTATATATTTAAGTAAACGATAATGATCCTTTTAAGTTTATTTAAAAACTTAACTAGAAAAATTATTATAATAAAAAAAAGGCTATTGTAAAGAACCACAAAGTGATCATCGTGCCCTAGGAACTATGATTCAAATATAACAAATCATTTAAGCAAACAAATCTTTTACAAGAGTATAACGTTTTCAGATATTATTTTCAAGTTCTGAAACATATTACTGAAAAAATTTTGAACCGTAGGCAAAAATCATGCCTTAACCTAAGGTTTTAAACCAGAAGGTGGAGCTGGCGGAGAGGCTAAGTTTGCATTATGACAAAGGGTGGTCGTGCGATATAGGGGTCACGTGACTTTTACTTTTTTAATTTCTCGGAACCTTCTATCATTATTATTTGTTTAATATATTATTAATTGTACTCCTATTGTCTCGTAAGGCCTTTAACAAGTAACTACTACCTCCGAAAGATAGTTGGATAGTATGGTATATAAAACATCATACCTGACGTCATGGTATGCGTATTTACTTGCAAAAATACTATACAAAAATATATATGTTTAAAGTTCAATATTTCTTGTGTTTTTGCCAAAAACAAATATATTTCTTGGTATTGTCTCTTTAAAATAAAATTTAAATATTTAACTTACATATTACCTGACTTTCAAAATTGTACATTTTTTGTTTGTTTTTAGGTTGGCAATACTAGCAAATTTGTCAGGTGAGTGCTATAACTGTAATTACGATTTTAAAATTAAGATGCAGATGTAAAATACAAATGTCGAATTGAAACTATGGGCTGAATTTATTTTAATTTACACGCCTTTTAATGAAAACAGTTTATAATATCCACATTTTTATTGTGAAATGTGGCAATAAGGCGAATTAAATGTGACAACAACATACCGTGACGTCATTAATTGTGTCATACCATAATGATATAATAACCTCGCAAAAATGGACTTTTGAAAGCCATCCATAAATAGGTTTTCACTTATGCGTTTCCCATAAGCGGCCACCATGACTCAAAAAACTTATTACGTGGTCCAACATTAAGCTATATAGGATTATTTTTGAGGAGGGACCTTGACTTTGACCTCGGTCATGGGACATGTGTTGACTATGAAAGTACTATTTTATTGTTGGCCTCTGAGTCGGTATTAACATTGACTCTCAAGCTCGAATATTTTGACCGTGGGTGGTCTAAAAAATATTTGGTCATGGCTTTAAAATATAGGTGAGGTTTGCTATGAATTCACTAGGTAAGTGTCCTTGAAAAAATCTATATTTTTTTTACCTCCACTAACACAAACCATTTATAAGCAGCTATCAAAAAGAGCAGAGCATTATTTGAATTGGTTTAGCTTTCAGAATTAGTTAAAATGGACACTCCTACCAACAGTATGGGTGATTTTACAATACAAGACATTAGCGAACTCCTAAGGGAGATTCAAGAAGAGGTGGAGGTGGAGGGGCAATTGAAGAGCCGAAAATAAGGATTCATTCGAATATTGAAATCCAAGCACCCGAAGCTTCACCAAAAAGGAAATATACCAGGAAGAGGAAGGCGGATGTCTTGCCAATTCAATCATTGGCAATTCCATCAACATCCAGAGAAGATCCAACATCAAGACATGTGGAATTGGAGTTGAATGCCACAGAACAAAAAACCATTCAGAATGCAGTGAACCTCCTAAAATTGCGAAGAAGTGAAGCTGATGCAGAGCTTATTAACGTAAGCAATGCCCGAAATGAATGGGAAATGGCAGATAATTTGAGAGGAAGACGAAGAAATGTTTTCAATGTCATCATTTTCTTCAGCCCTTGATGAAGATTTGCGCACACTGACAATATCTTCATCGATGACCAATTGAGAATCTGCATCTTCTTCATCGGTTGACATATGACGAATTTCTCCCAGAACTAGTGGTCTGTTTTTTTAAAGATGACATTCATGAAACATTCCGGTCATATAAAAATACTGATGGAATTGCCACTCACTACAAAATGTACACTCTCGAAAGCCGTTAACTAGATAAGGCTTGACAGTAGCAGTAGGCTTCTTCTTAAATTGAGCCCAATATTGATCAGCCTTACTGGATGTTATGATTACTACTTGACTGCTTAAACTCAAGTGATACATAAAGAAGAAGGAGTGTTGCTTATAAATGGATAATAGCAAGGTCAAACACTAAACGAAGTATTAGCCTTGATAAATGAAAAATATTACGACCTTGAATGTAAGAAAAATTAATAAATGTCTCCCTTATATCTTATGGCCTTGGGCGTAAGTAAAATAACTGAAGGCCAACTTTATCCATACACAATTCGATCACTTCAAATAAAAATTTGTTACCTTGTCTAAAATAAAATACTGTTTAGGAAAATATTTCATTTACCTCAAGGTCACATAGTAGATTTTTATTCAAGGTCAACATTGCCCATATACAATTCGATAAAAAAACTATTGATTATGTGACCTTGTCTAAAATAGAATTCTGTTTAGGAAATATTTTATCTGCCTCAAGGTCATTTTATAAAATTTGCGGTCTTAAAAGTGGTGTGATCTTAAACCTTATACAAAAATTTTAAAGCGAAAGGAGAGGAGTGGAGAATTAAACTGCTATAAATAGAATCCAAGTCTTAAGAGAAAGATCAGTTAGAATAGTAAATCCATAAAATGTTTTCGTGTGAGTATTGCAGTAAAACTTTTACCCGGAAAGATAATATGCTTAGGCATTTAAAAACCACTTGCAAACGAAAATGTCAAAAAAATATAAGTGAGGAACCCTTAAGCAAAAAAAAGTGTATCAATGAAAGTGGTCAATTGATATTAATTGATCAACATAACATAAATAAGAAAATGAAAAAGTGTGTAGAGTGCAACATCTGGATGCAAGAAGACAAATTTATTGCTCACTGTAGAACACTTGCACATCGAAATAATTCATGCATTGTGTATTACGAAGGAGTTAGTCTTATAAGAAGTGCATTTGGTTGTAGAATAGCCAGCTACAGAATTGTCAGTAAAGTTCCACAAAATGGCTACAAAAGATTCTTTTTAGAAATAAAACCAAAAGTGCTTAATTTCCTGGAAGAAAATATTTTAAAGCATTGGACTGTAAAAGTAAATATGGAGTTGTTTGGAACATTTATTCATCCATCAAAATAAATTATTGGCGAAAAATATTTTAACACCAGTAACAAGATCATCTGTATGGGGACGAATTTACAAGAAATATATGAATTATATATGGATAAAATGCTAAAAGTTTTATTTTAATATTTAGTATAAGACAGATTTGAAATAAATAAATAATTATTGAAACGTATTTCTTACAGGTTGAGCTCTGCAAAATATTTGGCACCTAGAAGTTAATATTAATAAGTGCAAACCGATGGGAGGGAGCTCCTACATTAAACTACCCAAATCTATTGAATCCAAACATTCAATCGTAAACGTTAAAAATAAAGATAATGGATGTTTTGGATGGGCCATCACATCAGCCATCTATCAAGTAACACAAATAGGTCTTCATCATATCCACACTTTTCTACTGCGTTGAACTTTACAGGAATGGAAATACCCGTTAAAGTCAAAGACATTTCAAGGTTTGAAAGTTTAAATAATATATCAGTTAATGTTTATGGATTGGACGCCAAATTTGGAAATAATATAACGAAATATGAGGTAGTAGAGCCATTATATTATTCGGGACGAAAATTACATTTACATATAAATTTGCTATTGTTAAGTGAAGATTGTAAAGATAAAAACTTAAATCATGTGTGTGTAGATTGCAACAAAATGCATTATTGTTGGATTAAAAACCTTTCATCTTTGGTTTCCGATCAAATTTTGACATCAAAACAAAAATTATATTTTTCTGATGGGTGCCTAGTACATTTTAGTACAGCAAAAAAAGCTTATTTTTCATCAGGAAAGCTATTGCAATCAAGTGTATTCAGTTACACCATCAACCGATATTAAAATTAATAAATTTGGAAGAAGTGTGCATGAGAATATATTAAAATTTAAACATTACGAAAAACAGTTGAAGGTCCCCTTTGTAGTGTTTACAACCAATTGATAGTTGTGAACCAGATCCTTGTTACACAAACCCTATTCATTTGCATATTTAATCAAATGTTCATTTGACGAAAGCATCACAAAGTTTGAATTATTTCGTGGATCCGATGCAGCTCTGAAATTTGTAAATCGTATTGAATGTAATATGAGAGAATTGTATAATAAATATTTAAGAGCGATAACCCCCATGGCTGCATTAACAGCAGATGAAATAAAACAAATAAAAGAATGAGATGCTTGTGGTATATGTGAAAAACCATTTAATGCAATGGATAAAAAAGTAACTGACCACTGTCACAGAACTGAAAAAAAACGATTTCTAGCAGCTCATTCTATATGTAATTGACAATATAAAACACCAAATTTTATTCCTGTAATAGACACTTGTTAATTTTCGGGTTTATCGGCATTCGTATCCTTATCTCTATCGAGTCAACCTATCGAGCAGGTGTACTTTTAAACTAAAGGCGAATGCGTGACAGCTCCAGCTGATCAAATGCGTCAAAACATCGTTTCGTATGCAGGCACGGTCGTAATGTTACGACTCCCTTATCGTAACTAATGAGGTTGGTCGACTCGATAGAGATAAGGATACGAATGCTGATAAAATTGAAAATTAACCTTAAGTGTCTAATTTTTCACGACTTAAGTGGTTACCATTGTCACATGTTCATAAAGGAACTAAGTCGTCATGGGTATTGCAGAAACTAAAAAAATATATAATATTTACAAAATCAATTTATGTACATGATTATACAAATTTAAATGGTAAAATAGTAAAAAAATATTTACGCTTACGTTTTCTGGATAGTAGCTACCAATTTTTAGCTGTATCATTAGATGAACTTAGCAAAGGGTTGGAATCAAACTCATTTTGCGAAACTCGTAAGCATTTTAGCACAAGAAAAGTTTGACTCAATGCGTCAAAAAAATTGTATTTTCATACAGCTTCATAAGCAACCTTAGTAAATTATTTATAGACAATTTTCCTCCAAAAATCAATTTTATGACGATCTAAAGACGCACTGGAGATTTAGATTATGAAAGAGCGAAAAAAAATTGGGAGTTGTTTAATTGTAAAAGTTTAGGTGAATATTCAGATTTATATTTGAAAACTGATATATTGCTGTTATGTGATGTTTTTGAAGAGTTTCGATCCAATTCATATATATAAGTTAGATCCTGTACAATATTTTACATTACCTGATTTGTTATTTGACTGTATGCTACGAATGACTAAAATTGAATTGGAACTTCTTACTGAAATGGATATGATTCACTTTTTTAAAAAAGGTATACGGGATGGCGTGAGTCAATGTACTGATAGAATGCATATAGCTAATAACAAATACCTCCCATCCAATTCGGATGCAACAAATTTATTGACAAAACAAAATAATTTAATGGTTTTCAGATCAGGAAATTTTAAATTTAAATATTTTTAGTGTTTCAGACGATAGTTCTATAGGCTATGTTTTTGAAGTAGATATTCTATTTCCATTCTTGGTAGAAAATATAATCCTCCTGAATCAAAATCCAAAAATTCAAAACTTATTTCAAATTTAAATGATAAAAGAAGTTATATTATCCATTATAGAACTCTTAAACAAGCTGTAGAAAATGAAGTAGTTCATATCATTAAAAATTGTATACAATAAGCCAATATTTTTAGGTTTCTGTATTTTGGATATTTCAAAAACTGTTTTGTATGATTTTTTTTTATAACGTTATCAAAAAGGAATTTAATGAAAAAGTAGGTCTTATGTATAGTGATACTGATTTATTGATACTTAAAATGTTTACCGCGAGCGCTAATAACAAATTTAGAATAAACAAAATTAAATCTGTTGTGAGAAGAATGAAATATGAATTCCCCGAAGATCCTATAATCAGCTTTTACGGTACTGGAGCTAAGGCATATTATGTAAAATCAGTTTTAGGTGAACTTAAAAAAGCAAAAGGTATTAAGAAATCCGTAATTGATAAACATTTGTCGATATCAAAAAGTTGTGGAAAAGGGTGGATTATTGTTTCGAAAAATGAAAACTTTTAAGACTGAGTTACATACTATACTATGGAATATGAATTATGATTTTTATTCATGTAGTATGTAGATAGTTAAGTATTTTATTTATTAATTAATTGGAGTAGAAATATTTGAAATTTGTTAATAAATATACATGTAATAACGATAAACAATGTTTATCGTCTCCTGATGATGCTAACGTTGTTAGCGAAACGCGCGTCGAGTGCAAAAAAGTGTAGTTTTGGTTTGTGGAAAACAATCATAATTTTGTTTTAGTGCAACCAAAGGTTCCAAATTCCCAACATAGTTTCTGAAGTATGTTATCTCTGCTCTTTGTTTTTTTTTTCTTCTCCTATTTCTCTTTTTGTAAAGATTCATTGTTTTTTTTTAATTTTAAGTTCTTTTTTTTAAGTAAACTTATTGTTTTTTTTTCCAACTCTGTAATTGGGTTAAGTCCTTTTGAGTGGCTGTAAATAAAATAAAAAATAAAATAAAATAAAATTATTTCTGTGGTTACTGCTATTGAACGTTTGGCTTTTTGAGCTGCGGAGTAGGCCATTTCTCGAAACATGGCCGATGAGGAAAATGTAATGCCAAGGTAATCAGAGCTTGTCACGGTTTTGATGGGTTAATTAGAAAAATAAAATTGCCTAAACTATCTATTTCTATTTCGGCGTCAACTTCACCAATATAACAGTTGGCAAATGTGTGCTCTATTAGATATTGGAGTGGTAATCAGCCACTAAAGTTTTGACTTTTCTTATCCAAAATAAATTGATTCTTTTCACTAAGTCCTCATCCGTAGGTGTTCAAAGTTTTTTGTTGATGACTTCCAAAGGCGTTTTCATTGTCGAACTGATATCAGGCTTTCTAGTTACACAAATTTGTCCACTACCTATCTCGTAACGTATTTCATCAAAAAGAAAAGCCAGTGCGTTATTTGATAGATAACATTTTTTATTGGCATCATTTGGAGTAAATTTTCCCTCGATGTAGATATAGCTGTTAGAAATATCCAATATTAAATCTTGAAATTAAATTGGAGTTCGAATTTCATCAGAATTTTTAAATGATGGGCTACCAAACGGCTTGTAGCTGAATTCCTCCAAGTTTATTATTGATTAAAAGAGGGTTTACCAAAAACTTCCAGTTTTTCACTTGCTGATGACTTTTTATTCGTAATCCAAGAGCTGTTAAAAACTTTTTGTCTTTAGTTAATAGTTTAGAACGTTCTCTCGTTACGTGTCTAATACAACTGATTTTATTTTTAAATTTACCATTGTTTTTATTTATTTGTCTGTTTATCTGACTGGATTCTTGTTGGTGACATTGAATTTTAGTATGGTAATAAAATCGCATTCTCTTTTAAAACATTTATGAAATTTTCTTGAGCTCCAACTTGACAATTATTTTTTCTCCTTGAAAATTTATCAGCTGATTATTATCATCCAAGGTCCTTAGTGTGATGTTGTTGATTTACTGACGACCTTCTGGAAAAATGGGCATATAAATAATGTTGTTCGGTTCTTTGCTTAACTTGTATCGAGGTTCTACATCAATATCGAATTCATATAGTGTGTGAACTTGTTGAGATTTTCAGAATGCTCCTGCCGTAATATTTGAGTCAATTCGTATTATTCTTATCCGAGAAATATCAACCATTGATGATGAAATATGATTGTTGTTCAGTTTTAAGCGTTTCATCATTCCAAATCCTAGTATCTTCCAATTGATAGAGTTGGGATGATTAAAATGTAGATAGTATTTTGACTTAATTTCACATTTCAAAGTATTATTATTGGCATTTAAACTAGAAATTGTATCATCGTTGTCTTTGGCTGCTTTTTAAAGTGCTTTTAGCATAGCACTGTTAATTTCAGATATTTCGTATGCACCTGGTGGCATTTTTATCAAAATCCCTCCTTTTCATTGCACTTTGCTGTAAGCAAAACAATTATTTGTTTCGTCTATATTAAAAATTGAATTATAGGAATAAAATCCCACTAATCCTAATCCATATTTTTCTCTTCTATCAAATTCTAAAGAAGGGTAAATATTTGCATGAAGCACACTTGTGTTGCTATTTAAAGTAAAGGTGTACAATAATTTTTTATTGTGTTTTACAACCAGTCGACAATAGATCGCAATCAACAGTTTCTTCAGATTTAAAAATTCTAGATTATTTTACGTTACACAAACAACAATAAATTTTCCTTGGAGGTGGACCATCTATCTAATCTTCTGTGGAACTCCTTACCGAGTCAGTGTCAGTCAGTGCAGTACTGAAACTTCAACAGATCAATATCACTTTTAAGTTCTTCCTGTAATCTATCCCACACTAGAGCTATTTCATTAGGAGTGCAGGCAATCATTACTTCTTTCGGCATATCACCTAATTCTTCTCTTGTCATTTTTAGTAAATTTCTACTTTTGCTAAAAGCTCGCATAGATTTGTGCATTTTCTTTAAATTTTGGCATTCCAACTTTGGATTTAAAAAACAATTCACCTTACTGCTGATAAAAAAGGTTCTTTCTCATTAAAAACTTTAGACACAAGTGCCCACACCAAGCTGTGCTAAAGTTCTTTTTTTATATGTATAGCGAATCTCAGTGGCTGAATGTGTGCCGGTTCGCATGTATCTTACAAATTCTAACGGTGGGGGTAAATTTTCAAAACTCCTGTAACAAATCCAGTGGCCGCCCTCGCAGTACCTGCTGCACCTCCTGCTAAACTTCCGATCGCGGATAATGTCGAGAACAAAGGAATAAGGGCAGGTAAAAACGGGAGATCTCCTCCAATATGAGGTATAGGAATAATTCTCGGGGTTCTATTTTTTTTCCACCATACGCTTTTATATGCTTTCGTGCTGCAGCCAATGCAATTTTTGATATAGTTGATACATTTTGATATTTTTGCTTATTAATTTTCGGTATGTTTTAAGTTCCGATCGAATTTTTTTTACAGCAGCACACAACGCCACTTTTTTTTCCTTCTTTGACATTCTTTCTTGTTTTTACTCTCTTACTACTTGCATTTTAGACCCATTGCAAACCTTTGTTTTATTTTCATAGCTTTGCCCTTTTTTACTTTTTTTATTCTTCGTGTTTTTTTATATTTTAACTCCATTCCAAATCTTTGCTTTACTTTCATAGCTTTTGCAACGAACCAAGCAGCATCCTTCTCTTTGAATCCTGTATCGATCGACTTCACAATTTGTTCTACAACACCTTGCAGTTGCTTATCAGCTTTGTGTCGTTCTTCAAAATTATTCAAATTATTTGCGTAATTGATATCATGTTTTTGGCAAGCCTCATCTAATTGATTAATTCCAGGATCACCTCTAGCTAATTTCTGCCTGGTCCACAGAATTGATACGAAGGAATGTGTAGTTCAACTGGTAAGTTATTTATCAGTGAATTCAAAATGCCATAACCTCTCTTTTTGTTGTTTTGTTTTGTCTTTTGCGGTCGGGTAACAACATTTAAATGAAAACAAATATATATGTACTTTAGCTTTCGTTTCGTTTCGTTCGTTTCGTGCAACAACAAGATAAAATTTCGGTTATTCATTTAGATGAAAAAATTGGCTATGGTAGCATTAAGTCTCGCCATGGAAAACTACTACCTAGTTCTATTCGAGGTCTTATAATAAGACCATCAAACTGTGGAAACTCTTGGTTTACGTTTCGAAAATGTTTATATCTACCCTGAATCACTTTTTCAACCATCGACTCCAATAAAGGAGTTAGAATATTACACATTTGAAGACACCTTCAACGTCATACATCGAAACGAAGCAAAATAAAACTTTGTGTTTGTATTCGATGATGTAATTTGTGATAATCAGAATATTATAAGGATATATTATAGTATGGGTAGAAATAGAAATATTGATTGTTTTTATTTAGCACAAACGTATTCTAGAGTGCCCAAACAACTGGTTCGAGACAATGCAAATTTTCTTGTAGTGTTTAAACAAGATGAAACAAATCTCAAACACATTTTTTCCGACCATGTTTCACCAGACTTTACATTTTCTCAGTTACAAGAAATTTCTGGAAAATGCTGGAATGATAAACATGATTTTTTGGTGATCGATAAAGACGCTAATTTAAACAGTGGAAGATATAGAAAAGGTTTTGACAACTACATATATTTATAACATATTCACATTCTTTATTAGTTGCATGTTGAATAAACAGAAGCACACATCATCATGTCAATTAATGATATATTTTTAAAACGTGAACTTGTTTCAATGACTGATGCTGTAAGGAAAAAGTTTTAAGCTATGAAAAGTGAGCAGTTACATGACAAAATTGGGTTGAATAAATTTTATGGACCCATTTCGAAACCCCTAGTTTCGATTTCAGAAAATGTTGCGAGCATCAAGAAAAATAAAAAACCTGCAGCTGTCTCCATGTCAACAAATAAAAGGAATAATGGTTTGGAAAAAGACGATGGAACTGCTGCGAAAAATCGTTTGGAAAAGGAAATTCTGAATTTTTCCCCATTTCTCCGCCGTTAACAGACCCGCCCTCAAAGTTGACCAATAGTTCTCTTAACACAACAGGGCTTACCGACATTCATTTATCCATGAATGATAGTGATATATCTTTTATGCGAAGATCTGGAGGAGAATCACAAACTATAGCTATGACATATATATATGGACTAAAAGATAATCCAGCAAGGTATGATACTATGTATGGAGTCCGATATAATGTTGCTAATAAGAAGATATATATAGAAGACACCTTTTAGGGTCTCTAGGACTCCAAATCCGTCAGCGTCTATTTTTTTAAAATGCAAAACGTAATGGTTTTTTTTGTTGTTTTGGGTTGGGTTGGGCTGGTTTAATTTTGTTTAGGTTGGGTTGGTTTAGAAAAAATTAAATCGATGCAAACGGATTTGGGATCCTAGGGACCCCACAAAATGCCTCCATAAAGAATTTTTAAAAAAAATCAAAAACCTCAGAAAACCGTAGGTTTATGGAATAATTTTTTTACTATTCAAGTAATATATTTATATTCTTATTGCATTTTTTTTATATTCGCCTAAGGTAAAAATTACTTTATGGAGAAAAATCGCCGCCGCCGCGAAAGCACTTAAAAATGTTTTACTCGAATGAGTACCCGCAATACAACCCAAATACAAAAAATCCCCACAGATTGGCAACGCTGAAATAGTATTTGATCGAATCACGTCGGCATCGTTCTTTGCGCGCGGATTTCAATTTGCAAGATTGCAAGAGCGACGCGGCACTTTCACGTTCTTACCGTTCGAGCTTTGCACAAGAACTGACTAACTCTTATTTATCTTAAAATCTTGTATACTGGAATTTTAATATATCTTTTATTAACAGCGTTATTTTTAAGGAAAAAATTAGTTAAATTTAATTTTGTGATTTAATAAATTTTGTTTATATGAACTAAAATTCTGGTATTTTCCTCCATAAAATGTTCGGATTTTTAAAGAAAATGGTAAAATATCTGTATGTTAAAGACAGCCAGTTAAAAAATTGTCTTTTTGTGTTAAAAATTTAAATATTATTTCCACAAAAATAACCATCTCAGGTATTCATTTTTAAAATAGACTAATTAAACATAAAAAATATTTGAATGAAAACATGCTCTATTAAAAATTTAATAAAAATGTATTACGTCTTAAAATAATTTCTTTAAAAGACAAAATAGTCAAAAATACTATGCATTTTTTTCCGTGCAGTAAAAGTAAACGGTGTTAGAGAGTTGCCAAATCTAGCCTACTTAATAACAATGGTTTGGCGTCGTTTTCTCGTCCATCATAGCGGCCGTTGCACGAATGACTAGTTTTTGCACTTTATGTAACTTAATTTTAGTGTATTTCTTAGTTATGGCAACTAAGGCAACTAAAAATTCGGCGATATTAGAGCATTTTAATAAAGGTATTACGTATTTTTATAATTAGAGCTTGACTGGTTATAGTACTTCTTTTCAGAAAAATGCTCATGATTATTTTAGCTTTTTTTCCCTTGATGGCCCGGGCCCTTAGCGAGTGCCTAGTGTGCCTAATGGAAGAACCTGCGCTAGGCGGAAATTCAGGTTTCTTCATAAGAAATTTTAATGGTTTTAAATTAATTCTTCAAGACTCATAGTTAGGTAGGTAGTTAGGTTTGTATCCGGATATGACCCTCAGCGAATATTACTTATGGGGCACATTAAGGGACAAAACGCTCAGATATGGGTGACTTGACAACAAACAAGACCTGGAAAATCATTTTATGGATTGCGTTAATGCTTTAGGAAATGTAGAACTTCTTAATATATTAAACAAAATGGCGACATTTTAAGAACCTTTTATAATCTTGATTTCAGTTTTTTGTTAATTACTTTTTTTGCGATTAAGTTGTTTCAAATGGAGTAGGGCAGGGAACTTTTTGTTATTATTTATTATTTTTAGAGTCAAGAATTTTTTCAACTATTTAGTTGGTTATTAATTAGAATATAAAGCTTAATAGTCGGATAATATAAATATTTAAAAATATAAAAAAAATATAAATATAACCTTTAAATTGAGATTGGTAGAAGCGTTGTTCAGAATGAAAAATGTAGTAGGCCATGACATATTTGTCATGACCTCAGAAGTTCATACCAAAAAGAAATTTTCATAAATAAAAAAGTTACAGGCCCTATCTCAAAATGCAGACTTTTCAAAAAGCCCCCGTAGCTCAAAGATGGACGGACATATCAAAATGCGCTTTTTACCAAAAATCTTGTCTTAAAATTTGAGGGGGGTTGGTTTTTCTCTATCTCCGGTAGAAGTACCCATACTCGTATAAAAGTACCCAATTTGAATCACCCTGTACATATAATACGTTAAAATCGATATATTTTTATTTACTGTAACAATATTAGGAAACTAAATTATGAGAAATATTAGTAAATAAGTCTTGACAAAAAAGCAGTTAGTGTAAACTTGTGTTTAAAAATCGTCAGGTTTTTTTTGTAAGGGTGAGATTTTCTGACGGTTTTTGAAAAATCGTGACCATAATAACAGAATATGTACCTGTAAATTCACTTATTTTAAATAAATATGGTATTGCGTAAGGCGAAAAATTTGGGTTTTCTGGACTATAAATTTTATGGTGTTGGAGAATTTTTCTTGACCCTTCACTTCCTTACTTCGAAGATTTATATTTTTCTCCATTTTTGGTAAGCAGCAAGTGCGCTGATTTTTTGTCTGCTAGTTTCAAATTCTTCCTCGCTTAATTCTTCTTTACTATCTGAATTAAAATAAATAACTCCTTGTTTAAAAAAATAAAGCTGAATTAATTATATTTTCCTATCAAAAACGATCTGGGACCCAAAGATCGAAAATAATAAAAACACAAACTACCTACTTGTAAGGCGAAAAGAGCCTAGTCGCCGGGCCGGGAGCCCCCCCTCTTTATTCTACTACTACTACCTACTTGCAAAATTAAACGCTCCCACACTAAAAAAAAAAATAGAACGTATGACGTTCAATTTAAAAAAAAGTTTAATTTAATCTATAATTTTTGTAACATCTACTTACTCTTCTAAGGCACTCAATTTTAAATATATAGTTACTGTTTAAAGAAAATTACGGAAGCTTGACAGCATGCAAGCAAGGTCGTTTTAGAGTTTTTTAACGGTTCTTTTGGTAAAATCGGAAAAAATATATGTAAATAAAAATACCCCGGATAAAAAAAGAACGATAGAAAAACCTCTGAAAAAATAAGTGAAAATCTAAAACTAAGACACGCTCGGAGTACTTTTTTGATTTTTTGCCGAATAAGCTAAAATATCTTTCTATTTTGAATTGGTGGGCTTAAAAAGAAATTTTAGCTTATTCGGCAAAAAATCAAAATTGTGCTCGGAGCCGTGTCTTACTTTTTACAAAATGTGTGCATATATGTTACCACCAGACATGGAGGTATTACGACCTTTTCTGCATATACATTGCTGGATATTCAGTGGAGGTACAGTTTATTAATGTCTATGGAAGGGATGTAAATTGCACATCCAGTGGATGTTTAGAATTGTAACCTCTTTTTCATATATTCATCAGCGGATGTCTGGTGGTGGTATATTTATGAATGCCCATATACGCATATACGTTACTGGATGTCTGGTGGAGGTACGTTTATGAATGTCCATGAAAGGAATGTAAATTGCACATCCATTGTATATTCAGAATTGGGACCTTTTTTGCATATACGTCACTGGATGTCTGGTGAAAAGATGTAAATTGCACATCCAATTGATATTTAGAATTAGGAGCTTTTTTGCATATATGTTACTGGATATCCAATGCAGATACATTTTATGTATGTCCATACAAGGGACAATTGAACATCCAATGGAGCTATGGTCATGTATCTCCATGCAAGGAATATCAATTGAACATCCACTGGATATGCCATAAATGTATATACGGCGATGGACTAGAAATGGCTTTTATGTGGGTTAATGAGTTTGATAAGTAGATTACAATAAAACTCTTTGGCTTTATGATTTTGCATCTTCCAATTTTATTTGGTGTTTCATAAATAAAGTTTTGTGTAGATTTAATAACTTTATTTTGGAGTTTCGCAAAAGGCTTTAAACGGCTACAGTTCACCAAATAATTACTCACTATCGAGGGAGACAAGGGTAATTAAAAGATCAAACGGACTTGTGAAGTGAAGTTCGATCTTAATTATACTGGTTTTCCTCGATAGTGAGGCCCACCTTTTTGAAAATAAAAAAATGGGAGAATTAATTTTCCCGCCCTTTTCATATTGCTTTTGTGACACAGCTTTAAAATAAGTGAGGTTATAATCATATCCTCTTGTACGTGAGGGCAGACAGGCCAGATTTTTTTTGGGGCCTCGTGATAACGTGAAGTTAGAAGTACTACGGTTGACCAAATAATTACTCGATTAAGATCGAACTTCTCTTCAGGAACTTCGTTTGATCTTTTAATTAAATTATTTGTCTTTTTTTAAGGTTCCTTTCCTAAAATGTGACATTCCTACATCAGTATTAAAAGAAAACCCGAGCAATACGTACGCTCAAAAAGGGGATTCCTGGTATCCGGTAAATGTGTGTAGGAACGTGGCCAGAAGTGCATCTCTCGCAGAGTACGTTATGGTTTCAGATATTGAGTTATTGCCAAGTAAAGGCAAGTTTATTTATTATGTTTATTAGTAGGATAAAATAGTTCTTAGTGGTATATCAGGCGTATGCCTACGAAAATAAAACAAAAGCGTTTTCGAGTATTTAAAGTACGATTTTCAAAAAACTCTCGGATGAGTCGATTGAAGATATTAACTTTTTTTTGTCATTTCGGCAGAACTTTCCAGATATCTTATTTGTTATAAGCGATGAAATATTAATTATGGGTGTATGCAATTTTGTAGATGTAACAACATTTTATTACCTTTTGTAGGAAAATCTGTTTGAATTTTCCTTCATTTATAGTAAATTAAAAAATATGTATATAATCGCATTTTATACATCTCCTTCTCAAAATTCAAAATCCCTTCCCATTATCTCTACAATGCTATTGGGTGGCGATTTAAACATTTATTTAAATGATTCTGCTTTAAATCATGCAAATTGTTGGCATCATGTAATATTAAAATATATAATATCGAGTTTACCAGAATAATTCAAAGTTCGGCAAAAAATTTTGGACTATGCTCGAATCTTGTAAATCTAAATTATGTAGTAATTTCTCCAGGCAATAATAATGACTTTCTTGTTACCTAGTAAAAGCAATTTTAATTCTTTTGTAAGAAATTGTGAAACAGCCATATGGACTGCCTTAATCAACCTGTACTATTTTAGTACTTTTATTCAGTTTTTGTGGACGTTTTACGCAGATCATTTGGGATACAAATATAGTTAGGCTGTCGTCGAGAAATTTAAGATTTTTAGTATTGATGCGAAAATATTTTAATAACAAATTTCTTTTAAATTATATTAAAAATTACAAAAAGATATACAAATGAATACTTAAATTTGCAAAGGAAATATACTACAGGTATAGGTTAACACTCGCTACACTTTTTATCAATACGAATGTTTGCTGCGGACTAATGCTCCGCCATGGATATACAGGTTGTGTTTTAATGATGCACCAAACTTCAAGGGCTTATAGTTTAGGTCAAAAAACTTCTTATTAATATGGGTCGTATTTGATACCGTTAATGAGTAATTAATTAATTATGAACGAAATAAAACACTATTTAGATTTTTTCACAAACAAAGCAGATATTAAAAAAAAGTAACGAAAAGAAGTCCATTATTTTAAATAACTGAAATCTGGCAATACCGCCCTTTTCAACAAACGTTATAACTTCCTGTAATACAAACACTCTTAGTTTCTAATACAAATACAGTAGGAAAACTTCTAAACATCAAAATTTAAAAAAAATTGATATGAAAGGTTTGAATAATTAAACTAGCAACCAAATGTATGCATTAATTACCTAACTCGTACCTATTCCTATCAAATATATTAAAAAAATCATTATGTAGAAAGGATTTACTTAAGCACTTTTAGTTTTTAAAACTTACCCATGTATACTTATTCCCAAATTACAACCTTTCTACTACAATATTAGTTAACTTGCCTTGGTTAACTTCCTGACTGACTTGAGTGAATAAATTTAAAAAATTAATTCTACGCACGGTATGTACCTTATCTACGAGGCAGGGCAAGGTACCGCGATATGCGAAATTATTAGACACTAAAAGCCACGCCACTCGAGCGAGACTGCTTTTTATGAGATCCGGGCGCTAGCGTGCGATAGGTGGTGTATCGTTATTTCATCGCGTCGCCTGACCCGGTAGCTGAAATCGCGTTAGTCGAGATGGAAACGCCCACCTCTGCCGGTTTTCACCAATAAAATCGCTGGATTTCAGAGCTACTTTACGTTTACGCCGTTTGCTAACTTTAAGTGTTTAATAAATTTAAGTTTATTACCCACGGGAAAAACTTGCTCTTACCCTGAAGAAGAAACTAAGGATCATATTGACATCATGTGACGCGTGAGTGGGCACTCACGAAAAAGTCGTAGGTGGGAACCGGGTGTTAATGAGCTGACGGGGGTGCAATAGATACGAGCCGATCATTGCCATGACCTTCTGTTCGTCATACGCTTTCTTTGTGCGCTTTTAACTTAAAGCAGATTTACATAAGTTAGTTAAACGTGGTCAAGATTAAAGTTAGTTTTATTGGGGCAGTGATACATTTGCAAAAAATTTAGAAGAAATTTGGTGGATCCAAGAATTTATCGCCTGGCTCGAACCTTCCCGTTTGCTATTGTAAAGGTAAGCCTTTAATGCGGTGTTGTCGTATTAAAAACGTAGAATTTCGATGTAATTTTGTTTTAAACTGTAGAGTTTTGACTCCCACTTTATTGGGATTTTTTGTTCAGTATATTTCATATTATGACCTCGTTAAGTTTGATGTATCATTTATATTGCACCCTGTATAGCTATATCATTTCTGGTTTCCCTGAAGTTTTCATCCAACGCATCATCTATGTGCATATCTAAGACTACTTACATATTTTTTTTTGGTTTTGATATGTATATGAAAAACAAATTCTATCTACAAATTTATTTATTTTTTTACATTTTGTTGTGGGTTTGAAAGTTCAAGTGGAAGCTCTCGCTTATTTTTCCTTATTGTTCATGACAACGTCATCAACTTGAAGTTTTCTTTCAGATTAGCAATAAGCTCAATACTGGTAAAGCAGTTGTTGACCGTTACAGTTCTACCCGTACCTCTGATTTGCTCAGTAGCGTACCGCCAGCAATCCAAAGGGAGGAGGGTGCACATGCAAACGTAATAAATTAATGTTCTATTAACGGTATATTACCTATGTAATTTATTCAAAAGTTAAACTAAAAATGATTTTTCTTAATGGTCTTTTCTTGGCACGGATTTTATAACTAGTAGTCCTTAAATGGTATGGAGTCAGCATATGCCAAAAGTTCTTCTAATGCTATGTAGGTAGTCTTAAAGGCCCTTTGTACATTATTGACAGTTGTTGTTTTACTACCTCTATACATTTGACAGTGGTTGTTTCACCAAAGTTGGGCCTCTCTTTATAGTTTTTTTCATATATGCATGTAAAAGACATCTCAAATGCCTTCAATTTTTTACAATTTTTAATAACTCTTTTTTTTCTCACCTCACCTCTGGTAAAACAATAACTGTCAAAAATTGTATACAGGGCCTTGAGGTAGTTCTAGTAAAGCCTTTATATTGGGTCTCGTTCCCAACCATAATTTTTTGGTTCGTGTATTCCACAATCATCTACAACATTGCATCATTGAAAAAAGCTCCAAATTTCTTGTGCTTTCAAATTTCTAGTTGTTCTTTTCGGGCCTGGCAAATGAGTTACCAAGTTTTCTAATCAAATCCTAACATCTTTAGTTGCCACATGTTTTTTCCATCTTAACTTTACCCAAAATATATAGGCTATGGATAGCTGCTTATTCAACATTCTCAACTTTGTCAACAAATATTTCTAGTTCTGTATCCGTCTTTAAAACTTCTGTAGTTAAATGGTCTTCTTGATTTCCATCCTCATTACCTTTAAAAAATACCTCTGACGGATTATCATCGATCAGCCTCTGAACCTGCAACAGAAAATATTTATATTGAGCATTTGAAAAACCAACATTCCGCTGTGATTATTCGAGCAGCATGGCGTACGAATTATTCAAATTTAAAAAGTAGGTAGTTATATACTTAATTTGGTCCACATACTTGCATACAATAGTGTATTACATAACAATAATGTTATGATAATCATTACTCGCGAAAATGAAGTTGGAAGCGCGTTGTATATTAAACCATGAGGAGCAAGAGTCTGCAAGCGACCATTGCAGTGTTAAATAAAGTATCTAATGCCCGTGTGCACGGGTTCGGCTTGACATGTAAGCCGAGCTTAAGCTTAAACCGTAGAATTACTTCAGCTTAAGCGCTTTTTGAGGTTATGTAAGGTGTGTTTTGGTTGTGTTTTTAAACAAAAGTCATTAATTTTATGAGTTTATAAAATTGTTCTGTTGCCTTAAAATCTTAGTGGTTGTGCTTAAAATGGAACTTCTTCGGGATGACGAAGTAGTAAAAAATTATACTTTGTAATTAATGGAATAGTAAGAAGGATTTTTAAAAGAATGAATTATCTCAACACTTTTGATGAGAAGGCCAAAAATCCAATAGTTTTCTGTTGGCAAAATTCTTTTTATTTATATTTAACTCCACTATGGACATTGGGAATTTATTTGTCATTCTGTCATCTAATGTTTTGCCGAGCATTTATCAATGAGTTGTTGATTTGATCCTTCCTATTATTCGTCTATAAAAAATAACGGCGTACTGAAGATTCCAAACAAGGATGAAACACGTGTTTGCGTCTAGTCTCCAAGTCGCCTCTGGTACTCCGGTATATTTTGTAAAGTTCGTTTTTTTGCTATCGATTCATCATAGTAAAAAGCCCGACTGGTGGATAGACTGTGTCTGAAACCAGTCAGTGGTAGAACTGGTGGAGGAGGCCAAAAATCCAATAGTTTTCTGTTGGTAAAAATCTCTTCTTTATTTCATTTTTACTTTTATTTTTATTTATTTTTATTTACTTTTGATGAAGATACCTTTTACAAAAGTTTTAGAATGTCGAAAAACATAATGTTTTTAAAACTTTGCACAATACTTTTAAAAGCAAAATTTTTTTGCAGGCGTATAACTCACCTTTTTTTCGAAAATTCGTTGCAAAGAAATTCAAAAAGGGGTTGGGTTGGTCTGGTGGTGTAATAATAAATAGTTAGGTTTTATAGTTGGCCAATTATAGTAGTTTTGTTTGCCTTTTCCTCCATATAATCGTAAATCATCAATAACATTTGTTTTTTTTTTAAAACAACCTCAAATTTTACGTTGTTTTTTGACAGCTGACAGGTAATAATCATAGTCACCACACAAAAAAAACAAAAACATGCAAATAACTACCACATTGCCAATAATTTCCTTACTTTTTCCAAGTGGAACATATTCGGAACTTTTGCAAACCAAGTAAATCAAAGAGGTAAGAGGCAGTGGTGCACACGGGTATAACAAAACTAAAGAAAATTGGAAGATTATAAACACACTTCATGGAAAACTCAATTCTTCTACTCAGAGTGCGATAAACATAGAATCTAACTAAATTTGGATCTAAAAAAAGTACCAGTAACGCCATTTTTAACCTGTTAGAGAAAGTTTATCTTGGAATAAACACAAAGAGTGACTTGGTTGCGGCAGTGTTCTGAGATTTTTCAAACGCATTTGATTGTGTAGATCACACATCGTTCAAAAAAAATAGAATGTGAAAATTATTGACCACAAAATTATTGACCACAAAAAACCGGACTATTTTGTTTTAACTGCCAATTTCTTATTTATTGTCGGATTTGAATGCAAAAAAAGGTTTTTGGAAAGGTAATGAAATGAACTTTTCGCAAATATGTCAAAAAATGACATTTATCAAAAATTGAAAATGGCGGATGTCCAAAAGTTTTATGAATCTTAAAAAAGCGTTGGATTTTTTTTGAGACCCTTGTATATTTTTTTTGCAACTACAAAAAAGTTCGATCTATTGTCTGTAAACCGATGTATCATTTGATAAATTCTATTGAGAAATAAAAAACTATGGGTTTTTTTCGTATACCAACTTCTTGCATAAAATAAAAACTGTTAATAATTAATTTAATCAGATTTCGTTATCTTTCCGCCAATTTTGTTGACAAGGAAACTTTAGAGATGCTAACAATAGGGATTTTTTTCTAAATGTTGTTATAACAGAAAACTAGTATCTGCATTAACACATGTATATTGGTTAAAATCTATTAAGAAATAAGAATAATATTGACATTCAAGTGTAACACCTTTTATGCATAAAATAAAAAATTAACGTCAATTTTGTAACAATAAACTGGAACATACATTAAAAAAACTAAAGTAACACTAAAAATTTGGACGCAAACAGTTGATTGTTGCTGAAAATGGTGACCACATTAAATTGTTTGCATAAAAGGTGTTACATTAGAATCCCAATATTTTTTTTATTTCTTAATAGATTCTAACAAATGATATATGGGTTAACAGATAATAGTTGGTACTTTTCTGATATAGCAAAAAAATAAACAAAGGGTTTTAAAACAAAGCCAACGGGTTTTTTAAAATGCTTACAATTCTAATTGTCACAAAATATAATTTTTGACATGTAGAAAAAGAAGCCTAATTTTATTATTAGCCCACATAGCAAGCCTTGGATATTGTATATTACAAAGATATTTAAAATTAGGATATACGTTTTGTATGTTACATGTATGTCTTATATATATTAGAAAAAAAACATGATTCGTTTCAAAAAAAGGAAACATGAACGGATATTTACTGTATATTCAGTGTATATGCGCTATCGTACATCCTAAACATATGTTTTTTGTATATAAGCTTTATATTTTTTAACCGAATATCAGTTAATATTTTAAAATAAAATATTACCCAAATATTTGTTTCTTAATATAAACTAAATATATAAATTTTATAATTATCATGTACGTAATATTCTCTAAAAACGGTTTTTAATATTTTCCTTTGCATTTAAAATACTACATATTCTTAGATAAAATTTATTGCAAGAAATTATATAAAAAAATATGAATATTTTCCCAATATTCAGTGTATTTATCTGTTTTTTATATTTAAGGCAGACATATCCTAGCACAATATCATTTGAATATTTGCACAATAAATATGCCCAAATATTTGTTTTGTGGAATGGAATACTTTATTAAATATATTATTGTTTTAATATATAATTACATTTTTTAGCATTAGAGATCACAACATTTTTCTGCGGTTTTTAAAATGTACTTAACCCAGATCCTCCTTGTTTTATATATCTTTAAAAAATCGAAGGTATATTGTTATAGTTAACATATTTTTTACGCGTGTTAGATTGTGGCTTAGAATCTTGTCAAAATTTGGCGAATCACATTCTCTCCGAGTGGCCACTTAACTTGTCCGTACACATGGTCACATTTCCTCTACGCATTTTGATTCGTTAGCTTATGTACCACGTGGTTTCAATTCAACCAATCAGATACGAGATTAATAAATCCTTCCTCTGCATTGCAAATACGGAACTAAGCTTGTTTCTCTTGTTTGTAGACTTATGTGCAGTGAGTTTGTGCCGTTTTTTAAAGTTTTGTAGCAAAAAACAATATTTTTTATTATCGGTTGGATTAAACTACAATGGACTGTCCACCTGGGAATAGCTATCTTACATCCAGTGCAGGTAAGTAGATAAACGCGATTGAAGTTGTTTTATTCGTGTGGGCTCAAAATGGTGGCGTCAGATGAAATAAATGCATCTATATATATGCTTAAATTTTTGAATTACAACTTGACGATATATGATGCTTTTCGACGTTGATGCACTGTGACGACAAAAAAGGGACAGAGAAGGGTCAATGTCAATCAGGAACAGCAGGTGCTGTGTTATCTAAAGCTAGGTTTATACTGTAAAATTAAAAGAAAATTGACCTATATGGGAGGCAGTGTATTTTGCATTTTTGTTTCACAGTGTCTAAAGTTACAACGGTTATATCTAGATCAAAAACAACCTTTTTAGGGCTGAGTTGGGCTTGTTGGGGTTGTATTGGTTGGTTTTCTTGTGAAAATGTAAAAAACACTGGTTTTTGTTTTTACCAAATATTAAATTAGAAAGCTGATAAATCCCCTCGTAAATCACTGACAGCCACATTTCTGTACATTTATAAAAGTTTTGTGCTTATGAATTTAAAGTTATATACCTATATTTTTACTCTATTTATTTATGTGTACCTATTATAAAAGAAGAATCCTTTTGAAACTTTTATTTTTCTGCTTTCCTGTTAGACCTCTAAAAACAAATAATAGGTATGTAAGTTGTATGGTTTAATTTTTTGTTTCAGATTGACACTTGATGAAAATTTGGTTGGTTGTTCCCACTATCTTTGGTAACTTTATATCTCTTGGGGACTGTAGGGTAAGTACATAAAGGCGATTAAAGTTTTTTTATTCATACATGGTGGAATCAGAAAAAAATGCACCTTGGCCATTTTTTTCATACTAAAAATCAGGCCATTTTATAAACATAAATAATTTAGGTAAACATTTCAGTCTGATGCAAATCTAGACGAGGTTTCAGGAAATGAAATACCTACCTAAATGGAGACCCACGAAAAATATTCATTATTAATTGATTATTATTTCAAAGTTGTAATTTTTATTTTTTCTGTATTTTTTATCCAAATAAAGTGACTTTAGCAGTACATAATTCATTTTCTTGGATTATTTGTGAAAATTCCCTATATAAAATATAAAAGTTTTATTTTACTATTAGCAACAATTTAAGGATTTTGTGAAATTAAGACTACTCAAAAATAAGTTTTGCCCTGATAAAATCGGTAGGAATGGTAACTGTTAATCACCAAATTTCTATTTCAGGTGGACTTTTGATGAAAATATGGGTAGTTTTTACCATGCCTCTCAATTTTGAAACAAAAAAAATTATATTTTTGGTTCCTTTACATGGAAAAAGACAATAATCCTGGCGGCCATCTTAACATCTAGATTTTGCAGGGTAAGTAGTATAAACTGTCGGGAACTGTTTTTTTTTAATTCAGTTTAAAGCAAAATTGAGATCCCACAAAAGATTTTTTTGTGTGTGTCTTTTTATAGATTGTCCTTTTTAGTTTTTTATGTATTACTTTTGTTAAGAACTAAAACGATGATGTCCGAAAGGTCCCAGATAAAAGTGCTCAGGATATTCACGCATTAATTTGCCAGAAATTGGCATAATCATTTTATGTTGATTCTAGAGAACTTGTAAAATTTTTTCTTTACTTATATTTGTTACTAAAGTTAAACATTACTTTTTTAAAAGTTTTGGCATTATATTTTTTTTTATAAACTTAATTTTTTCTAAAATTTTTGTTTTACAGCAATGTTAGAGATTAAAATAACACATTTTTAAGAAAATTTTTGCCCATGGCATTTTTATAGTTTTTTTATTATTATAAAATGTTGCTTTGTACCACCAGTAAACTGAATAATAACTCATAAAAAATTATTAGAAAATGAATATGCCACGTATTATTTATTTATAAAAATATTTTATTTCCAGATATAGCTGCAGCAAGAAGAAATTCTCTTTCTTTACGCACCACCACAAATACAAAGCTTCATATTGTCATAAAAAACTGACTAAGGATAATGCAGATAGAGACAGATATCAACCACCAAAAAGAATAGAGATAAACATGAGGATATGTACTGGTAATAATGCGATATGGTGCCTGCGAGTGTTAATATACTGCTTTGCTCACTTTGACTTAAACTAAATTTTGTAATAGAAAGCTTAATTCTGTATTTTCCAAATAAAATAAATGTAATTCAACTGCTTCAATTAAGAAATGAGAAAAAAGTGTTTGTTTCTTATTAAAAAACCTTTCAAAATTTGAAAATATTGTTGTTAAAAATTTTTAGCTGTGCAAGGCGTTTTTATTTTTTTTAAATTTAATTTAGGCATTTTAGGTTTTTTTTTTTACTAACAAACAGCACTTTTTTACGTGATACAGTATATTTTTTGGATATATAAATATCATAAAAAAACGATATTTTCTACCATTTTAAAGTACATCTAAAAAATGCTTATTTATGTGAGAGAATGTGTTTCTTATATACCTTATATATATGATCATAGATTTGTTATAAGGATTAGTATATTGCAGTAATATAAATCTTATATATACCCTCAATAAAATATTATGGATACGAAAAGATATACCATTGTTATATATAAACTAAAATTTGGAAAAATATACATTTTGTATTTCGTGACGGATATCGACAGGATATACTATATAAATATATACCATAATGGATATACCATAGAACATCAAATTTGGTATAATAGAATATAACTCGAATATTTTTGTGGAGTAATTAATACATGTTCAGAATATACTTATAACGTATATTCAGTGGATGTTACCTAATGGGTACCTCTGGATCTAAATTGGATCATTTTTGGAGCTCCTATGCACGTCGGGTGAATATTTGGGTGATATCCAGGACAAGATTCTTCTCTTTTTTCGTATATACGCTGGATATACGTGCAATATTTTTTTGCTATGTGGGAGCATCTGTAAAGTGACCTTGTCAACAAAAAAAGTGGCGAAAAGATGACGAAATCCGGTTAACTTAAATTAGCAGTTTTTATTTTTCGGAAGAAATTGATATACGAAAAAACCCATAGTTTTTTTATTTCTCAATAGAATTTATCAGATGATAAATCGGTTTACAGGCAATAGATCGAAGTTTTTTGTAGTTGCAAAAAAATATATAAAGTGTCTCAAAAAAAACCCAACGGTTTTTAAGTATGCATAAACTTTTGGACGGACTCTTTCAAAATGGTGGATCCATTTTGAATATTTGATTAATGAAATTTTTTGACATATTTGCAAAAGGTCTATTTCATTACCTTTCTAAAACTCTTTTTTCGTTAAAATCCGACAATAAATAAAACATTATCGGTCAAAACAAAACAGTCTGGTTTTTTGTGGTCCACCCTATACTAATAGCTGACTTGGGACAACTTAACATTCGAGTTAGAGTTACTTTTTTATGACGATGATTTTGACGGGAGATAATAAACCAATTAAATATTGGTGTTTGGCACAAATAGTTTATGCTTAAATATATATTTAAAGCTTGCAAATCACTCCATAAATTTACAATCTCAAAATATTGAAATTGTTTCTTTCGCTAAATTTTCGGGTTTCACGGTGTAAAAGTAGCAGTTACTGAACTAAGCTACGAATCATCAAGAATGACATATTTCTTTCTGGGAGACTCACTTTTGCGATCCGGGATAGCATTTTGGGGTTTTTGTGGCTGTTCACTAGATTCATTTAAAAAAAAATTCCTACTGAAAAAATATTAACTTTAAGTAACCTGACTTTTAATTTCGGAGATCTGGTGATCAGTTCCTAAAAAATACGTTAACCATACTTTTACTCAAAGAAGACAAACAAGGCAATCGCAAAATATCCCTTTGCCAATTCCCAAAATATCTTTAACCAAAAATTCGTTAATTTACACGAGGGTCAAAATTTATAATCATTTGCCACTAGTTGTAAAATCTATTTAAAATTCAAAATTTTTTAGATAATCAATTACAAAACTTTTACAGGATAAAGCTTACTACAGTCTAAATGAGTATTATAGTTTATTGTATGTTTCTGGATATTTTAAAATGATAATTATTTGTTGGCAAAGTCAAGGTTCGACTTAAAGAAGCCTTTTAAAAAAATAACTTAATTATAGTTTTTAATTATTTTTTTGCTATTTATATTTATTATTTTTATCTTAATTTTAGTTTAACTTTTGTTTGTTTTGTTTTGTTTTTACCTATTTCTTGATGTTCACATTTTTTATTTTACTTTTAGGCAGATTCAGATTTTATTGTTTCTAAAAACGTTTTATAATAATGAAATTTGGCTTAAAATATTTCTTAATTCTAAAAAGATATTCCTGATATTCAACTACGAAATTAGTTAGGATAGTTTATTACATAACTTACTTTTTATATATATTTAGCTTAACTGCAATAATTTATGCTTTTTCCATAAGATTATTTTAATTTACTACTGTTATCTTTATGGCAATAAAGCTTAATTTTAAATTGAATTGAATTTCAAATTAAGTTCAAATTCTTGTATGAATGTATCCTAGAAAAAAAATGGAATGATTAAATGTGCTATTAACGAAAACGAAATGAACGGGTTACAAAAATTAAATTTGAACTTAATTAAAAAAACCATTGTTGCAGTGGTTTATGTAACTTTAAAAATATCTCACAAACTAATCGCTAAATTTCTAAAATTTTAACGTTTTTGTAAAAGCATTTGAAAGACCTTCAAAATCAGGTATCACTTGACCCACATTCCCGATTAAAATTTTTGTGATGAAACTCACTCCAGTATAGTCAAAAAGTATCTCCCCCTTTAAAAATAAATCGCCGTAATCGAGGGTTTTTAAAAATCGTCCCTTATATACTCGAAAACGCCTCTAATATATTTTTTTTGTATTCCACTAAGGATCAATGCCCAGTGTACCCAAGGTTTTGAAAAGTTAAAGATAAGTAAAAAATATCGGGGTACCTAGCCCGGATTCGAACCCGAGGCCTTCCGTACGACAGGCACACCTACCCACGTATAAGAGAGTATAAGGGAATATAACAGTTTAAAGACCATAACATATGGACAATAGGGACTTATTGGGCGTTACTCTATAAGGTTTTACCATAATAAGGGAAAACCGTATTTTATTTAGGTTGAACCTTAACCATACTTTAAAAAAAAGTGTTATTGGAAGGTGCATTACTTTTCCTTATCCCTAAACTAAAATTTTTAACCTTAAAATTGTGCCGCCGCTTTTTTGTTTTTTTTTTTTAATTTTGTAAGTGTCCGGAAAATGGACAATATTTTGGAAGCTGTGATAGTTGGAGGAGGAAATGACGAGGACGATGGTCATATTGGACCATTTGTTAGACGACAGGGACGATGTTGTAGAGAGCCCACCTTTTTTCCGTATGTTTTCCCAGGCCGCTGGGTTGTTGTAGGGATTTTCCCTGATGAATTCTCGGAAAAGAATTATATCGTCAGTGTAGCTGAACCTCAACTTTGTAGGTTTCTCCAATTTATTAATTTTTTCACATAAATTGCTTTTGTTTATCAACAAAAAACTAAAAATGCAAAGAATATTAAAAAGTCGTGTCGAAAAACAAACCAACCATCACTATTATCCGTGCTAATTGAGGTTATGTTTAAAGATAAGGGACGTATGGTAACTGTACCGAATTAAGGGAACACCGTATTTTATTACGCTTCCCTTAATAAAAACGCAGGTCACGCGTATGCTCAGATATCAAATGTCAATTTTCTTTAATAAGGGAACGCGAAAATGTACGCCCAATAAGTCCCTAATATCGCAATTTTCGATAAAGTGTCGATGGGTCTTTTTTTTCTGTGTACCCTTCATATATCAATCGTGTAGTCCAGATCACTGTGACTGTGATTTTTTATGCAAACTATATTTGTGGAGGGCCTCCACCCATAGGTAAATGGGTAGCCTGGCAACGGACAAACTTTAATTAGAGCTAATTAGAGATAATAATATCAACAAAGTACACCGTTTGGTGTTCCGAAGTTAGAATAGTACCAGGATAACCCCTAAGCTTAGCAGGAGGACGTCCACCCATAGGTAAATGGGTAGTCCGGCAACGGACAAACTTTGTGACCAGTATAGTTAGTTAACTCCTTAAAAAACAGCTTTAAACAGGTAGCCTCTGGAATCAACTAACAATAAAGGTGGAAGGAGTGGCTTTTTCTAAGGTTATACTTATACGGATACTCGAGTGTCTGCATAGGGCTGGGTCTGGTACTATTCGGCGCGAGAGTCGTCGTGGCGCGGGGGGCGGGGCCCTATATGCTACATGTTTTTCGGCACAATTGAATCTAGCGATTTTTCCGGATATCTTGTTTGATTTGGCCTTTTTATGTCTATGTGTAGATTATATTGTTCTCCTTGAGTATTATTAATGTTTTAGTTAAGTTTTACTTTAAACCTGTTGCCCTGGCATTTGTTATGTTAAGCTTATGTTACATTAATGGAACTAATCCACATAACACTACTTAAGTAAAATAAGATTAAACATTTTGTTGTAGCATAAAAATGCTGATTTTTTTATTCGGTGTAATAAAAAAGTAACAAGTAAAAAAGTAAACGAAGGTTAGAGCTTTTGTCAATATAAAATTTGGACATTTTTAAAGTAGTTGCTATCATTAACTCAAAATTGAATATTTTATGGATTAGGACCATTCACATCTAGGGTGACGATGAACTAGCACATATCGTACCTTTTGGTTTTAAGAGCAAACCAAAGGTTGCGAAAATGTTTTACTAACTGAAATTCAAAACAAAATGGTTGCCTTTTTAAAATCTGTATTTAGAACAAAACTCTAGAGACCATTTAAGAAAGATTCTAGAACAAATAAAAAGCAAAAATATAACCGATTTCCAGCTGGGGTCGGGTTAGGTTAGTTTATTGAGACGCCATGACTGTTTGTTGGTGAAATATGTTAAATATATTGATATCAAAATCCGTAAATATTTTGGTAATAACTTGAAATTTTGGTACTAATTGGATGTACATTAGTTCAGGCCTGAGTAATTTTGTGTTTTAAAATTATTTTTTTTTAATTTCTAAAACATAACCTTGCCAAAACTGGCAAATTTTTTAAGCGCGTGTATTTTGATAGGGTAAACTAATAATGTTTATCAGTACAGTGACCCCCGCAGGAAAAATTACCATAGGCAAACCTCTAGGCGCTTATTTTATGCGCGCGCTAAATCATCTTTCATCATCAATTTTTTTATTTAAAAAACTATTGTTTTTTTTTAACTATTTGGTTTATTCTTTGATACATAGGTCGCGATTCTTCAGAAACGACAGAAAATCTCACCCGTCAGAATTCTGGAAAGTGGCGATTTTTACTTATCGCCTCATTTAAAATGAAAACACATAGTCCTTTATATTTATCCTAACGTTGTTAGAGAAACTGCGTAATTCTTTTAATAACATTTTATAAATTTAATATTTTCTGATTGGACTAGTTTACGGCGGAGCTAAATTGTTACTACGCTTACCAATAAACGTCAAAAAGTGTCGAAAATTCTCACCATGCAAAAGGAAAAACAGAATTTGTGTGACTTTTCTCAACAGTGACAGCGAAATATTCCATGGTTATCTATTGTTTTGTGTATTAAAAGTTTTAAATGTTTGTTTACACATAAAAACAAGCTTAGTAACATACATTTTTAAATAAAAATAAGGTTTTCAGAAAAACAGCCTACAAAAATTAAAACGGACATATTGTACAGTATTAAGAAATTTTAAGCAATATTAGCAAATAGTCCTGACAAAAAAGCATTGTAGCAAGCAAGTGTAAACTTGTGTTTAAAACTTGTCAGATTTTTTGTAAGGGCGAGATTTTCTGACGGCCTTGGAGAATTGCGGCCACATAGTTAAAAAAGACAAAAAAATCATGTGGTTTTTAAAACAGTTTAAAAGCCGAAAAATGTTTAGTTTGGACAATGTTTCCAAAACCATCTAAAGAGGTTGTGATGGACAGAACTATATGGGTGCAGAATTTGGCTGGCTAAAGGTTTTGTCAACTATTTAACAGCCAACTTGTGCTACTTGGGTAAATTATTTTGTAATGCAATTTCCTATATTTTAATTGATAGTTTATTTTCTCCCATTCTTTTGTAAAGTAATAAGGCCATGTAGATAAGGTTACAGTAAGGTTTTGTAAACTGAAGTGGTTGTTAGTCTCCCCTCTGCTTTTTCTGTTTTTTTGGATTTCCTGTATGAATATATCATCATATATCAAACCATCAAATAACCCCGAAAGAAACCCCTGACAAAAAACACCAGCTATTTTTTTTATTTTCAAAATTTTCAATAAAAGGGCAAAAAACTCGTGCGGAACCGTACTCTCGCGCCGAATAGTTCCTTTCCCATGGAGCTATCAAGTAATAGGCAAATTTTTTCCTTGAAAGGTCGGTGTAAGCTAATTGTGAAACACAATATTTTTAGATATTTCAGCAAATTTCCTAGCAATGTTAAAAAGCAATAAAGGCGGTAGTCCCGACAGTTGTAAACATGTAGTCTACGTAGTGCCCATTTTTGAAATAGAGTCCACCGAAAGTATACCCCGTACAAAAATGCAATTGTTAGATTTAGTAAACAAAGGAAAAGCAGTTTATTTTCACCAGCATACGTGCATACATTGTCAAAAATTTCCAGGACTTTCGCTGTGGTTGGAGAATGGTCCTGCGAATGGCATGAAGGTAAAAAATTACAGTGTATTTAAGAACATCAGGGAAGAGTTATAATATCTTTGAGCAAGGAATATTGCAGCATACGTACGCGACTTGCTTCCCTGGTCTTAAAAAAACCTAAAAAAAATATTTTTTAAACGTACGTCTCAGCAATATTAGTTACGTTTTTTCCGCAACGTTGCGTTGGAGGTGGACAATGCAAATGTTTTTTTATTTGGTGAAATTAAGATGTGTTCACACGCGACTAAAAAACGTATTTTTAAACTGTTTTTAAGTTTATTCTTAAAATAATATGTGAGACTATGATAGAACTATTACTTTTATTTATTTTATTCATTTCCGTGTAATAAATAAAGCAATTATTGTCAAATTTATTAGAATTCATTAAATTTTATGGAGATCAGTTGCCGATGTCAAAAAGAGGTATGTCCGAGAATTACGGAAAATCGTCGTTATTTTCATTCTGTGAAAAGATCAGATCAAAACTTTAAATTTGCGGACATACTATTTTTCTACATTAAAATCTCAATTAACCAACAATGTGATGAAATTTTTTTTTGTTTTAAGCATTTTGCGAAAGAAGTTAGTGAAGCTACAAATGAATTGTTTTGTATTTTGCATATATTCTTTATTTTAATTTTTATTATTGCTTTTATGTAAAATGTGCTATCAATGCATATCTTTATTTTTTCCATAATTTCAATTCCTGTCACTTGCTTTGTTTTACTTGTTGTGTTTTACTTGCGCTTACTTAATTTAGTGGGATTTTTAGCAGTTAATTAATTCTATTTAATTTTTTTTACAGATTTTTAAATTTTTATGATATAATGATTGTTTAGATATAAAGACTATTTTGTAAAGACTACAAACGCAGTCAGTTACTGAGTAATAAAATTATTGGAAGATTGGAGACTAGTTCCAAAAACTCGTTGTAAGCATCGGCTACCGATTATATGCATTCTTCATTTATTTTTTCTGAAGTAGATTTCCACTATTCTACTTTTCTCTTTTATCAAAAATGGCATTTTCTCAGGCAAAAATCTTCTGATAAACAAAGAAACAAAAATTTGAAAAATGTGTCACTTACTTTGTTTATACGGACCTCTTAAAGCGCTTTTATCTACGGACGGTTTGAAAATGTTGTCGTATAAACACCACAGTTACGTTTGGTGTGAATTAAGTTAGTTCCAAATAAACCATAAATTGTTTATAACGCTGGCAACTCAATTGAGAGAATATATTAAAAACTCAAATTTTTATATAAATCTTAAGTAAATGAAATTCGGTATAAAAGTATAAAAAGTTTACCTAATATTATCATTTATATATCTTACAGTCAAAAAGACACGTTGCATAAAATAAGAGATAAGCATTAAGAAAAAATAACAATAAGCAAAAATATCGACAATTATCTTTCAGGTGTTTCTTCTTCAATATACAAGGTAGCTCAAGAGTGATATGGATCAGTAATGTACAGAGTTCGCTACACGGGGTATATGGGTAACTTGGTCGATAGTACTATGTAATGCAAAAATAACTAATAATGCATATAAAGGTACAAATGCAGATGTACGAGTATGTCCATTTGGACCAGAGACTTCGAGTATATCTGGTCGTGGTAGGAGCAGTTCATGCTGGGAACTAATTTTTTCTGTAAGTGTCTTGATATTTTCCAGATTCATATTCTTGAATTTAATTCGTATAGAATATTCTGGTAAAGTATTTAGATTTACGAAAATAAATATATCAGTGTAGCATTGGCTAACTGCGTTTCATTAATAATATATTGTTCGCCATTAACTTGAACAGTACATCCTTTAGCTATGTTTATAAGGTAGCTACCAGCGTCAATTTTTCTTCTAGTTTCGGTAGAACAATATTCGGTTACTATTGCCTTTTTTCGGCCAGGAAAAGGACATTTTCCTTGGTTATTTGACTTGAGAATTGATCAGCAATACGGATGTTAACGTTTATGCAGTTGTTGGGCCGGTTATATTGGTGTTGTAAATTATTCTTGCAGTAGTAGATATTTTCTATTTCTTCGCATAGATCGGACTCGTACTGGTACAGGCCACTTTGCTCGTTAAGGTACAGGTACGGTTTGGTAGGAAATATTGTTTTGTTATTTATAGGTATTGAAAATATAAAATGGGAAGTAAAAGTATGTGGGTAAAGTGGAAAATAAATTTAAAAAACTATTTTTTCTTTTTCATAAACCATTTGAATGCCGAGGTACTTCTAGTAGCTGTGCATTGTTTTGAATTGTACAATTTGTGATTTGGGATAAAGTTCATTAATTTTGTCAATAATTAACTGTAGATCCAATAGAGAGAAAAATTTAAAGTGAGAGGTGTGGCTGCGTACACTTGCAGATCCAAAACAAAGAGATTTTGTAACTTAGTGCAATTTATTAATTTATTTACTAAATATGCAAAGCACTTTTGGTTGTATATATATGTGTGTAAACTTACTTGTTTAAGAGCTCAACTAGCTAACATTTCTGTGACTTAATCGTCTTGTTGTTTTTATTTCTCTTAAAACTAGGACAAATATATGTAGAAGATACTTTAAAAAGATGGACAATACATTTCAAATTAAAAAAAAAATACCTTACTTTGGAATAGTCATTCTTCTTCATTTTTGACGTTGTCAGCTGTTCGCTGAGTTTCCGCTTTCCCTAGATAAAGGTATTTTTAAAAAAATGGTTGGCTTTCAAATAATGTGATTGACTTTCTCTTTAAAGGTTGTGAATGGCTTTCAGTGAGTTAAAGTGTTCGTGGCGGAGCTTTTGGTTTTAGGAGGCCTGTTCTTGGGAAAATAAAAAATCATGGTGTTTTAGAGCGGTTTTTAATTTATTATGTTAGAAGAATTCTTATTGTTGACTGGGGGTGCGAATGTTGGATGGGGGGTTTTTGGGGCATGAACCGACTGGGATTTGGAGGGAAATTTGGGTGGGTTTAAGGGTTTTCTTTGTGATCTGGTACGTCTGATTGAGGGGTGTGTGATTCGGGAATTGGGTGGATTGGTGGACTGAGAGGTAACGGATAAGGGCTGGTAATTATTTAAGTATCATTCGAAAAAGTTTTTGAATATTAACAAAAATTTGATTAGTAGTTATTATAAAGAATTAATGCGGATTCTGGGAGCTGTAAGGTTTCTGTTTGATGGTTGGCTGTCTGGTTCTATAAGTTTTCGATGGATGGGGGTATAGTATCTTTTTAGGTTGACTTGTTTGTTGAGGCATCTTAGGGTGTTCTGTACCAGTTCTTGATTTATGTCAATCGAATGCTGCAAAATTTTTTATTGTTGATGGGGGTGGAAGGCAAGAGGGGATTATTTTGTTTTTTGTTTTAAATTTGTTAATAATTTTAGTTACCATGTATGGGTTGTATCCATTGTTAATTGCAATTTGTTTGAGGGTTTGTACTTCGTTATGGTAGTCTGTAGGGGACATTGGGATATTGAGGAGGTAATGGATATAGCAGTTAAAAGCTGCCATTTTGTGATAGTGGGGGTGGTGTGATTGGTTGGGGATGATGTTGTCGGTTTGTGTATGTTTCCTATAGATTTTGAAGCTAAAACCATTGTTGGAATTGGCTATTGTTATGTCAAGGAAATTCAAGGAATGGTTTTCTTCTGTTTCAAGTGTAAATTTAATTTATGTGTGTTTATTATTAGTATTAGTTTTTGTTACTATGTAATTTAATTGTTTTTTAATAGAACACTCCATTTCTGTAAGACTACTATAGTTAAGAAAACTAATTTAGATGAGACAATTTTTGTATTGTTTAATTTAATTGCTAGTAATGGGTTAAATCTTTTTTATATATAGCTTATACCGGGTGAGGGTAAAAAGGAATAATAACTAGAAAAATAAGCTTCATCTAAAACAAAAACAAGAATTAGGTGGTTACCATTTTTTAACGATTTTTTTTGTTTTTAAATTATTTTTAGATGTTTTATTTTTGTTCAGTGAGATTGTGCTCCAATAAACTCGAGTTTAAATGTTCACATAACCATTTAAGTTGGGGTTCTAGGTGTTGTATAGTGGATTTCGATTTTATGGAGCTTACAAAAATTCTGAAACGAAGTATTTCTAAATTCTGTTCCATTGTCACAATCTATAGTATCAGGAATACCATAGTGTGAAATTATTATTAAGATTGCGTCTAGTATTTCAACGGAATCGTTAAGAATTTGTTTTTTAGAAATTGATAAAGTATCTAGATGAACCCTTTCAAATGTTCTTCTAAGGACTTTTGATAGCATTTTTCAGAGAGAACAACCTAACACCGCAATAAGAATCAGCCCTTAAGGATCTTAAATCAGATCAGTCGATCAAAATTCTTCCTGCAGACAAAGCAAATGCAACTGTAGTAATGGACGCCACCACATACGACCAGAAAATTGAAGAGACTCTACAAAAAGGAAATTACAGACAAATAACTCAGGGCCCAACCACCACCATAAAAAGAAAAATCTACCAACACAGAAGAAACTAACGACATTGAAAGGAGCAAACTTACACCACACTACAGCAAAGCACTGCATATGAATGGACTGCCGAAAATTCATAAGGAAAACATCCATCTTCGATCGATAACCAGTTCTCGCAATTCTCCAACTTATAATCTTGCTAAATATCTTCTACTCATCATCCAGCCTCTACAAGGAAAGTCACCATCATTCGTCAAAAATTTAAAGCACTTCGTGGACTTCCTTAGAGACGTCAACCTATAACCTGACGACCAGTTTTTTAGTTTTGACGTCGAAAGTTTGTACACGAACGTACCATTGGAAGAATCAGTTCAAATCATTGAATAGAAGTTACTTAAGGACAACCACCTCTCTGATAGAACCTATCTTTCAATGAATGCCATTATGGATTTGTTGAAATGCTGCCTGCAGAATTCTTACTTCCAGGAAAAGGACCGGTATTTTCGACAGGAAGATGGTCTACCCATGGGATCTCCACTTTCGCCGGTAGTGCCCAACATCTTTATGGAAGCTCATGGACGATATATTTATCATCTGGAAAAGGGACAACAATACACTAGAACAATTCTTCAATCATGTCAACAACATAAGAAATTGCATCACACTAACTCTGGAAAAAGAAGAAAATTGCCAACTCCCTTTTCTCGAAGTTCTAGTTACCAAAAATAATTCAACCCTAACCACTTCTGTATATCGCAAACCTACTCATAATGGGCAATATCTAAAATTCAAATGAAACAACTTCACATCAACAAAAATGGGAATTGCAATATCTCTTATAGATCGAGCAACTTACATCTGTAACACTGAAGAAGCTTTAAATAAAGAAAAAGCAAAAATTCGATCCGATCTGCGAAGAAATGGGTTTTCAAACTACATGATCAACAAAACTCTTCAGATCACACCAACACCAAGGACGACAGATGTAAATACTGAAAGGAAGACGATACTTATAATTCCATACATTAAAGGAATCTCAGAAGAGATAAGAAAAATAAGTCAGTTAACAAAAACTAAACCATATCGCCGCAACACTATATCTACGCGCGACCTATGGAAGTTCGCCTTACAGAACACAAACGCAAAACTCGACAAGGGGACACAACTGGTTCAAAAATAGCTCAACATTGCTGGGGAAATCAACATCATATGAAATGGAAAGAGGCAAAGATCGTCGCCAAGGAAGAAAATCTCTTAAAGCGGAAGTTTAAAGAAACAGCATACATACAGAGGAACCAGAATGTATTTTCTCAACAGAGCGTCACCATCAAGGATATTTGGAAACCCTTACTTTTCGGAGGACACAGATTTTACCGTGAATGGGCGGAGCCAACCAAGCTAGTATATAAGATAAGATAGTCTTAGTTTTTGTTAGTATTCACCTGCAGATACATAAGCAATCAAAATGTTGTGAAGAAGTAAAAAAAAAATAAGAGAATCGAAGTTTGAAACTATATCCAAAAACTTTTAATTTCTTTGTGAGTTTTAGGAACTAGATAATTAGCAATTGCACTTATTATCAAAATGAAGGGAAAATTTAGCGCCCTAATAAATTTACAGAAAAGATTTGTGGCGTGTCATGTATCGTTGGTTGATAGATAAATAGAAATTTCGTACAACTAATAATCGTGAATGTGTACCTCCTTGTCTTTATAACATGTCTAGGTTTTTAAAGCCGCAGTAGGCTTCAAAGATCTCCCCACTACTAACAAATGAATCGGACTAAAGGATTTCCGATTAGCCAGTTAAAACCCTAGTTCCTCGGTAGCTCAGTTGGTAGAGCCTTAGACTGGTATTCTAGAGGTCCCGGGTTCAAATCCTGATCGAGGAAAAACTTTTCTCAATTTATTCCCTCACCCTTTGCCCTCTACGCCACAAATCTTTTCTTAATGCCTTGTGTTGTTACAATATGGCCAAGAAACTCGACTTCTCGCTTTATGAATTCACACTTACTTAGTTGAACTTTTAAGTGATATCCTTCAAATTTCTTAAAAACTTCCCTAAAATTATGAATGTGTTCATCGAGGGTTGGTGAAAAAACTACTACGTCGTCAACTTAAACGAGATATGTTCTATTTATTAGACCCTTTAAAACTTCATTGATCATTCGCTGAAAGGTTGACGGCGCATTTTAAAGTCCGAACGGCATTCATAAAATTTGTCGAGAATGCAGTTTTTTCAACGCTATTCTCATGCATTTTAATCTGATGAAACCCACGTCCCAGATCTAAGTTGTAAAATACAGTCAACTACGATTCTCCATTGATGGTTTCCATTGGCGTCTGGTTTCTTTGGTACAATCCAGATTGGGCTCGACGATGGGCTGATACTATTTCGGATGATACCATCTTCTAGCATTTTAGAGATTTGGTTTTGCACCTCTTGTCTATGTATTTCCGGTAGTCTATAAGGTTTCACATATACTGGATCTTCGTCCGTTTTTCTTATCTTATGGATTGTGGTTGTTGTTGTTGAAAGAGGTTCACAATTGTTTTGAAAAATTTTAGAAAATTTTTTGCATAATTTTATTAGTTTTGATTTTTCGTCTTTGTTGAGATGTTTCAATATGTTGTTGGTCCATGTAAGGGTTTATTAATTTCTATTTTATAAACTTCGTATTCATTGGTTAGTGGAAAAACTTCTAAAGGGTAGTGTAATTTGACATATGTATCTTAAAAACTGACGTTGTGAATCTCTACTATGGCTTGTCCTTTTTCCACTATTGTAATACATTCTGGTATAATATCTAAATATTATTTTGCATTCAGTTAAGGTGATAAGTAAATAAACTTTAAATAAAATAGATTTTATCTTATTATTTTTTTCCTAGCTACGAGGTACATGCAAAAAAGTTCTATATCATTAATTTTTATAAAAAAGTAGTAAATATTTAATTTCTTTAAAACTGATCGAGGGATTTTCATTTAATTTTGCGTACGCCTTTATCATACTTTTATCAGAGCAATTACCCATAGTCATAATTTATGATAATTTATTGTTTGCTGATAATTTAGCCCCACCAAAAGTGGTAAACAGCAAGTAAAGTAAGTTTAGAGTACCCTGAGAAACCTTTAAAAAATCATCATCCTAGATGCAAAACATAAAGTGATAAAAAAATGACACCCTGTATTAGATAAAACTATGATAAAGGCGTACGCAAAATTAAATGAAAATCCCTTGATCAGCTTTTAAGAAATTAAATATTTACTGCTTTTTTTAAAAAAGTAATGATATAGAACTTATTGCATGTACCTCGTAGCTAGGAAAAAAAAAATGAAATAAAATGTATTTTATTTAAAATTTATTTACTTATCACTTTAACTGAATGCAAAAGAATATTTAGATTTTTAAGTTGCAAAATAATTATTTCGTAGTAGGAAACAATTTTTGTCAAGTTTTTATAGTAAAAAAATTGAAACAAAAAAAATGTAAGACAAAGTAACTATTACTGGGAAGAAAAACTTGTTCAGTTTATTTAAAAAATATATATATATAGAGGAAAATAAAAATATTTCAAAAAATTAGTTTTTGTATACAACCTGTATACAACCTGTTAACGTTTTACCAACAAAATAATAAGGAAGTTCATGTGTGGTTCCTCGGGCACCCATATTCGTCGATCGCTTATTTTATTTCCATCAGGAAATGCCTTTTTGAGCGTACCCACTATACCCCGAAACGACGTTTTTTTTTAAACTTTGACCGTCTATATCTCTGGAACTAGTCATAGAAATCAATTTTTATGGATATGTTATTTATCTCTAAGTGATCATTGTTCTAGAATCCAGTGACAAAAAAATTTTCAGGTAATTTAAATTTAGATTATCGTAACTTCCTATTGACCATTCATCAATGTTAAATTGTTCTTCTTCGTTATTTTCTGCCTGTTGATTAATGTTTAAATAATTTTTGTTAGGCTCTGATTTAAATTCAAAGTTCTCTGTAAGATGTAATGCTCTGGATGGATATGTATTCTTTGGTTGATTTTTACTTCCCTGTTTGCTTAAAAAATTTCTGTTTGTTGTGGAGAATTGGTATCGTGAACCTGATATTCCAGACATTATTGTGGGTTTATTGTAGAAACTCCAGACACGAATGTTACTGGTTCTCTTGGAGCTTGTCATGTTGGTTTAAAAAAAAACTTAGCCTGTTAACGGTATTCTTAATTTTTTTTTTATGAAAAAGTCATTTAAATTGGGCATAAAAACTTAGAAAGCTTTGACTGATAACTTGGGATTATGGAATTGGAAAATGGATCAGCAAATATTGTCTTACTTTGGCTTTGATGTTTAGTATAGCATAAATATCCAGTTATTTATGGTCACTGGGTGCACTGTTTGTGTGGTAGTTTTGCACTGTGATTCAAAGTCTTGTATAACCGGGTAAACTTGGGTTTTTTTTTTAATAAAAGTTCCAGTGAGTTTTCAAATTTTTCGCCTTATTGTCTTTAAGTCGTGGTTTATTTTTTGCGTGTTTTTCACGGTTTTCCTTGTGTTTGAATATTTGATTCAAACGCGGCGCGGTAAAGCAAGCGCAAATCGCAGTATCCGTTTCCGGTACGATGTTTTCGTTGCTAAACACTATCCATAAATAACGGCAATATTCTTTTTGACACGCACGATGGCGCTTTTTTACGTTTCCCGACTGCGCCAGTTACGTTTGGTGTGAATTAAGATACTCGAAGTACCAAATAAACGATATATATTGTCTACAACGCTGGCAACTCAATTAAGAGAATACATTAAAAACTGACATTTTTACATAAATCTTAATTAGATAATTACTTGTTAAAGTGGTAACATGACATTTACCCTCGCATTTACCTAATATTATCATTTAGATTTTTTACGGTTAAAAAGCCACGTTGCATAAAATAAGAGATAAGCATTAAGAAAAAAATAACAATAAGCAAAAATACCGACAATTATCTTCCAGGTGTTTCTTCTTCAATATACAAGGTAGCTCAAGAGTATTATGGGTCAGTAATGTACAGGGTGCGCTACACGCACACGTAAATCCACTAAAATCGTTTTAAGCACTAAATCGATTTTATTTTAAAGTGATTTAAGAAGTGGTTTATCGCTTTAAAACCCGTTTTAGGGTCATTATAAACCCCTTAAAAACGCTTTAGCGCATATCTTCCCAACTAAAGAAGGTTTTTCGAAAAATCTGTTGTTAACTAAGTTGTTTTATTTGTTTTTTCTTTAAACTGACATATTAAATGAAGGACTTATAAACCCTCTAAGAAAGTTATTTTATTTAAAACCGTCCTTATATAAAAGCACTTTTAGGTGCGTATCAACGTAGTAACTGTGACATTTATTTATAAAAACCATAATTATAACTATTAGGTATATAAAGGGTCAGGACGCGAGAAAATCGTAGCGGCAACGGTAAAAATCTAGATTGCCCTGACATGGCCAATGGTAGTAGCTGACGCATGCGCATTGGAGCCCGTTTTTAATCCATTTTTGCAGGAGTTTCCGCTACGCTTTTTATCGTAGGGGAATGGGAAATACACGGGCAGAGCTTTTATAGTATCTCATAGTTATGATGACCGAAGCGACGTAAGTTTTTGTAATCAAAGCACTCCTTGATTTTTTTAAGGCCTGTTACGGTTGTAGGGGCGAGTTGGGAAATTTAAAAGACATTTTCTAAAGGTGCAATCAGATTTTTTACAAATGAAATATGAAATCTATCTACATTTTATGTCGTTGAGTTCGATGAGTCTTCAAAAATTAAAAAAAGGAGTTCAGCCAGAATTGAGCACTTATGGCCTATTTTTTTTCAACTGAAAAATTTGTGCTTTTTCCAATGTAATACCTTAACACATTCACGACGATGGACGGGGTATTAAAGTGTATTTTCATCTGGGACGAAGAACAAAATACCCTTTAATAATTACCATTTTAAGAGACGAGTGCACCATTGATGGTACACGAGAATTTAGTACCCGACGGCGACGCCACTCAGTGATATTCGCCATCGTGAACGTGTTAAAGATGGTGAGGATAAAACTTCTGTTCATCTCATAACCAGCCCAAAATGAATATTTATTTATATCCTTAGTCCTTGAAAACTGCAAACTGCCTTCTAATATCACGCTGGCATTCTTTATTAAAATAACAACTGATTAAATGACGTTAGTGACATTCATCGAGAAGGCTCATCGGCCTTCAGAGTCGATGAGCATCAATGCCATCAATTGGTAAATTTAAAAGCTCGTTGTGGTGAATTTACAAACTCGCTCGTAGGTAACTGTAAAATGTGATATTAGACAATTTAAGTTGGTCATGACACGTACGAGGTGCCTAAGACGTGAAATTTGCCGGTTCGGACATTTCTGTCTTTTACATTTTATTACGATGTATTTCTATCTTGCTCTCTTTGTTTCGGTCGTCTGTATTATTATTCTATAGTCGTTTTTTGGCGTAAAAAGATTTCGAAACCACTTCGAAATCATGCAAGAAATGTCATTTTAGCATTAAATTGGTAACGTCACTATTCAACACATTTTAAAGGATTTCAAAACCGCTCCTCGTACTGTTTCGAAAAATACGCGGGTAGTGTCCGATTATGGAGCACCGGCTATTTTTTTGTTTTTTCAATAACAAAATGGAGTGGATGGAGTCTAATTTGGTAATGTGCCAAATTCAATGGGGCTTTCCCATAAAAAAAAAGTTACCTTTTTTTTGGAATATACATAAACATAAAGGTCCAAGAAATCCATCTAAAAACTTTTTTCCCCAAAAAATTTTCGTTTTCTATGTGAAAAATAATGTTTTTAATCGTCGATTCAGTGGCCTTACGATTTTTCAAAACGAATATAGGTGACGTCATAATCAATACAGGTGACGTCATTTTTGGCTGGTCCATTGTAATTTGTCAAGTGCAGTTTTTATTTGGACCACTGGGTTGCGGACTGCGGCCTGCGGCTAACTTTAAGTCATACTGTCAATTCGTTTTTTTTTGTGTTTTGCTTTTTTGGTTGTGATTCTTTTGAAGTTAATTTATAAAATTATAAACATTTAGTAGTGCGGAAGTTTATATTGTCGTTTAGAAAGCCTACAAGTAATATACAACTATATATGTAGTGAATGTTATTACAAACAGTACGGTTCCTGTCCACCATAGCCCTAGCTGCTAAGAAAATTTAAGCTGGGTTTATAAGCTTAATTCGGAGACAAGAAGAATAAGAACTTTTGATTGCGATTTTTAACAGAGTGTGCGCATACAAATTTTGATATTTGGTAAGTTTTTTTAAGTAATTTTATATAAGGGAGTGTCTATAAAGAGCCGACAATTCGGCTGAATAGTCGTGAGGGTAAAGAGCCGACAATAATTATTTATTATGTGTTTCATATTTTCATATTTTTTTAAACTAAATTAACCCAACCTAACCTAAACAGACTCAAACCAACTTATTAAAAGCCAAAACAACCCAAACATTTTTTTTATGCCAAAAAAAGATGTAGGGGTTGTAGTGTGTTTTTTTGGGCTGTTTTGGCTTTGAATAAGTTGGTTTCTTTAGGTTAGGTTGGGTGAATTTAGTTGGTTTGAGTGTTTAGGTTAAGTTAATTTAGTTTAAAGTGTGTTTTTTTGGGTTGTTTTGGCTTTTAATAAGTTGGATTGAGTCTGTTTAGGTTAGGTTGGGTTAATTTAGTTTGAAAAAAAACGAAAATATGAAAAACACATAATAAATTGTCGGCTCTTTAGACACTCTCTTTATATAAAGCCGCTTTCTGATGCATCGTCAAAAACCACCATAAAAACTAAACCCCAGATCCAACAATTTTCATGCTTGCTACATGTCTATTAGAAGACAGAATTTTCTCCTAAAATCTATATCTTTTGATAGCTTTTCTTATTTGCTTGCAAAAGTGTAGATTCATACTAGTAACATTATAAAAACTTCGTTCTGCTATTGTTTAAAATCTGTATATTGGTACAGCCAACGGGTGAAATGATCCCATATTTTGTACGTCTCCTAGAAAAAGTGTCCATATTCCAGTTCCTCCTGGGTTTAGGATAAAATGAAACTCATAATATAGGAGGCCTGCAAGTGCTAAAATATAGTTCCTGCCAAATATTTTGTGCACTTGCTGGATTGGTTCACCCCTTGGGTACAGCCATGATGGTATTTTCAGACTTCAAATATAGCTATCTATTCTAAAGCGATAATATTCTGTTCTTTTAATTTTTTTGCACTTATTTTAAAGGTTTCAATATTTATATTAAAAAAAGTATTGATAAAAAGATTTTTAAAGAGAGCTGTAGGTAAGTAGTTTTTTAACTAAGATTTTTTCTTGATTTTTTTTTAGAGAATATGGCTCAGAATATGGAGAAGGGATTTGTGAAGGGTGATTCTAACAACTTACCCAAAGTGGATCATGAGATAATTAATTTATATTATTTGGATAATATGGATTTCTTTAGCGCTGAGATGAAGAATGTTAAGACTGGAAAGTGAGTATGGTTTAACTGCGCACATTAAAAATCCAAATTGTGTCAAAATATATGAGTAAGACTGTTAAGCATTTGTCAAGTGACTTGAAATATGATTTTTGGACACCCTGTACATATTTTTTTTTAATTTAACTTTTTTTTCCCCGATTACAAAAATACAAACCTTGTTACTTTTTTATGCCAAGTAAGAAGAAGCAAGGTAACTTTTTGAGAAAGAACCTCAGCACAAGTAATTTAATTTATTAATTTATATTTATAGGGAACAGAAACCCCATTAAAATGAACAATGAAAAATATTTGAAAACAGACGCACAACAGTATAAAATTTAACTAAAAAAAATATTTAGTCTGGTAAGATTCTTTTTGTTAGTCTTTTTAAGGAGTTAATAGATACATTAAAAACATTAATAACTGGTTACTGAGTTAAGCAATAAAGTTCTTTCAATAAATTATTTTTTTGTCTATAGTCAGTTGTATGAAAAGTAATTTGAAAAGTATGATGATGTCTAACAGTCAGTTAGACTGTTAATTTATGCATCAAACAAATGTCAGTAATTTTTTATGCCTCTCTAAACTATCAAGATTGAGCTAAATTCTGACATGATGATAATTTAGTGCTACATTACCATCAAATTTCTTTACTAACACATTAGGCTTATGACGGTAAAGTTTTTCAGAAAAATGCAATGTTAATTTCTAGTTTAAAAAAAATACAAAAGAATGTCAATAAAGTAAAAAACCAAACTAAAAATAAATATTTAAAATTAGGATTTTGGGTTTAATAAAACCTGATGACTAGCTTATTAAATCATTCAAGTATCTTTCAAAGAAAATCCCAAACATTTAATTAAAATGACTTTTAAAACAAAACATTATATAATAGTCAATTAATTTGTTGTGAAGTCGGTGGAATTGTAGCAGCTAGCAATTACATTTACGTTGAAGTCAGATCTATAGTTCTTGAAATATTCAAGGAAAATAAAATATACTTTTAGCAGCTAGCAACACACGGTTTTAATATTTAGATGGATAATTACAGTTCCAACAAAAACTATATCAGATTTGTAGTTTTTCAGATATTCAAGGAAATATTGGACTCAACAGGATTTCTTACTAGTTTTGACCAAGGTTTTGACCAACTTATTAAAAGCAAAATATAAATGTCAGTAAATAAGTAATTTATTACAGTTACTATATTTTAAACATCCTGGATTTTTTTGTAACAGTAAAAAGCTGCAAAATGTGAAGATAATAAAAAAGTCATTTGTAGGTACACCTAAAATTTTGCTATAAAATTTAAAACAAAATGTTAGAAAAGCTTTATCAGAAATAATTAACCACAGCTGTAAAATCTGGGAAAACTATTTTGAGATATATAACTAAGACAGATTTGTCTCAAGATTTGTAAAAATATAAAAAAAATTGTATTTTTTTTATCTTATATTTTTAATCTCAAAGAAGTTCCAAATTTAATTCATGTTATGAAAAATATCATAGCATGCATGCACAGCATATCAGTTATTCTCGTGTCATGAGAGTTGCAATTCTACGTGTATATGAAATTATTTTTACTTTGTTTGTACCTTAAAAATGTACATGGTCTGGTTGATTTGGTGTTAAAAGTGAGATGATTGAAGGCTTAAGTGTTATTGTTTATTTTAGAGTTACAAAGGAGGTCTATGGTGACAAGTTAAGAGAGAAGGAGATGTTTGCACAGTCAAGGCGAAAATAACTCCGGAGCACAGAGTAAGAAATACTCCTTATACTGTGGAAATTTCTGTTAATGAGAAGGAGGAAAAAGTGCTGCATTCTGAGTGCAAAGATTGTTCTGCTTCTGCAGGTAGTTTTAAAAACTTTTGAAACTATACACATTTTACATTACATTTTAAAAAAAATATTTGGTTAATCTCTTTTTAAAGTCTTCTTAAAATTACTTAATAATTGTTATTATTTACATTTTTTGAGAAAAAGAGGTAAAATTATAACTTTCAGAATAGCAGCTGCCACTGTTTTGCAATTACACCTGGTAGGAAAATTATATCTTTAAGGTATCCAAACTTACAGAATATTAGGCGCTGCTCTTTTTTGTACATATCTGGGGTGGAAAATCCAAGTAAAACTGCTTTAAATTTTTTAAAAGTTGACCTTTATGCATAGAGTTTTTAGAGCATACCAACACAAAAAGTTACGTTTGTCAGGACAAAATGAGGAGCTATGAACATTGGAATAATTTTTTTAGACATTAAAAGGTTGTATCCCCAAACCATCTCCGAGACTTGTTTAATTATCAAATTTCGGCGTCATTTCACATTTCTCTGGTGGGGGGCATTCCTAACTTCAAAAACAAAAATATGTGCGAAAAAAAAACACTTTATTTATACCAAAATAACTCAAATAAACATGAAAGACCTAAATAAAAAATTTCTTAATTGCTGCCTGCCTGTCTGTCTGGACAACGATGACTGAAAAGCCACTAAAGTTAACCGATTTTGATGAAATTTGGCACAAAAATCCTTTGGAACCAAAGAATGAGTTGATTAGTTTTTGATGGGGGTGAGGGTTGAAAATCATAACTCACAAACCGTATCAGCTAGCAACACACATACAGTTTTCACATTAAAAGAAATAATTATATTTTCAACAAAAATTAGCAGATCAGTAATTTTTGAGATATTGAAGAAAAATAAAATTTATACATGCCTGCTGGTGCCATGTTTTAAAAAATATTTTTCTGGTATTTTCTAACTATGATGTATTTTTTGTACCAGTTTCTGTTAAGCTAGGAACACACAATGCAAATTTAGTTTTCACAAGATAAAAAAAGACGCAAGCAGAATGTGTCTCCTTTTAACCTGTTATTAGAAAATTGTTAACTGTTTTTAACTTTTCTTTTTTGATACTTACAGGGGGCTGCAAGCATGCCATTGCTGTCCTTTTTTGGCTTCACAGAAGAAGTGAAGAACCAGCCTGCACCTCTACAATGATGTTGGAAATGCCAAAATGGATTTGCAGTCACTTAAACGAAGACGTGCCAGCCCTCGGACCAAAAAGTCATAATTATGTGTCTCAATTGATGTAAATCTGCGCAGATAACAAAGGGGTAATATATACCCTTTTGCGATCTGAAGACAAGTACACCTATATCGATGTCTACCAGCTCTGGTTCAAGTTTAAAACTGCAGAGAAAATGGACCAAATGGAATTTTGACAGGTTCATTAATTACATGCGGTCAAATATGAGCGATTCCTTGTGTGTCGAAGCTGAAACGGATACTCGACTTCAAGCCAATTCTCCATTATGGCACAGCTTGCGATTTGGCAGAATAACGTTAACTGAGGCTATTTTTGGCGCTTCTAAACACCTGGGCACTGAGGCAGTGGAGAGGGGGAAAAAGTTAAAGATGAAGTCTTGAAGGAAATTCAAAAAATTAAAATTTCAAAATCAGGCTTGTACCTGAGAAGCCAATACCCATGTTTTGGTGTGGTGTCTTTTTGTTACATTAGTGGAGAGCTGCTAAACCGATTTTTATAAAAAATTTTACAAAATATCTTTGGCATCAAGCAATGAGTTTTTAATGGTTGTGGGAGGTTGGAAAGAGGGTTGAACTTTTAAAAACATCCTTACTTACTGTAGCTGCTAGCTAGAGATATTCAAGAAAAGGTTCTTTGGGCGATATATGTGTCTGCTAAAGCACTTTAAAAAATCCGTGTTTGTTTAATTAATATCTGCGGTTTTTTTTTTGGTTTTTTAATGTTTATATTTTTTTAAAGTCTCATTCGTTACTTAAATATCTGGTCATAAAACAAAAATTTAATCTCAAAGTGCCATAAAAAATGTAGATATCTCAAAACGCGCATACTTACAGTAATACCAAAAATATAGTTACTACCTAAACTAATGCAAAACATTGAGTTGTTTAATAAAACGCGGAAATTATTTATAAAACATGGATTTTTTTTGTGAAAATCACAAAAATATATGATAAACTCCAAAAAATGTTGTCAGCCTGAATTTTTTTATCTCTGTAGAAACTTCAAAGTGATAGATCAGAAATGACCCCCAAAGTGAAGTACCGTTTTTTATCAAATCTTGCAGTGTTCTATGTGAAACATTGTTTTTCGCCAATTTGAATAAAATTTTTTGTTTCATGTAAACCATTTATAATGTACAGGGTAAATCAGATATCGTGATTAAAATTTAAAACCTGCTATTAATATATTTATAGTTTGATGACCCAAGTACTCAGATTGCTAAAAAATCAATGAGCATAACTACTAAAGACTTGAAATAAGTGTTATAAAACACTTTTATGAAATTTTCGTTATGATTTCTGTATTGTGTATTTTGACTACGACAATAACATACTAAAATTTTATCCAAATTGGTGAAGCACAATTTTTTACAGAGGCGTCTTATGACAGGACCATCAAAAACTTAAAAAAACTGTTAAGAGATAAAACCTCAATGTAAGGTACCCCCAAATAAATTATAGGTTTTTGGTATTGCTAAAAAGGTCTTTTGACAAAGATTTTGAAAGAAAAAAAATCTTCACTGATTGATGTTAATACATTGTTTTGATTCCCTGTACAAATCTTGGCATAATAAGAACCGAATACAGGCTGTTAGGATAAAAAATTGTCTCTCTGAAGAGATATTAGTGAAGTCTGGAGTACCACAAGGGGACCTATGTCTACAATTCTTTTCATTTGTTTTATTAATGATATTTCAGGCTGTTTCTGTTGCTGTCTAATCTTTCTATATGCAGACGATTAAAAGATTTTTAGAATTGTTAAAGATTTTAGGGATTGTGAAAGAGTGCAGAATGATCTCAACACTTTTTCACAAAATTTAAAGATTTAAGGGTATTATTTGACCCAAGCTTAAGCTTTAAAAATCACTATAAATTTATCTGTAACAAAGCTTTTAAACTACTGGGTTTCTTAAAAAGGAGCCTATCTGAATTTAAAAATATAATCTGTTTTAAAAATGTTTATTGTTCTCTTGTTAGATCAATATTAGAATATTGTAGTTCCATATGGTCCCCATTCTATAAATGTCATGTAGAAAATCTGGAAAGGGTATTGAAGAAGTTCTTACGTTTTGTAGCTTTTAAACTTAAAATTCTATCTGGGGAAATAGTTTATTGTGATGTTTTAAAATTTCTAAAGGACACAACTCTTGAAAACCGTCGAGTAATGTCTTGATCTAGCTTTTCTTTTCAAGATTTGAAATGCAATGTTTGATTCTCCTCAATTAATACATAGAATTGGCTTAAGGGTTCCACAGCAGAGTACAAGAAATAGGAATATTTTTAACTTAGAATATTATAATACAAATTACAACCTTAATAGACCTATACGAAGAATGTGTAGCTCTGCTAATAATGTGGATATTTTTTTCCACCTCTCTGGATTCCTTCAGATATAAAATTAAAGTTTTGTATATTTAGAATAATAAAAAATTGTATAATTAAAATAGTACATTTATTTATTTTGTTTTATTAATAATTTACCATTTTCTTGTGTATCTAACACTCCTTTTGTTTAAATAGTACGTATTTTTGACCATATTATTTAATAAAACTATTTAACTTTAGTCTTGATATTTTTTTGTCCGCCTTTAAAAGCTTGAGTTTTAGGATAAATAAAACATGGTAAACGCTCTACAGTAGGTATATATTTATTTCTTACAAAACAAAAGAACAGGCAATGATTTTATTTCACTTCACTTATTAAAAATAAAAATTATATAAAACTATTGTAATATTAAAAATGACAATTTTTTCCATTGAAGGTCCCAAAATCAATCTTATTTACAGAACATGCTTCTAAAAAAAGATTGAAACAATTTCAGACAGTATAAAACCACTAGGCGCCCACCCCAAACATCATTTTGAATCACTCACAAATAGGCATCATTCCGCACTTGTACTTTATTATAAGTCATCTGATATGGGTTCGTCCTGGCGATGGCGTGTTAATATTTCCAATAGGAATATGCTCCTAAGGCAATTGAAACAAAAGAGAAATAAAAAAAAGAAGTTAAAAAAAACGCATCCAATTTTGAATTTCGTTTTTCCACCCAAGATTTTTTTCGGTTGAAAGTTATGAGAAAAAAGTCTTCTTGGGTGTTTGCCAGATATCTGTTATTTGACGGCTCATATGTCCTATCATATAAGATCCTCATAGAATTTCACTATTTTGACCTTTGGTACAATACATTAAAATACGGTTACGTTTTACAAGTTTTTGTGCAGGGGTTATTTCAAAAATTTTGCTTGTGGCTCTATAATGGCATTAACAAATGTGAAAATAATGTCATTTTTAATATCATTTTTCACAAATTTTCGTCTGCAATGCATTAGTAACTTGATTTTCCAACATCTAAAATTAAGATGAGATTCGACCCCAACCCAGTCCTTGGCAGGTAAACTAACCCAGAAGTTTTTGGTTTAAGAAAAATTTGGGAAGAAACATTGACTCTTGCTAATCAATGCATCTCTCTAAATTACTTGCTATGAACTTCTTAAACTACAAAAAAATTAACCCTGAGGCAATAAATTTAAATATAAGTTTAAAAAAATTCCACTAAACTTGAAGAAAAAATATTAGAAAAAAATAACTTGAAGTGATGTACCATATTTTTTCACTCCCATCACTGGAGCTAAAAAAAAGTTTTACAGAAGTTTTATACGTCCCTAGATTCCCATAAAGGTGGGGAGGACTGACCTTATCAGACTTTTCTATGTCATAAGTGGGAAGTTTGGCTCGGTCAATTTTAAATAAATCTTTTCTTTCCAGTTTTTAAGCAAATCAACAAAAGTCTTATTACAGAATGAGATATAAATTCCCAATGTCTATAGTGGAGTTAAATATAAATAAAAAAAAGAGTTTTACCAACACAAAACTATTAGATTTTTGGCCTCCTCCACTAGTTCTACCACTGACTGGTTTCAAACAAATTCCCACTATCCATAGTAGCCATCATTTCTCATCCTGTTATCTATAATGTTTTGCCGAGCATTTGTTCATGACTTGTCGATTTGATCGTTCGTATTATTTGTCTATAAAACCTTATGGCGTACCGATGATCCCCAACAAGGGTGAAACACATGTTTGCGTTTATTCTCCAAGTCGCACCCGGTATGTATTCTTGTGGTACTCCGGTGTATTTTGTAAAGTTCATTGTTTTTGTTATCGATTCGTTATAGTTGAAGGGCCGACTGGTGGATGGACTGTGTCTGAAACCATTGGTGGTTGGTAAAACTCTTTTTTATTTAAAAACTTTATTGCTATAAGAATAATGGGTTAAACAAGAAGTGAACTAAATTTTACTTGTCTTAACAGATTGTACGGGGGTTATTTTACGCGAGAACCATCAAAGGTAAACCTATATTTTTTTACATGATCATGAAATATTTTTTTGTAAAGAAAAATTTTTCCTTTGGGTGGCGATGTCTCTAATGGGGTTGTATTTGAATTTCAGCTGTGATCTTCACACACTATTGCGCCCAGCCGTGGATAATTTTTTCAGCTTTAGTGCCTCTAGAGCCATAATTTTCTTCTTGGTCACAAAGGGAAGGGCAAAAATATCTTAAATTTCCAGGGGAATTCTGACATTTATTTATTTTCACATCCGCGGAAAACGCACTTTTTCATTTTGATGCAGAAAAAGCTCCAGAAAAAATAAATACAACTTTTAACAGATTGTTTACTAAACAGAAATGACATTTAGTGACAGCTAAGCATTAAACTGAAGTTAGGAAGAGGCTGAGAAAAAGGTCACCACTCGCTACTTTTCTCGTAAAGTTAGTTGGCTAAAAAATTTTTTTGAGCGTTTTTGTAGAACTCCAACTTTAAAAAAAAATTTCTACAAAACCAAGAGTTTTTCAGAAGAAATAATAAATGCGTTTTGGATAACTCACTCTAAGGTACCAAATTCCGTTGCTTCCTAAAAATGTGGGAAAACCCCATTGAGAGAATTCCTCTTAGGGCTGTATTCATGGTCGTTCCCAAGGGTCTCCTTGGGCAGTATAAATTCTTATGGAAAAGGAAGCAGGGAGTCTTAAAGGTAGATTTGGGCACCGCCAGGCAGCTTTTGTCAGATAAGTTATTTATAAACCGGGGATAGAAAATAAAAAACCCAATAGAAAAGCAATAAGTTAGGTAGGTTTTGTAAAACTGTCACTGGGAAGTGCTGGCGATAGCAAGAACCGATGATGTTGTGGTTGAACCGGTGACATCACATTTCGAAATCTCGCAATCTACGCCAAAAACCACTTCTATTGATTTTTTGACTCTCTTCTTGACTTTTTCCCCATATCTCTGCATTAGCAACATACAGCAGACGTTATAGTACGTAAGCTTGCGTCTAGTCTGAACGTTATACATGCTAAAAACGTGCTCAACGGTAGACCGCAGACATTGGCCTCTGATATCTGTATTCGAGCGGAATGATTTTTAAAATAAAAAGAAGACAAATTATTGCACTATATTCAACGTTTACGCGTTGACCTGTCTATTTAGAAAAAAAAACGTGTAGGGTTTTCTTAATGCCTGTTTACACTTACAATTATTCCATGGTCAAAAAGGTTGAGCTTGATTTCAGCAATGTAATATAGAAATTGCCGTCAAATAAATTCGCGAATTTTTTCATGGATTTATAGCCATCTGCACCAACCGAGTCCTAGCATTGACCGACCTTGCTTATACTAGGTAAGCCCTAATTTGAAATGTTTTACGGGAGACATTTCTTACCTATCACTAGTTAGGTATAATTTACATTTGCCATCGTCGCATTTTTGTCGCTAACGAGTGGAAAATCTCGGCAAACACAACTAACCTTTTTTGAATTATGGCTGAACGTCAAAATATTTTTTCTCAACATTTTGTTTATATTAACAAGCCTAATAGATTGAGTGTTAAAAAACAAAAGATCAAGAGATCTTGGGAGGAAATAACGAAAATTCAAACTTGGATGAGCATCCCACAAGGAACACACAAAAGACCAAAGCGAAAAGAGAAATAATTAAACGATGTTTCGCCCTGGGTAACCAGCGTGGGCTCATCAGTGCTTTCACTGGTCACCCTCTACCATACATCATTAAACACCATCATACACTTTTATTTTCAACTTTGAATCATTCACAGATAGGCATCCTTCCGCACTGGTACTTATCCAAGTTACCTGATACGGATTCGTCCTGGCATGTTAAACCTATCTGTTAACTTGTAGTTACTTCAAAATCCTGTGTAGTGGATTAGACTTAGCTAACTAAATGACTTAATTAAACAAGATTTAACTCACTTTCTGCAAAAATAAATGGCTTTATTTCACACAAATGTCCCAACTAACATTTATAGTACCGATACACGGTTAAAGGCTTGGCTACTTTCCTATAGTAGTAATATGATCGTCAGAACAACAATTTGGGATATACGTTTGGAATACTCTCTAGTATCGTGTAAAAGTGCACCTTACGTAATAATTACCCCCAGAAACGATTTTTTAGTCGTATTCTTTTATGGTGTCATTTAAAAGTATTCCTTACAATCATGGGACAATACCAAGTTCCCGTCTCTCCCAGGTTTCTTCTCATTCGTGAATTTGTAGTAGCCCCGACTTTTATTCGTTACTAATTTGCCTCAATAAATTTAAGCCACATTAATGTAGCCGACGTTGAAGGTCACAATTAGGAAATTACTTTAAATTTCACTACAAAAGTTTGCGATGTATAACGTGGCAGTGTGAAGGAAATAACTTTTTATGACCACTTCCAAGTCGCAACTCATTTTAAGTAACATTTCCTGATATCGAGGAGTCATGCTCAGTCGACCATGTTTTCTCGTGGGACACAAAATCTACCTCCTTCTATTTTCGTTTTTTGAGCCTTAATATTTAAAAAATAAATTTTTTTATACTCAAATTAAATTATGATTAGCAAATGTCAATATCCTACAAATTTTGACAAGCCCAGCTGATGGTTGTGAAAAGATAACCTCAAAAACCATAACGAAAAAGCTTTATCAGCCGCAAGAAACTTGACAGGCCCAGCTGCTGGTTGTGAAAACATAACCCCAAAAACCACAACAAAAAAGCTTTATCAGCCGCAAGAAAGTTCAGAATTGTAAGGGCGCGCTTGTTTTCTGCAATAAACGTGACGTATATTTCACATTAAAATTTCCTTCGCAGTTGAGTTTTGACACTCTTCTTGTAAAACTTTACACTTTTTGATCGCGTATATAAATAATGCATACTAGCCATAACCAAACTAACAAATTTGACGACATTGCTTGTTTTGTTAATCACTTTGTCATGTATGAATTTATGCTACCAAAAAGAACCGACCATCTTATAAAAAAGTGCCTTCACGACGTATCAGGAACGTGGTTGCGATATAGCAGTGTGGTATTTGATACCTACCCACTAAGCAAAAACCTGTTACATTTACATTACCTAAATGTATTTTTCTAACCTGTTATGTAATGCAACTTGTAATCTTAACGACGACATTACATTGCCAGTACATCAATTGTCCTAAAAATTTACGTAACAGTGTTACATTCGATTTTTTTAACAAGTATGTGACTTGCATGTAACGTTTAATGTTACATGGCTCGGTAAAAGTATGTTATTTTAAATTTACCTCTAACTTATTAAATATTGGTTCAAACAACAAAAAAAATATATTTTTGTGCTTTAAAATATTTGATCTTCGCGGTCATCTTAAACAAATTTTAAAAAAATGTAATCCGACGGGATCCGAACTTTTAATCGAAAGGTGATACACGAAGGTTTCAGCGACTTAGACCACTAGACCATCTCGATTTTGTTGAGAACTGTCACCTATTCACGGTATATTAATGCAGTGATGTCATTCGTTCGATTTTTACAGAAAATAGGGAGTTGGGTTTTTTTTAAATCCGAGATTAAATATTAAGGTAAAATTAGTGCTTCTTTCGTGTATCAGCGATACTTTCACATAGAATGATAATTTTGAACTTACATTTTACTTTTTTTAAACATTTTTCTTAACGTATTCAAAGTTACACCAATTTTACATTTTTTCAACGTTGGAAACCTGTAATGTAACAGACCTTGCTTAGTCGGTAACTTTGAAGTCGTGGCAGCGTAATAATAACCAGAAAATTGTTTTCCACTCAGGGAATTACTACGTTACGGTATGGTATACAGGTACGTAGCGGGGGCAGAAAATTCTATGTGCTGCCGGTTACGTCGTGACAACTTTACATGTTAGTTGGGATATGGTGCGAAATGTGAAAACGGAGTAAGTGGTGGTGAAGCAAATGCTCTTGTGTCGTGGCAGAGCCGTCTTGAATTTTCCAAATTTTTTTTGTTCAGGGATTTTGTATATTTTTTAATTTTTTTGGTGTAATACCTATTAATAAAAATGTATTTACAACTCTTCGCTGCGCTCGTTCTTTAAATCCACGCTTGTAAAAGAAACCACTATTTTAGCCACTAGTTGTAAAAACTACTATTATTTTAGCCTTTTCTTACTACAAAAAGAGAAATGCCTTACCATAGATGGGAGCCCATTTATATTGGAACAAAGAACGAGCCATTCTACAACGAAGCGCTGTCTTGGGAAGGGTTTCAAGACAAAATGCTGCAGGTATTATATACTAGCTGAAAACCCCGCAGCTTTGCATGCAGTTTTACCCATTTTTCTTGCTATAAATGATCATAACTTTTGTTCCCTTGAACCAATTTTGATGAAACATAGTCTACATCCTGCACAGGGCGCCCATTCTTCAAATGATAGAAATTCTGCTCCCAGGGAGTCAAATTCTCTCGCTACTATGCATCTCATTGGTCCAAATCTTCCGTTTAAATTAGTTTCTCTCACTTTTGCCCGATATTGATCAAAAGTAATTCACTTAGTCAAGACCAATAGAATTACTCTCTATCAATATCGGGCAAAAGTGAGAGAAAGAAAGAAAGCTTGGACCAATGAGAAGCAGAGTAGCGAGAGAATTTGACTCCCTGGGAGCAGAATTTCTATCAGTTCAAGAATAAGGGCACAGGAGTACAAGTAATCCAGTCCATAAAAATCGGTTCAGTAGTTTTTGCGTCATTCTGAAAGAAACAGATAAGCAGATAAACAGAATAGCAGATATCTATATGGTTTTTTTACTAAAACATTTTTCATGTACATGGTCTATCTAGAGATTTATTATATGTATAGATAAAACTGCTCAAATTTTTTAACTTAATTGTGTTAATAGGTATTTACGTTACTAGACCGGAAAAGGGAACTTTATAGGTCGACAAAGAAATTTTACAGGGCGAGCCGTAGGCAAGACCTGTAAATCTGTGGAGACCTGTAAAGTTATCTTCCGGCCATGTATCGTACTTTTTTTTCCAACCAACTAATATTCGCCCATTTTTATCCCTAGAGATCCTTTTAGATTAAAAAATATATTAAAAAAATAGAAGAAATTTTTTTTTTCAAAAATAAATTCAAAAAAAAATTAAAAAAATTTAAAAACTGTCAATACAAGTCATAGCCAACTGGATTGATTTATTTACTATATACAACAAGGTAAAGTTTAGGGATTCCCTGACACTGCAGCTGCCTGCTTATTGTATCCCTTGCTGTATTCTTTCACCTAAAAGAGGTTAGATGCCTTCGTTAAGTTCAGCACCCTCTTTACAAGTATCCTCTGAGAGCCTCCCTCCTGAGAAGATGCCTTTTCTAAAAGGTGCCGAGTTCTCCAGTAGTTAAGTGCCGGGCACTCAAAGATAATGTGAGAGACTGATTCGTCGTCCTCTCATAGCCAACTAGACTAAAAATGAGACCGGAAAATAAAACATAGGCAGGAAAATGATTATTTTTCGATCATTTTATTTTCCGGTCACATCTTCGTACCCATTATTGTAAAGTTACACTTATTTAATGGTTAACCAAGAAGCAAATTTAATAATAAATACTTGTATTATCGGTTTTATGTTTTATTTTTAGATGTTAGAAATGTGTTTGATGAACTATAGCCTTATTATCCTGGATAGTGCTTTTTTGGTGCATTGGCCTGGTATAAAAAAAAACAAAACGCCCAGAGAACCTTGGAGGATGAAATACGTTAAAGAAAATCAAAAACATTATGACGCTATTGTATCTAACATTTCCGCCAGCTATCCACCAAATAAAAAATGCAGGGATATAGATTAAATGCAGATATTAGAAATAAGTATGTTTAAGTTACGCTTATTAAACAATAAAATTTGTAGATTTTAAATCAATTTTATAAATAAAAATGCATAATTTTAAGTTGTTCCGGACACACTTTTATTCACATAAAAGCTAAATGGACCTGTTAATGTATTGTCATGTCAATAAGTGCGGTCTGATTCGATTGAGAATAGGTATATACGTTACTAGACCGTAAAAGGGAACTTAATAGGTCGACACAGAAAGTGGAGATCTGTAAAGTGAGTTTCCGGTCATGTATCGTACTTATTTTTTTTTCAACCAACTAATATTCGCCTAGTTTTACATCTAGAGGTCACTAATAAACTTTTTAGTTTAAAATAATGACAATAATAATAATAATTATTGCTTTTATTGCTAAAAATACAATAAAATAAAAGGTATATATAAAGAACAAAAAATTAATATATGTAGCAGAGTAAAGGTTCGCATTGCCTATTAGTTACCTAATAGGAAGTGCGCTAATAATTTTTTTTTTAATAAAAAATAAATAAAAAAAGTTTTAAAACTGTCAACACAAGTCATAGCCAACTTGACTAAAAATGGGACCGAAAAATAAAACCTGGACCGAAAAATGATCATTTTCCGGTCTCTTGTTCCTTTTCGGTCTATGTTTTATTTTCCGGTCCTTTCTTTGTTTCGTACAAAAAATTGTTCAGAAAGTTTGTACTTTCCGGTATGTTCAAAAAATATACTCTACAGAATGGTTTTCTTTAGAAAATATTGGCCAATAGAATTCCCATGGCTGGCAACTTTTCCCAGGGCCGTTAGCAAAAATAGAAGAATTTTTTACAATCAAGTTGAATTTTTCTTATCAAAATAAAAAAGTTACACCTTTTAGAACGCTTGCTTCTCGACAAGGGTATTTTCTAAAAAATCATAACTTTCTTCTTAATAAACCGATTTTTCTGAAAATGATTTTGATGTATTTATAGTAAAACGGTCTTTTAGAATTAGTGTATATCAAAAAGCAATATATTTTCGTCAACATTACTTTTTTATTTGTGTTTTGAGATTTTTCACAAAACAGTGTATTTTATAAAGAAGAAAGACTTCCGTGACATTTTAGTAATAAGCGCTGGTTTTCGCTAAGTAAGTAAAAATTTCACGTTTTCGCGAAAATCATAAAATAAACTAAAAAGGCAATATCATTTTGAATAAACTAAGACTACTAGTTTCGACTAAACGTCGACCGTATGCTAAATATGGCAGTTGAATGATGACCGCGATACGCGATTTATGAACTTTATCTCAAGAGGTGCATCTTTCGTATAAAATCACCTTTATGGGACTAAGAGATACAGCAGTTTAAAGGTAATTTCATACTATAGGTACAAAAAAGTGTTTTAAAACTTTTTTCAAAAAGGGAATGGTTTTTCTCAAAAAAACAAGAAAGGCTTACGTAACAATTAAACATTCCTGTAGTGTAATAGTCATATTCTTATAGAACAACTTTACCATTACTAAAAAGTGTATTTTTCTTATCTCTTCTTTTGGTCTGGGTAAACAAAAACTGTATTTTATACAAAAATAATGATATATTTGAAGCAATTCGAATGGCTAATGGATTCTTCACATAAACCGAAACCAAACTAGTTTTTAAACCAAATTCAACACCCCAGTTCGAAAATTTAAAGGAATATTCTCCCCAGGGTCACTTCCTGATTTTTGATGACGTCATAAACATAACTTACTTTACCCTCACTTTTTATTTTTAAACGCACCCCAGTGTACCATTTAAGATGGTTGCCGTAAGATAAAAAACCGTTTTACCAAAAGGCGCACTGGTAAAAAAACCTTAATTTTACATTGAATTTTTTACCAGCTAATAAATAAATAAATAAATAAATAATTTTTCATATACAACTTTTATATTATAAAAAAAATTAAAAAAATATTCTCAAGGGTTTTTACAAGATAACTTTATTTATTTTTGATTTTTTTTTCTTGAAGATGTCAAAAATCACGGATCTGAGAGTTTTTTTTTGACATGAAGTTTAAGCCCTTTTTCCTACCCTCTTTAGAAAACTCTACACCCCCATCAAAAACTAATTAGCTTATTGCCTCGTGCCAAATAATTTTTGTGCTGAATTTCAGAAACATCGGTTGATAAATTAATTATATATATATATATATATATATATATATATGTGTGTGTATATATAAGAAAAGATCAACTTAAAATTAATTAAAATAATAAATAAATAAAAAGAACACAAAAAAAACTCCGAAACAAAGGGAAATCAAGACGAAAACAATAAAACGAAAAATCGAACCGTTGATAAGCAACTTAATTTTAGTCTCCGTTTTATTCGGCTTGATACTGACATTTATTTTTGTTCAAAGGAACTAGTAAAAAAAATTGTAACATTATAAAGAAGTTAAGGAGAAAAAAATACAAAAGATCATTACGGAGTGTTATTGGAGAGAGAGAGGGGAAAAAAAAATAAAGTTATGTGCTATAGAAACATATGGTTTCACGTGTTACTGCTGCATCCAACAGAATGTGTAGACTGGACAAAATCATAGTTTTAAGATGACAAAACTCTTATAATACTTAATTGGTAAGTACCTATTGCCCACTTTTTATTTTTCATTGTCGGAAAAACAACATATGTCGTGTTTTTGTGGGTACCTGGCCTGAATACGTATGGTTTCCCTATTTATTTTTATATTTTGTGTAAATAATAAAAAAAATAAAAATTATCTAGAACTATTGTTGAATTTCATTGTACTGGTGAATAGAAGTAAAAAATAAGAATTAGTTTGAATGTTTGCACCCATAAACGAAATGATTTCAATATTTTATATTTCCATTTTCCATTTTAAAGTTTCCCTGCTTATGTTTTAGGGTCATTTTGTTTTTTATTAATAAAAAAAGTGCTGTTTTATTACCTCTTAGATTCTAGATTTATAAAACTACTATTGTTAAACATGAAAAAAATATTAATTATTTTGGATCTGTTGATCACTAAGTTAGGAAATATTACCTACCTATATTTGAGCGAAAGTGTGTATATTAATAAAAAATTATTGTAATTTTAAAAGATTGTAAAAAGATTAAGAGTTTCTTTTTCTCCTGTCCTATTACCCGCCAATTTCAAGATCATTAAATAAATAATATCTTTATTCTCTCTCTATCTAACCACCTATATAAATCAGTAGAACTAATAGCAAATAAACACGCTACAGAGAGAAAAAGAAAACCGTACTACTAAAGTTCTTTTTAAATACAAATTTAATTAAATGTGTTTTACAAATGTTTATACAAAATTGCAAAATTACATGATCACTTCACTGTATGTTATAATTTAACGTCCAGCCATTAATATATGGAGACCCTTTTTGAAAGATGTTTGTGATGGTGCTTCCTTGAGTTCATCAGGAAGATAATTAAAAGTTTTTTCCGCTTGATAACTGAGAGAACATTTGAATAGAGATGTCCTGTGTCTGCTTTCTTGAGTTCATCAGGAAGAGAATTAAAAGGTTTGGACGCTTGATAACTGAAAGAACATTTGAATAGAGATATCCTGTGTCTAGGGATAATGTATTTGTTGTCATGTCTCGTTTTTCTTGAGTGAATATCGGACCCTTTTTTAAGTTTACTTCGTAGGTATTCTGGCTGAGAAAATATCTCTAACTTATAGATAAGACAGCAAATATGAATAAAATATCTATCATCTAATCTCAACTAGTTACAATCAGGGTACAAATGTGAAATATGGTCAAACTTGCGAACACCACAGCAGAAACGTATGCAGGCATTTTGTAGTTTTTGTAAGCTGTACCTTTCTCTATTGAAAAGAGCTGGCCAATAGAGAACGTCACAATAAGCTATGGAAGATAAAATTAGTGAGTCGCATAGCCGTAATTTAACATTTTTACTAAGGACATCTTTGTGCAGGTACAAGGCCTTCAATTTGTAGTAGCATTTTTGCAAAAGCATTGATACATGATTTTTAAATCGTAAAGAAGTGTCAAATAAGACTCCTAGGTTTTTGGCACATTCGGTATTTTGTAAGACTACATTATTTAAGGATAGATTTAATTTTCTTAATCGGTCATGATCTTTGCCAAATATCATTACTTGAGTTTTGTTCTCATTCAGAATTAGACCATGTTTCTGAAGAAGAAAGAATAACGTAATTGGGCATCATCAGCGTACTGATGCGAAGAAACACTCTGTAGACAGCTTTTAAGATCTGCAGTATAAATACTAAACAGTATCGGTCCTAGGATGCTACCTTGGGTAACGCCCCGATCTATTGCTACGCTGGCTGAAACAGCTGTAAAAAGATTGATTTGTTGGTGTCTACCAGTTGAATAGTTTTGTAATAAATCAGATGAGGATTGACCAAGACCAAAATACTTAAGCTTTGCACCAAGCAGTCTACTATCGAGGGTATCGAAAGCTTTGCTGTAGTCTAGCAAAATTAGACAAGTGTTTAGCCCACGCTCAATAGCCGCATAAATTTCATCAGCCTCATGCAGCAGTGCAGTTGTTGTACTATGCTGCTGCCGAAATCTCGACTGGGTGGCAAGTATGATTTTATTTTCATAGAGGTAAGTGCTAAGCTGCTGGTATATAATCTTTTCAAATATTTTAGAAAACGTCGGCAGTATACTTATGGGCCGATTGTGCTGAAGCTCAGTAGGGTTACTATTTTTGGGAACTGGTATTACGTTGGCGTTTTTCCATGCACTCGGAATTTGATTAAATTTAATACAAGTATTAATGATATGCGTTATATGAGCCGTAAGATGTGGAACTACCAATGCAATCATTTTTAGTGAGACACCAGCAGAATCAATAGCATTAGATTTTATGAGCGTGATAACCTTCTCAACTTCATACTTACTGACCTCACGAAAATTTAGATTAGAAGTTAATTCTGAAAACTTATTGTTATTATACCACCGGATAGTCTCCTCCTCAGCATCTGTTTGAGGAACGCTATTTAAAAAATAATCACTAAACTCTTCACAGGTGCCCACCTGCCTAGGATCACATGCGGGCTTTGAGTTTATATTAAGCCATTTAAGGGAGTTCCAAAAACCTTTGGGGTCTTTTTTAAATTTATCATTTAAGTATATCATTTTTTCAGTGCGAAGTGCAGAACAAACAGTATTTCGTAATTGCTTATATGCTGCCCAACTTGTATCAGTTTTATTGTTTTTAGGCGTTATTCAAGACGCAGGGGCTTTTGTAAATTTTGAGGTTTTAAATGGAGCGTATTTGTCAAAAAGCTCTAAAACTGAACCATTAAAAAAGGTTAGCATCTCATCGACATAGGTTAAGTTTAGAAGAAAAGAATTATATTCAAAGTTACTGAAATCGCGGTAAGTCTTAAATTTAATTGGAGCTCGATTTTTTAAATTTTTAAGTCACAAGAAATTAATCTATGATCTGTTATACCATCCATACGTATGACCTGCAGGTTAAGTACAACATCACTAGTTACCAAAAGATCAATAAGCTTAGCCGTATCCCCAGACACCCTTGTTGGATCAGTAATTATTTGAATAAGACCATATTTACTAAATAATTCTTGTACTCTCTCGCGTCCAGCATTTTCAACAGAAAAATAAACATTAAGATCTCCTCCAAAAATTAAGTGGTCACAAGTCTGGTATTAGTTCTACTATGGTGTTCTCCAAGTCATCTAAGCACGACAAAAGATTGGCATCAGATGGCCGATATAAACTACCTAGATATAAAGATTTCCCCTGAATTCTAACTTTCAGCCAGATTTGCTCCAATAATGAATGACTCCGCGGAGTTTTAATAAGATTCAATTTGTATTCATTCTTTACGTAAAAAGCAACCCCCACGAGTACCCCTGTCTTTGTTTGAAAGTTTGAGACAATGATGTGTTTGGAATTAACTCTGTGTTTCGGACTTCCATTGTCTATATTTTATTTATACACGACGTTTCGATCAGTACAATCTCTGATCGAAACGTCGTGTATAAATAAAATATAGACAATGGAAGTCCGAAACACAGAGTTAATTTTACCCCTGTCTTCACGAACAATTTTGTAACCAGGTATATTTACCAGATTGTCCGTTAAAACATCTTTCAACCAGGTCTCCGATAGGACGTCATAACGTCTGAAAAAAGACTAAATCTAGAACAAAGTGATCTAACATTGCAATGACTAAAGTTTACGAGTTTTATGTTGTTTTCTACCATTTTTCTCTTTAACTAAGCTCCTAATAATCAAACTTTAATTTTAATTTGAGACATTTTAATTTGAATTGTATGTATAACAGATTATTTTAAGATACATGCAGAACCATAAAAATAAAATTATATTGAAATAAATCCAAATATATTCTAATCGACTCCCTGAAATATATTCATTCATTTTAATTTAGTAACAGAATAAAGCCTTTTATATTAGTTGTTTTTTGCCAAGAATAAAACAATGTACAAAAAAAAGCAAAATATAAAAATTAAATTCACAATGAACTTTTCTAATTCAACAAAAGAAAAGAAACGGTTAAATTTAATCTGGGATGACGTAGCTGTGGCTTTCACAAAGATTTTATTTTAATCCAATTCTTCAAATCATTGAATAACCACCTTCTTGTTCTGTTCTTGATTCCAATACATAATTTTTCCCGAGACAGTCCAAACATTTTGCTTACAAAATTTCTTTTTTGCTTGTTCATATAAATTATACCGGGCCTGTGTCAGGTCTTCATGGATTGATTGCGGTTTGCCTTTAAGTTTTTTTCTGGATGACAGCACCTCGTTTCTTTTACCAATAGTATTAAGGCAAACGATTATGGTACGGGGTTGCCGTGTAGACGTCTGACCCACTCGATAAGCACCGTCCAAGCATTCTGGGGGATAAGAAACATTTAAACTTTCCTGGATAAAGTTAGAAATTACAGATTTTAATGCGTCTTCTTTATGCGCAGTAATGCCTAATCGTGACAGTTCGTTAGAGAGGTTAATAAAGAATAAAGGTATAAAAACAAAAACAAAAAGAGTCACTATATTAAATGAAGTTACGACTCGCTGAGTAGTCTTTTTTTTTAAATCTTAAACCGGGAAAGGCAAATGATAACATTTAGTTTCGCCAATTATTATTTGATAGGCGGTTGTGATCCCGCCACTTTAAAAATAAGGAATTTAGGAATATATGTTTCTATAAGTGTAGTCAATATTTTAAGAGTATTATTGATTTGTCGAACAAACTGTCGCGATCAGCTGACGTCGCTGTGTAGGCAGAGGACAAACAAACCGATTTCCTATAAGCCGTAATAGGCTAAGCTACATAGGAAAAAATTAGAACCCAATTTTTTTTTTTTAATAACAAGCTTGGGAAGGTCCACGGTTTACCATACTAAAAGTCCCCATTCCTACCTTCTCGGGAACTGTCATTCCTAACCTCCAAAAAAGCGTTTTTCTTGGATAACTCCTGAACAGTGACAGACTGTCAAAAGTAACAAATAGGAAAAATGTTGCAAATTTAACGCTCTATGGATAAGTAACTAGTGATAGTGTAAAAACGAAAGATCAAAAGATCTTGGGTAGAAACAACCAAAACTCAAACCTGTATGAGCATCCCACAAGGAACACAAACAACACAAAGCGAAAAGAGAAATTATTAAACGATGTCTCGCCTGGGCACCATTAAACACCTTCATACATTTTGATTTCCAACTTTGAATCACTCACAAATAGGCATCGTTCCGCACTATACTTATCCAAGTTACCTGATACGGATTCGTCCTGGTGCATTGATTGAAATAACGAAAATTCAAACCTGGATGAGCATCCCACAAGGAACACACAAAGGACCAAAGCGAAAAGAGAAATGATTAAACGATGTTTCGCCCTGGGCAACCAGCGTGGGGTCGTCAGTGGTTCCACTGGTCACCCTTCCCAGACATCATTAAACACCATCATACACTTTGATTTCCAACTTGGATCACTCTGAAATAGGCATCGTTCCGCACTGGTACTTATCCAAGTTACCTGATACGGGTTCGTCCTGGCGTATTAATATTTTCAGTAGGATTCCAAATCAGTTACATCAACTGAAAAGAATCTAAAAACAAAAGATCAAAAGATCTAATTGCCTTAGAAGCATAATCCTATTGGAAATATTAACACGCCAGGACGTATCCGTATCTGGTAACTTGGATAAATACCAGTGCGGAACGATTCCTATTTGTGAGTGATTCAAATTTCAAAGTGTATGATGGTGTTGAATGATGTCTGGGGAGGGTGACCAGTGGAACCACTGACGAGCCCACGCTGGTTGCCCAGGGCAAAACATCGTTTAATCATTTCTCTTTTCGCTTTGGTCCTTTGTGTGTTCCTTGTTGGATGCTCATCCAGGTTTGAATTTTCGTTATTTTCACTCAAGATCTTTTCATCTTTTGTTGATGTAACTGATTTGGAGGTTTTTTTTATTTTTTTTTTGTTTTTTAATTACCTTAGGAGTATAATCTTATTAGAAATATTAACACGCCAGGACGAATCCCTATTAGGTAACTTAGATAATTACAAGTGCGAAACGATGCCTATTTGTGAGTGATTCAAAGTTGGAAATCAAAGGTGTTTAATGATTTCTCGGGAGGGTGACCAGTGAAACCACTGACGAGCTCACGCTGGTTGCCCAGGGCGAAACATCGTTTAATCATTTCTCTATTGGCTTTGGTCCTTTGTGTGTGATTTGGAGGTTTTTTTAACTTCTTTTGAGTGATAGCGTAGCTTAAACCACTCCTTCTAACAGAAAAATTGGAAAAACCCAAGCAAAAATGATGCCAATTTGAACAATTTTTCGCAACTTCCTGTTTAGCATTGTTTTTAAGATTTTTTAACCTACGTTTACCAAACTTGGCAGGGTTGATCTAAGAGCAATGGCCTATCAAAAATTTTAATTTTTTCGTGGTATAGAATTTTTTAAATTCATAATTAGTATTGGAAATGTAGGGGACCTTGGCTCTTTCATTTAAGAAATTCGCTAAAAAAAATATAAAAAATTATGTTATTACTAAAAGCAGCAAATACAAGCGGAAGGTGTCGTTGGAAATGCAATTTTATCTAATATAAGATCCAGTGAAAAGCGGGACCTTTTTTGTATATGTCAGTAACAGTGGCGTATCAAAGAGTTTTGGTACATTTTGAAATTTTCTAATTAAGAAAATCGGACTACGCCACTGGAAAAATTTAAGTTTCTGATATAATGTCGGTTAAAAAATCTTTACGAAAATGCTAAAAAGGAATAGTAAAAAAAAATTGAGTCATAATTTTTTTCTCTATTTAGAAAATGTGTAACTAAATTGCCTATCCTATAATGTTAACAGTAAAATTTTTACATGACTGATTTTTATGCACACTATCTACCGTAGTGCATGTCGTTGTTAACATTGCGTAAAACAGTTTGTTTGTTCTACGCCTATGCAGCTGATCGTGACACTTACATTAACAAAAATTACTTCTATACAAATGAGTATAATTCCGACTATAGTTAATTTTAAATCTCGGGTCAATTTCAATAAATCTGGGAACAAAAAAACCCAGAAAAAAAAACAGAAAGAAAAACCCATAACTAACCCAAACCCAACCAAACTCAAGCTAATAGATCTAGTCAATCCAACCTACGATATTTTTTTTGCACGTAATTTATTTTTTTAATATGTTAGAATAATTTTTTCCTGGGAGGGTTTTTTTGCGTTTACCATTTCAATATGGTGGCATGAAATTTATCCGCGGAACTTTCAATGTAATTTTCAAAAAATTAGTTCGTTTCAAATTGGAATCAACTGCAGGTAAACGTATACCTATACATACAGATAACCGAAATATCCAAAATACTGCGATACCTATTGGGAATTTACTGGGAATGTGAGAAGCTTTGAGAATATCCTTACAACATGAATGTTCCTTCAATAATATATGGGCGTTACCTCAAAAAAATCGCTATGTGTGAATTTCTTTTGAAGAAATTCATACAGCCATTTTTTTTGAGGTAGCGGCTTTTACGAAAATATGTTTTTTTTTTGTTTTTTTGAGAAAAACTTAAAAATTGTAAAACACTTTTATGTAGAGGATAAAATTACCTTTAAATTGCTATATAGGGGTGGTTTTAATATGGAAAATGCACCTGTTGGCCTTCTTTGAATGGCCCGCCATATTTAGCATATCGTCTATTTTCAGTCGGATCCACTTGTTTTATTTTATTTAAAACGACGGAGTTTGAGTAGTTTACAAGACGCTTTTGTGACTTTTGCCAAAAAGTAAAATTTTTGGATCTGAGGGTACCCTTGGCGTAAATTGGTTACATACGCCCTACATTTTTAAAAATTAAATAAAGTTATATGTTGCATAGCATAAGCCACCTTTCTATGATTAGGCGTGACTGAGCATTTTGGGAAAGGGGCTCTGTCCGCCCCAGAGACTTAAGGCCCCTGAGGGATCCGGGCGGCCCCAAACTGACTTGTTGTTTTTACCTTGGATGGTAAACCCCAACTCACTATTAATTAATATTTTTGCTCCAAGATAAAAAGCCTGATGACTACCGTCGCACATTTTAATTGCTGGAAGTTAGCCGAGATTGCATAAAAAATGTTTATTCCTATATATTTTTATTTACCAGCTTTTGCCTCTCCTGTTACGGATCGTTGCCTTTTCAACTATTTTCCAGCTAGAAACTTTAAATTTGGTAGATGCATGGTGTTCCGGTGACAATATTAGAATTATTGAAAAAAATTGCTTAATGCCCCTTAATAGAAATTTTAACTCGAATTAAAAGAAGATTAATATTTTTGCTCCAAGGCCTGATGACTAGGGTCGCACATTTTAATTGCTGGAAGTTAGCTGAGATTGCATAAAAAAATGTTTACTCTTAAAGTTTACCAACCTCATACTCATACAGTCCATTCCATTTTCATTTTAAATTCTATTTAGACGTTTGAAATGGGACAGAACCTTTTAATTTTGCGTATTTTTTTTACAAGCTTTTGCCTCCCTTGTTTGGTAGGTGTATGGTGTTCCGGTGACAATATTAGAATTATTGGAGAAAAAATTCAAAATAGCGGTGCTTAAAAATGGCGGACTTTCTTATTTATAAACATATTTGCCTCAAACTTGAAATCTTGCAGTGTTTAAGGTCTCAATCCAATTTTTGACTTAAACTTAAAAATAATAAAAATGGCGGATCCAAAATCGCGCACTTTCTTATTTACAAATCGATTTGGCCCATGGATGAAAGTTTATGTTTTTTAAGGTTATTAAATACAATTTTTGACTCAAACTTTAAAAAAAATCAAAATGGGGGATTTTCTTATTTATAATTCGATTTGTCTTAAACTTAAAACTTTACGCAGTTTAAGGTAACTCAATACAATTTTGGACACAAACTTTAAAAAATTAAAAATGGCTAATCCAAAATGGTGCACTTTCTAATCTATAAATTGATTTGTCTCACACTTGAAAATGTATGGTGTTTAAGGTCACTTATTATAATTTTTGACTTAAACTTGAAAAAAGTCAAAATGGCGGATTTTATTGTTTATAATCCGATTTTATTAAGTTTGTGGTGTTTAAGGTCACTCAATACAGTTTTTGACTCAAACTTTTAAAAAATGGCGGATTTTCTTATTTATAATCAGATTTGCCTTAAACTTCAAACTTTGCCGCGTGTGAAGTCACTCAATGTAATTTTCGACTTAAACTAAAAAAATATATAAATGGCCTCAAAATGGCGCACTTTCTTATTTATAACCTGATTTGTCTTAAACTTGACAAAATTGTGGTGTTTAAGATCACTCCATACAATTTTTTATGCAAACTTTAACAAAATCAAAATGACGGACTTTCTTATTTATAGTTCGATTTCTCTCAAAGTTTCAATTGCGGTTTTTACTTAAAGTAAAAAAAAAATGGCGGATTTTTTCATTTATGACTGATTTATTTCAAATTTGGTGATCAGGTGCAATGATAAAAACTAGTAATAAAAATAGGTAAGAAAACTGTGGTATTATGTAAGTCCGGTGACAATAGAATATTTGGAAAAAAATAAGTTGGTTGGGTCCGGATGGGTGAGCGGGGGATAATAGATTTTAAAACTCAAATGTATACCTTTCGAACCAGAACTACGGATATGCAGTTTCCAGGGTTCACTTGAACTTAATGTTTTGATATTTGTGGTCATGTATAATTTTTCTAAACTGTGGACTCGTATAATAAATCAAAACTTAAATGGAACAAAGAAATGTTAATTGCTTAAAACCAAATCCATTTAGATACATTTCAGTGTCGTAATAAAGAGGTTAATAATAGTTTAGTGTTACAATCAGTATTTTGTGTATCCATTTGATTTTGTTTCTTTTTTGGAAGCTGGCTGAATTTTTTGCTTGCTGGAAACTAAAAATAAACAAAAATTTAGCACAACACATACAAAAGTATGTGGATAAATATAGGTTCTGCGTTTCGGTTTTGAAAAATCAAGACCAAAAAACTCAGTCCATACTTTTAGTACAAGCGTTCGCCGTAAAAATTATGTCCTGAATACGAAATGGACAATCATGTACCTCAAAATTGAGGATAAGGACTCGGCACACCAATCCAAAGGTGGGCAATTTTAGAGGTCACGTGATGGATAGGGTAACCCCCACTATTTTCACATATATGATGTAGTAGTACCACCAGACCAAAAATCACCTGGGGCTCGATTCTGGGCGTAATAAAACGATCATACCCTGAGAAGTGACGACTTCTATTAAAATCCAAAATTCCGTATTCTGGGACCGACCGATCGCACAAAAGTAATTCGAACGACGCACGGTGGTCGATTTTCCGGACATAAATGGAAAAATTAAAAAATTCAAAATGTATCTAAAGTTGCCCCTATATGGTTGTCAAGATACTAGGCGAATAGTTGGCCAAAGAATAAACTATGCTTTTTACGAGTTTGACATTCAACATTAAATTTCAAATGGAAGACCCAGAGTATGACAGTATTCAGCTGTTAATATCTCGAAAACAGTTGAAGATCGACATAGGGTACGTTATATAAAAATGCTTAGCAATAATATACTGGGTGTTTCATTTGAAAGTTACGGTTAGCATTCTTTTTAATATATTTTCTTTTTCTAATCTAACATTTTTACTTTAATTTAGCTAATTAATAAATATATGTCTTTTTTCTCTTAAAAATGTCTTAAGATAAATGTGAAAATTCACACGATCATCCTGTCTGTTAATTAAAACGAAAAATTTTGTACGATTAATAAAATAAAATCGACCACTGTGCGAGTCCTACTCTAAAAGACGGTCAAGTTTGCCGTAGCATGCGCATTAGCGAGTAAAATATCGATCGGTCGTTCGTCCAATAGCGTGCTCTGAAATAATAGAAGTGACGTTTTTCACACGAGCTTTCCTACAACTTTCAACTACTGGGTCTAGTCGAGAAAACGGCTTCGCTCAAAAATTGTTGTTCGAGGCAGCTCTGCGCGTGCCCATAATAGTTGGGTGATTATTCGATCGTCTCGTCACTGATTTTAAGCGCGTTTATTGGTTGAATTAACTTTTCTTGTCTCAGGCGAACGATCACTTCCTATGACTTCTAGAATCGGTATCCTGGTGTGTCGGACCTCACTCTCTCACACCACTCTAAAAGTGGGCATTTTTAGAATGGTGTGCCGAACTCTTATCCATAAAGGAGGTCCGGCACACCAGTTGATTTTTTGTCTGGGGGTACTACTATATCATATATTTGAAAATGGTGGGGGTTACCCTACCCCCTCTAAAATTGCTCACCTGGATTGGTGTGCCGAGCCCTTATCCACAATTTTGAGGTACAGGATTGTCCATTTCGTATTCAGGACGAGAAAATGCACATATTATTAAAAAATGGCGAGGGTTACCTATCGATCATAATTTATACCTTGAACTCTTGCCCTATTATTACGGCTTTTTAAACATTAAACAACAATTGAAAATAAAAAAAACGTATTTCTTGTATACAGGGTGTAAACGATCCTTTTGCAAACCTTTGAAGAAATAAGAAAAAAGTTCTTATAACATATGGGTCAAAAATCACCAGATTTTTTTTCTAAATGACTTTAAAATTGAAAGATTAAAAAATTTGAATTTTGGCAGCATACTTACTTTATAAACAAATTACTTATTACAACCACGAACAGGCGTAATTTTTAACAAACAACATATAGTCCAGTAAGTGGGTATAAAAAAGGGCCTTTGACTTGCAAAAGGTGGTGAATAAACGATTTTGCAGTTTTCAACCTTGGAGGGGGGGGGGCGCCGCGCGCGCCGCCATCTTGGATCATATGTGCAACAAACTCTTTTTTTAGCTTTATTATCCTAACAATTCGTTACGCAAAAAAATGTTTAATGGCAGTGTTAAAGAGACTGAAATTATCTACATTTTATGTATTTACACTTCTTTTGTATATCTTATAGGTTAAAAGATACACAGGTAGAAAGATGAAGTTTATAAAAATAATGTCAAACTCCGAATAAAACATATAGTATTTTTTCAAAATTTTTGTAAATAAATACTCCGAGTAGCATGTTTACACACCTGCTAAAATATGTGAGCCTGTGTGGCCAAAAGATCACTCATTTAGGCACCTATGCACATTATGCACGCGAGGGCTCTTCAAGTGCGCTTTTGCCTTAACAGTCGTTATCCTAGTTTTTTTCTACTTTCAGATTAAAGCACGTGTTTGTTACGCGAAACGTCGTTTCTTTTAAAGCGTTTTGATTCCTGTGTAAGATTGTGTGGCTCTGACTGGTAAATGAAAAAAAATAAAAAAAAAAACTGTCGGAAAAAGTAACCCCGGGAAAAAAACTCCTGGAAGCATTGATTTTTATTTATTAAAAAATAAGTTAAAATAAAAAAATATTATTTTGGGCTGGGTTGGGTGGGTTTAGGTTAGGTTGGGTGGGCCTAGCTTGAGTTGGGTCGGGTTTGGGACTAATAAAAACATACACTAGTATAGTGTAACACTTATATATTGTGTCAGTTACTTTAAAGTAAATTTGATTGTTCTAAACTAACATTTTTAGTTTAACTTAGCCAATTAATAAATATGTATCTTTTACCTTCTTCAAAATGTCTTAAGGTAAATGTGAAAATTCACACAATCATCCTGTGTATCAGCTAAAAAAGAATAAATGCTTACTTATTTAAATATTAAATTAAATTGCAATGTGGAAGTTTTTTTTTAATATCCGCGTTTTTACAAAAATCGACCACTGTGCGACGTCGTTTTTTATGAGACGGTCAAGTTGGCCGTAGCATGCGCATTAGCGAGGCAGCTCTGCGCGTGCCCATAATAATTTGGTGATTCTTCGATCGTCTCTTCACTGCTTTTAAGCGCGTTTATTGGTTGACACTTCTTCTCTTCTCTCAGGCGATCACTTTCTATGACTTCCAGAATCGGTACTCTGATTATCTTCAGATAAAATGGCATATCTTCAATCATTATTAAGTACTTAAATGTCGATTTTTTTTTGAGGGTCCGGGAGGATTTTTTCTTTTTCTTGGATTTCTTCTGATTTCCTATAGTTACATGCTTCTCCAGACCCTTTCTTACAGTTTCAGAAAATAATTTTTAATAATGCCTCGGGGGCTAGTTTAGCTGTCATGGTCATGGGAAACAGACCATTTGTCTCTAATTTCCATCCCCACTCCCCTGCCCCTGTTGAACTTGGTGATACGTTCTGAATGAATTGTATCGTGCGGCGCGACGTTCTTAGTTGGAGGCAAAGAAATTTAATAATCATATAAAATCTAGATAATTTTATTATTTTCAACTTTGCCAGTAGGGTTGCACATATAATCTAAGATGGCGGCGCGAGCGGCACCCCCCCAAAGTCGAAAACTTGGATTTTTTATTAGAGTATATCCTAGTTAGACTGAATTAAACCTTGATTTTCGACCTGACGGGTTGAGCTTTTGCACACTAAATGTACCTACATGTACATGTACAATTGGTAAAAAACTACACTAATTACCGAGGCGTGGCAGGACCTGCAAAAGTTGTAAAACGGAAACTTCGAAAGTGGAGAAATTTATCATCGCCATGAGACATTCATTAATTAAAGTTATAGTTTAGTTCAGTGGCAAGACGTTCTCGAAAGATGCTGCCGTCCAGGAAGAAGCACGAATCCATCCCTTCTACTGCTGATGCTCTGGACCAGTGAACACGACGTGTGTCTTACATGGCTCAAGTTTGGGGCCAATTATTTCAGCCTATGCAAGTACTCTTGTCTCCTGCTGACTGCGAATGAAAATTGCAAGGGAGTGACTAGGTACAACGATGGACCACACTGTCCCTAAACGTCGAAAATATAGGTAGTGTTAGTTGTCAATGCAAAATTGCTTGTGTGGCTAATGGCAAGTGCAGCAAAGAGGGGGTGGATTGCGTTATTGGCTTGTGCAAATGCATTTGCGTTGCACCCGCTTAAAAACTGTTTAGTGAAGTAAGAAATATTCAAGACGTGTATCTATTTATAACCAAATTAACATATGGGAGGAACTAATTTTCGTTATTTGCTCGGCTAATTCCTACGACGCACACACGCGCATTCACACACGTGCGTCCTCACACGCACATCATTTTACACACACACGCGAAGATACACAGAACTGTGCAGACTCAAGAGTGGCGCTTACGAAAAATCACCCTTCCTCGTCTGTTTGCCGCCCCCAGCGCGTATGTGTTCCAGAGAGTGGTGAACCAATGTGCCTGTATGGTATCAGGTGTGCTGAATCCAACGAGACCAACCGCGTCAGTCTACAGCGCTTGGTTGTCGAGATATGGACCAAAATATAAAATATTTCGTGGATTGTAGGCAACGCTATGGACAACACCGTCCCCTCGTACTCTGACAGTGTTGCCACCGTGGCAACACTTCTTAAAAGTTGCCTTAGGACATGTACATTTAGTGTTAAAAATCAAGGTTTACCCGGAAATAGTTCACTACCGTCCCCACTATCCGTCTTTAACATATTTCACAATCTTTTATTTCCCACCTTTTGCAAGCCAAAAACCCCTACTAGCTGAACTAAATTCCAATAAGAAAAATAATGTTTCTCCGACAATTCTAGAATTAGAATAAACTTTGCGTCAACGAGATCACCATCATCGCACTACCGGCAAAAAGTCATTACAATGCGATCTGTATGATTAAGGGACGGTTTCTCAATAGTTGGCGTTAACTCGAGCAACATAACTTTGTAAAAATCTGTAAAAAGCAGATTAAAATTAACTCCAGGGTAACCCGGGCTTTAAGGTGAGGGTAAGTTACCTTACCTCAGGGTGAACCAAAAATAATATTGGCTTAAAACAGCAAAACACTGGGATTTATAGCCCGATTTAATTTAACTCTCTGGAACCCGCAATTGAAAAACCGGCTTTAGTTTTTTCACATATTTATCTGTTGTCTCTGCAATACGCGTTCTTAAGTTAGGTACCCGTTCGAAGTAGTGGTGTTTTGTGCTTTTGCGCTTTTAACAAAAATAAAATATTTACAAACGAAGAATACCCGACCTCATTAATTTATTTCGAATGTCGCCGAAACGCCACCCGGTATGAATCCCGGTATGAGCTAAAACAGTTTTAACAGAAAAATATGCTTAGACAAAAACTTTTTTATAGTGCCACGATAACTGAACAGGACTAGAAAGAGTGCAAAGAGGTCTAAAGGTGCAGTTAGACTGTGTTAGTGTAGTCGTCGTTGCATTGCAGCTGTAGTGAATTTTTTTCCATAGATAATGCAGAACAGGGTATTTTACAGATAAATAGTTAACAATATTTTTTGGTACACGCTTTTCAATGGAATTTACCTTGTTTACTCGTGCAAAATTTTTGAACATGTTAAAAGATCCACCTTACATATTTCTTTTGTATTAACCAAGAAAGTTCCGTTTTTTCTTAATATAAGTTCAAAAATGTCTTAGTTTTAAAATTAGGGTTGATTGGGTACCAAAGATGGACAAAATAAAACTTCAAACAGTCAATAATATGTTCAGTGTTATTAGCGATAAATTAACTATATTAGTATATCTGATCCGCCGATTAATCATTCTGGTTTATTATAATTGCGAAGAAATTAGAGTATTTTTTGTAAGTGACAAAAAGCGCTTACTTTTAGCATTACTTCGCTTGCATGGACAAATTATATCAAATAATTTACCTTCTTAATCTTATATATTGCTTTAGTAATAACCTTTAGAAAAGTTACAGTACCGTATTATCAGGGGTGCACGGTGGTTGTAGTGAAAAAAACTCACACAGAGATAGGTAGATATTTTCGGGCGCGTATGAAAGAGATGGCATGAATACACCAACGTTAAGCATGGGAGTGATTTCGAGGAAATGCAGATAGTCGATATCCCCTGACCAGCCGAAGTTAATAATTAATAATGGTACCTACCTACAATAAACAGCGGCGCTATATTACACCTATCCCCTTTTCTACGTCAAACTAGTAATTTTCTGAAATTGTTTATAAAACTGTTTAAAAGTAACTTTTTTAAAGAACATTTTCCCTCAAATATTATTTATATTACCCACTAGACATATTACTTTTATTACACACTAGACACCGCCGCGCCACGCCACTTTGCCTGCGGTTTTACCCATTTTTCCCGCTTTTATTCCTTTAAATGCCATAACTTTTGTTTCCGTAAACCGATTTTGACGAGATAAATGCCTATGTGTTGCCTAGGAACACAAGGAATGCAATAGTGAAAGTCCCATAAAAATCGGCTGAGTGGTCTATGCGTGATGCTGGAATAAACAGACATACATACAGACAAAAATTCTAAAAATTGCATTTTTGGTATCTCGTTTGGTTAAACAATAAAATATAAAAAAATAGTCAATGTACAATTCAATGTACAGAAATGGTCCTTTTAGAGATTTATTATTTGTATAGATAAACAACTAATTATAGTCAGGAGGATAAGTGGCGATCTTTCCAAATTTCATAAAATTTCGGTTCAGTGGATTTTGCCTGATTGTCTCCCAAACAGACAGACAGACACCATCAAAAAAATTTATATTTAGGTCTTTCTTTTTGCCGATCCCATTAGCCTATACTATAGTATGGATGGCTAAAAAGTTCTAGATTACTACTAAGTTTTTGTTTATGGGTAATAAAAATAACACGACCGCCTTATTTATAATATTGCTATTGCTATTTTGATAGAGAGATAAAAGAGAAAAATTTAGAGATAAAAAGTTTGGTCACCTCTACTTGATAGCTGTAGGTATTGCAGTATATATATTGACTATACAGGGTTCCTAAGCAAATCCTTAGGGCACCAAGCATTAGGCAGAAAAGAATGGGCATGGGGCGATGTTGTCACTACATCTTACACGTAGTAAATCCATTCCAGGTTGTTGTTTTCTAATGATTTCCATTTTCATACCTTTAGGACTGGAATAAAAATTGTTTTTGCTCGACTTTAATACCAAACTGATGAAAAATATCGTAAAAAAAATTTTTTTCGGCTTTTCATTTTGTAACCATTGTCCTTACGCACTGTTTACAGGCTGGGGACTGAGATACATGCAAATGCCTAACCTAAAGCGTTCATACACGGCCGGAGAAATCGACTGAGATATTTCCGTAGAAACTTTATCAAGCAAATAGGACGTGTTGACGCCTTCGAACGTCCAACCCGGGTTTTGCACTTTGATTCGAAATCAAAAAGGAGGAATAGTCAGATGTGGGGCCGTGCACAAATTACGTAACGGTGATTTTATCAATTTTTGACCCCCTCCCTATGTAATGTTTTGTAACGGTTTGGCACGCCACTCCCCTAATATTACGTAACGATTTCAAGACCACTACCCCCCCCCCCCCAAAAAAAAAAAAATTCACTTATTTTCATTCCAAATTTTCTTAGTTTCACACAAATGCAAACGCTGTCGAAAACCCCCCTCCCCCCTACGTAACGTTTTGTAACCCCCCTCCCTCCTATGACCATTACGTAATTTGTGCACGGCCCCTGTAGTCCCAGTGGAGGAAGGCGAGAAAATTGATATTTTTTTCTTAAAAATTATACTCTTTTTCTATTTTTTTGCGTTCCCGAAATTACGTAATTTTTGAAAAAAAATTGTAAGCGCCATTTTTATTTCGTGCTTTGTTTTTCTAACATTTTTGCGTTCGGCTAATTTAATTGAAAAATTTTTGCCTGCGGCGCCCTTTATCTTCTCATTTGAAACCAAGATCCCCCGTTTTAGGAAAACTGATCCCGTCTCTGTTTCTAAATTTTTTCGAATAAAAGTTGGAGTATGACCATGGGGGAAATAATTTTTTTCTACGGTTTGACGAAGATTTCGAGAAAGTTGAAGAAAAAAATTTAAAAAGTGGCAGAGCTCAAGTTTTTCGTAAAAAAAAACGTTTTTTGTAAAGAAAGAGAGCAAAATAAATCTTTTCACCCCATATTGGCAGCCCCTTATTTTTCGCTTTTACCCTCCCGCTAGTTTTGAAGAATTGGTTCGCTACCTGTTTCGAGATCATGTCATAAACACCTCGAAAATATCAAATGTAGTGTAGGGCCAGCTTTATTTAAAATCAATAATATCAAAACAAAATCAAAAACAGCGCCGTTTATTGATTTCTTTGGCTGCTAGTGCTAGCTGCATGGTTTGGCCGTTTCCGGATAGATGTCACTAGTAGAACAGAATGGAAAGAAATTTAATTAAAAGCGAAGATATTTCTTTCTAATGTTAACAACCTCACGAGTTTATCGCTCAGTATCGTAAATAATGGACCCTGCCGCCTCCTTTAAGCAAGAAAAAGCTGTGGTTTGGACCTGAAAACATCTAATTTTTAATTAGATTAGATGTTCAAATCTGTCCCCTTCTTGAGCCTCACAATATCCCAATCTATTGTAAAATTCTTGTCGCGTAGCAGCCAACATTTCAGGGGTGATAGAGTTGCCCGCCTCCAAAATTTTCGCCCGCACGATCTGGAAACGGAAACACAAAAAGCCTAATGACCTCGTCCGCACTGTCACTTTTAATGTAGTTTTTAATAATAAAAATCTTTTCTTCTCGAGTATACGGCATTTTAAAAACACAAAATTTACGAAACTGAAGCGACTCGAAAGAAAATAAAAATGCAATGCCTGTGAATCCCAGTTTTTCCTCGATCATCTCATGGTGTGGCCGCCATCTAGCGAAATTTCTTGTCAACGGTTATTATTGCAACTATGATTTATGCTCACAATGAAAGAGTGGAGACAATTCGACAATTTTTTCTCATGAAAGCAGTCCGGAGATAATAACAAACTGGCACCATTGCTCAATATACCTGTTTCTTTTGTGCGCGCAGAACTTTCTATGCCATTTCTGTTTGATTTATTGAAATCCTATCCCTAAGGAAAATCTTAGGAACCCTGTATAAGGCTATAGGTATTTATATTCTTTGGTTTAAAAAATATTCAACGTACAGAAATTACAGATTTACCAATAAATGTACCAATAAATTTTAGAAAATTAATAGTTTAATGTAAAAAATGGGGGGGGTGACTGTATCGCCACTGCGTATTGTAGGTAGGTAACATTAATATTATTAAACATCGGTTGGTCAGGGGATGGGGACATAGGTAAATATAATACCTTCCTCATTTTATTTTATTGCAAAGATTGACTGTATGCTTTTCCAAGAAATCACTCCCATGCTTAACGTTGGTGTATTCATGCCTTCTCTTTCATACGTGCCCGAAAATATCTACAAATCTCTGTGTGAGTTTTTTTCACTACAACCACCGTGCACCGCTGATGATATGGTACTATAACTTTTCTAAAGTTATTACTAAAACAATATATAAGATTAAGAAGGTAAATTATTTGATATAATTTGTCCATGCAAGCGAAGTAATGCTAAAAGTAAGCGCTTTTAGTCACTTAGAAAAAATGCTCTAATTTCTTCGCAATTATAATAAACCAGAATGATTAATCAGCGGATCAGATATAACTAGTATAGTACCTTGTTAATTTATCGCTAATATCACTGAACACACTATTGACTGTATGTAGGTATGCAAATGCAAAATTACCAAATTTTTTTCTTCCCCAAGTTTTATTTTGTCCAACCTTGGTACCCTAATTTTAAAGAGGAACTTTCTCGGAAGAAAGATGTAAGGTGGATCTTTTAACATGTTTAAAAATTTTGCAAGAGGGTCTGTTATCACCAATATTTGTTTAAAACAATAAACAAGGTAAACTATATTAAAGTGTACCAAAAAATATTGCTAACTATTTATCTGTAAAATATCCTGTTCTGCATTATCTATGGAAAAAAAATCACTACAGCTGCAATGCAACGACGACTACACTACCACAGTCTAACTGCACCTGTAGAAATTGGCGGTCTCATGCTGAGGGTTGTGTTGAAGGGGGCGGAAGGCATTTTGATCAACTTAATAACTAGGTAAGAACCCCAACGTCTTTCTTTTATTTATTTTATGCCGATATTTTTACCACTAATTTTATCTGATATTGTTACTCACTAATTTACCCGTGTCAAGTGTACCAATCGTTTGTCATACCACAGTGTTGTCAAGTTTTTTAAGCTTAAGGGTGCCATATCTCGGAAACTATTTATTTTTGACCCATATGTTATAGGATCTTTTTTTCCTATTTTTACATTTTTTATCACCCATTGTAAGCGGGCTTCTTGGTGTATTAAGGATACCCCTATAATTCAAATTAAAACACACACCGGCTTAACTTGATGCATATAATCAACAACAGTAAATGGTGAGCTTTAACAACAACTTAATATTCTTAAGACTAAATCCAATTAACTAGCATGGACTACTTTTTATCACAGGATGTTGCAGTTTGTTATTAATCGAAATTATGACTTAAATGACTGGGATTAGAGCTAGGTCCCTGACTTATAAACTACATGTTTAAGTACATAGAATCACTGAGGTATACCTCTTTATACTGGGGTTTACTTGCCCAAGTAAAGTTTTGCTTTAATAAATAACAAAATTAGGGTTTATTTTACATATCTTTAGGTTTTGCTTTGGTTTAAGGAGGTTGACGGATACGTTAATTCATTACATTACTTATCTGTCTATCCTGATTCGTTGGCGCAAGTAAGCCACACTGCTCCTGGTGTCTGGTATAATGGGGCGCTGGCTGAACTAGGGGTTACTAGGATGGCATTATTCTACTGCCGATAATGGTACACGAGGATGTGAAAGTAAGTGACAACGGCTTTTGTGAAGTACGTCAAAGCATGATGAAGGGGGATGAAGTGCGATGAAGGAGGACGAAGTACGACGAAGAACGACGAAGAAGGACGAAGTACAACGGAGAACGATGAAGAACGACGGAGAACGACGGAGAACGACGGATAAGGCCTAGCGTTGTTGAGTGGCCTTAGGCGAAACAGGGCACGGTCATGCGAGCTCCTGTAGCGGTCGGTTTCTTTATGGTCATCGGTGGTTGGACCATTGCTTAATGTGTTTTGAAATTGAGCCCGATAAGACACTGATTCCTTAAAAATACGTGGTTCCTTCGCCGAAAATGGCACTAAACACTGGCACAGCTGATACCCACACTAATGGGCTATCAGAGAGCGGAAGGCGCACGAGGAATGCCCTTAAATTGCTTTTAAAATATAATTTTAATTGCAAGTTTCGCTAGAAACTTCTAGCCGAAACCGCGGGCTTGTGTGTCTGTCAAGAATATTCGCGGTTCTTCCTCAGCTGACGGATGACCTTGACCGTGACTGGGAAAAATCTAAATGATAGAATTTGCGCTCGAACAGCTGATTTACGGGGCTGTAAGCCGATACAAAGTCTCAGGTTTGGTTGAGCAACGGCGAGCGGATTCGAAGACAACTTTCTGTAAACCGTTGCACTTGTCGCATTCGGGAGTGCCATGTTGTCACCTCATGACAACTTGATTGCTATCCTATTATAAAAACTGGCTTTTCTTAAAGGGATTTTAACGGCCGTAGGGGCCTTAGGGTCATTTATACAGAACTACAACAACGGGAATGGGATCTGGAAACTGAAAGTCAGATTTACAGGCAGAACTTGCCGAGAGATAATCGCTGAAATCATTTCACTTTTATAGAAAGTGCCTAAAATCCGGCAACATAGGCAAATCGTCATACCGGGTTAAGCGGATTCCGAATACCATGACTCGAGTGATGGAATGTGGAAATTTGTTTGTTTACAAAATGTGACACACAGAAAAGCAGTGGAATTTCAGTCAAGTGATTTCTTGGAATTATGTCAAACCGGTAGGTTAGTGCTGGCTGTGAAAAGTGAGCCAAACTTAGGCTATGTTTACATTTCTTGCAGAAGCAGAATATTCCGATTTTCCACGTATTTTCCAACAAACAGAAACCAGATTGGGACCAAAACAAGGGTTGCTAGCCTATACTAAAAGGACTGCCTGATAGGTAAAAGCCGAAACAAGGACTTAAAACTACACAGCTAAATGTAAGGTTAGTTACCGAGTCTCAAACATCTAAGACTGGCAAAAAAAAAGGCAGCACCGGTGTGCAAGCTTTATAACAAAAGGTAATTGGGCTACATATATCAATCAATATCTTTTACGCGCACTTCTAAATTTGAAATGTAATTATTTATGAGTTAAAACTAATTTTGCGAAACTTTATGTAGAATGTAGCATTTTATCAGGAAAAATTGGGAATTTTTGACCCGTCTTTGATGTTCCATACACCAAGTTTTCGACCACTGGCATCCACAAGCTCATATGACCAAGGACTCAGTAGCTTACATATTGTGAAGGGACCAGACTAGTTGGGGTGAAGCTTTGCAGCAAAGTCTTTGGAAGCGTCAGATATTTTAAAGTTGCGTTTATATACTTATTGACCAACTTGGAATCGTATGTCTCTTCGCCGAAGATTATATGTGGCACGAGAGGTCTTAAAGGCATTTACCAGCTTTTTCTGAACGTCATTAAAGAGCTTCTTGAGAAGACTTGATCGCTCGTTCGGAGTCGGAGGCTCGAGGTTTATTAACGTCAAGTTCGCTCCGAAAACGAATCTCTCTACCAAAGTTTATAAAGTTGGGGGTATGTCCAGTGACATCATGAGTTGCAGAACGGATGGCGCAAGCAAGTTTTGGCATAATCTTATCCCAGGTTTTATGATTATCCTTGACATAACAGGCTAACATCGTTTTTAGAGTCCTATGTACTCGCTCTACAGGGTTCGCTTGAGGATGATAGTTTGCTGTATGATGCAGCTTAATGCCATACTCACTCATAAGACCTTGAAAAGCGCCACTTTTGAACTGCGTTCCATTGTCCGCGATGACTTTCTCAGGAGTACCATTGACGAGAATGACATAGTCTTCGCATCAGTAGGTTTATTAACGTCAAGTTCGCTCCGAAAACGAATCTCTCTACCAAAGTTTATAAAGTTGGGGGTATGTCCAGTGACATCATGAGTTGCAGAACGGATGGCGCAAGCATGTTTTGGCATAATTTTATCCCAGGTTTTATGATTATCCTTGACATAACAGGCTAACATCGTTTTTAGAGTCCTATGTACTCGCTCTACAGGGTTTGCTTGAGGATGATAGTTTGCTGTATGATGCAGCTTAATGCCATACTCACTCATAAGACCTTGAAAAGCGCCACTTTTGAACTGCGTTCCATTGTCCGCGATGACTTTCTCAGGAGTACCATTGACGAGAATGACATAGTCTTCCCACCATCTAACCATGCTACTAGCAGTGGCATTTCTTAACGGAAAGAAATAGACATACTGTGAAAATGCGTCACAAACTGAGAGAATATATTTGTACCCTGAAGTTGACCGGGGTAATGCTCCGACTAAATCTGTCCTGACTACTTGCCAGGGACGGCTAGCGGTGGGCTGCTGACTAAGCATTTGTCCAGCCGGAGTTTGATTGGAAGATTTAACCTGTAGACAAATATGACAACGTCGAATATATCTGGCAATATCTTGACGTAGACTGGGCCAAAAATACTTCTTTCCAATACGCGAAAAAGTTTTTGCGACACCCAGGTGTCCACATTGCGGAGGATCATGGTCTCTTCTATTACTGTACTTCGGAGTTCATTCGGAACAACAATTAACCACTGATCTTCAGGGAACGTAAGACCGGAGTATGAAAGTTTGGCTCTTTTAAATAATTTGTTATCTTCTATCCACCACAGAGGGTATTTTGATGGAAACTTCGCCACTTTGACTTGTCGGTAGTGTTTTTCAATGAGTCGTCGAAAGAAGGATTTTTGGGAGCAGAAACAGTTTTGACAGATTCGACAAGAGGGACACATCTCGACAATGCGTCCGGAACAATATTTTCTTTGCCCTTCCGGTGCATAATATTGAAGTCATATTGTTGCAGTCTTAGGGACCATCTGGCGAGACGCCCAATGGGGTCCTTGATTGAGTTTAGCCATTTGAGGCTCCAGTGATCCGTTATAATTGTGAATTTGGTTCCTTCGATATAAGGTCTAAGTTTGTCGATGGCAAATAATACCGCTGAAGCTTCCTTTTCGGTGGTAGTAAATTTTCTTTCATTGTTGGTTAAAGACCGGCTTAGATAACAGACGACGTGTTCAACTCCATCTTGAACCTGGGTTAAGACTGCGCCGAGCCCATAATCGGATACGTCACACTGAATTGTAAACGGAAGCTCAAAATTTGGGCATGATAAAACAGGTGCTTTAATTAAATGTTCTTTAACTGCACGGAAAGCAGAATCGCATACTCCAGACCATTCGAATTTAACATTCTTACGAGTAAAAGCAGTAAGAGGAGCTAAAAGGGTAGAAAAGTTGGGAACAAATCGACGGTACCAAGAGGCGAGACCTACAATCCGTCGAACTTCAGACACATTACGGGGAGGAGAAATTTGAACAATAGCTTTCACCTTTTCGGGATCAACCATTAAGCCTGAAGAATTCACCACATAACCTAGGTATTTTAATTCCGGTTTACAGTAATTACACTTATCTTTATTTAAAGTTAGACCCGCCTGGAAAATTCGACTAATAACCTCTTTGAGAACTCGTACGTGAATTTCGAACGTAGGTGTCGATATAATGACATCATCTAAGTAAATAAAGACATAGTTACTCAAGTCATCAAAATTTCTAACAACACGATCGATGAGTCGCTGCCAAACTGCAGGGGCATTCATTAGGCCGAAAGGCATACGAGTGTATTGAAATAGTCCTCTGGAAGGAACTGTGAAGGCTGTGAGAGGCTTGCTCTTGTCAGATAGTGGGATTTGCCAATAGTCAGATTTAATGTCGAGCGTACAACGTTGCGCTGCAAAGGGGATTGGGTACACGTCTGGCGGAGAAATCTTGTTCAATGCCCTAAAATCTACACAAAAGCGCCAATCTCCGTTTTTTTTTCGATCGATGAGTCGCTGCCAAACTGCAGGGGCATTCATTAGGCCGAAAGGCATACGAGTGTATTGAAATAGTCCTCTGGAAGGAACTGTGAAGGCTGTGAGAGGCTTGCTCTTGTCAGATAGTGGGATTTGCCAATAGTCAGATTTAATGTCGAGCGTACAACGTTGCGCTGCAAAGGGGATTGGGTACACGTCTGGCGGAGAAATCTTGTTCAATGCCCTAAAATCTACACAAAAGCGCCAATCTCCGTTTTTCTTTTTGACCATCACAATGGGCGATGACCAGGGAGAATTTGACGGTTCCACAATACCATCGGCCAGCATCTGGTCTAATTCTTTATGTACTTGTTTAAGTAAAGCAGGGGAAATCGGATAATATCTTTGCTTCAAAGGTGGCGACTCTGTTTTTATGTCAAGTTCGACCAAGTTCGTACATCCTAATTTGTCTCTCATTAAAGAAAATGACTCTTCGACAATCTGGTCTAATGTCTGTCTTTGATCCGGTGCAAGGTTATCAAGAGATTGTATTGCCGAAACCTCTACCACATCAGAATTGGATCTGAAAGACCACTCGTTGGCGAATAAGTCGGGAATAAGTCCAATGCGAGACCAAAAATCAATTCCAAGAATAAGAGTGTGGTACATTGACGGTACAACTAAGACATCCAAAACAACAACTTTGTCCCGAAGACAGATAGGTAAAGACACGGATCCAAGTGTCTCACAGGATTGTCCATTGGCCACCATGTATTTAATCTTACTGGCAGTATGAATTTTACAAACAGGTTTTAAAATTGACCATCCGGCAGCACCTAAAATTGTGCGTGTCGATCCACTGTCGAGGAGACCTAAAAGATTCTTACCATAAACTGAAATTTCGAGAAAGGGACGTTGATCACCTTTGGCGTGTGTTAAGACATAATCGAGAATAACTTTGCTAGTCACAGATCGATTTGGTACTTGGGCCTCTGGCGCTTGGTAAGAAAGTCGGCCTTCTAACTTGCGCTGCGCACTTAAAACAAAACTTTCGGCGGGGTTTGTCGCACTGGCGAAACCCATGTCCCATCTCTTTACAGTTGAAACAGCCACGTGCAGACACTGCATTAACTACAGGAGGTTGTTCTATTATTGGTTCACCTGATGGTATAGAAGTTAGTTCGGAAGATGTTGCTGACTGTATAGCCCTAGCAGTAGGTTGTGATTGTGTAACTGGTAAAGAGAAGGGTTCTATTGCCGAAACTGAATGATGAGCGGGATGGCAATATGCAAAATCGGGTTCCAAAAGTGTTCTATAGTTAGTGAGGGGTGGGACGAATTTCTGAATTCTCACTTCCGACTCCTCTATTGAACGAACATAATGCAACAGTTCTCTGACCGTTTGAAATTCTGTTAAAGGTTTGGAGGTATGGTAGGAAATTTCCTTTAATAATATGGATTCTATCTTTTTCTGGTGGGAGTCCTGGTAGCATTCGAAATAAAAGTGATAACTCGCTCTTGAGCACCTTGAGTACGTCGGTAAATTTCTGCCTAAATCTCAGTTTTATAATTATGGGATTGGAAATGTTCTCTAAGTTGGATAACAAAGTCATCCCACGATTCGTAATAGCCGAGAGAATACCAATCTAGCGCTTCTCCTTCAAGAAATTCAGGTGCTGAACGCAACATTTGTGTTTTTGAAATTCCTCTTGCTATTCTTAAGTCTTCCAAACGTTGTAGAAAACGATTTACGCTTGAATAGCCATTGTACTTAAGTATCCATCGACTCATATCAAAATGTCTGGGAGGGGGTGATTCATAATCATGATCATACTGTCTATTCAAACGGCGTGAAATAGCCATGCGATACTCTGGTCTGTCACGAATTGTTGAGCGGAACAGTTTGTTGGGACGTCCCGAAGAAGGATCGAAACGAGGTTGTTCTATATCATCAGGTTAAGCATGTCTAGCTGAAGATCTTCGTTCATCGAAATTTTCTCTGACAATGTAAGTTTCATTCAGACGACGTTGATTTCCATAATCAGATCGAGTAAAATTACCCTGAGCGTTTTGTTCAGTTGACCGTTGGTTTTCCCTTAAAACGTGCCTACGAGCTCTACGAGAATGATCCTCGTAATCAGATTGAGTAGCTCTGACTTGGGGGTCTCTGTTCGGTTGGCCTCTGATCACCTCCGTAAAGGGGAACGTGACGGTCCTCAAAATCAGTTTGAGAAAATCTAACTTGGGGTCTTTGTTCAGACCTTTCATAATAATAATGAGTAAACCTAACATCTAACCGCTGTTCAGCTAACCTTGGATTTTCTCTGCTAACATCCGTTCCGCTTGGACGAGGTCGTGTATCTCTGTTTACGCTTTGAGCCGAGCGCAATGATGAACGTCGAGGAGGGTCAAATAACGTTTCATTTGGCTGTCGAGGTTCTAACAAATACGGGTCATCGATCCTATGTCGGCCTTCTCCAACTGGATTGTAAGAGGGGTATTGGGAAAGTAGACTGGAATTATGGTCGACTTGCGAAGGTCGATCGTATTGACGCTATTTAGGAAAATGAGGTGGTCTAACTCCATGAGCAAACTCTACATTAGGAATTCGATCGTGTGTTCGCGAGGAGTGTTCAAAACCATTAGGGTTAACTGTATGAGCTGTAGCTGAAGGATTGGGGACAACTACTGGTCGAGGGAGAAGTCCAACTTCTTCGTTAATTGGCCTCAACGATTGATGATCTCTAAAATTTGGTGGGGGGTCTCTGATCTCACCGTTTGGTGCAAGAATCTCTTCGACTCTGTGTACTGCTTCATTGAGGTTTCGACGCAATGATGCTGTTGTATGTGCTGGGGGATCTTCATTGGCTGGTGTTTGATTCTAACCATTAGCAACTGATAAGTTTTGAGACACCAAATTAATTATTAGATTTTCATCGTCACGTTTGTTTGAAATGTCTTTATTTATTTCTACTGGTTCTTGTTGGGAGTTTGGTTGTTCAATATTTCCCCCTGTTGAATGGTGTGAGTTTCTTTGGTTAGCAAGGTTCGCAAATGGGTTCAAGACAATCTCCGAATCAGAGTAGTAAAACCGATTCCTAGCCGTACCGGCGGATCTTGAAAGATCCAAAGGTTGGTTACTTCTTTTCTCAGTTTTTGGTTGCCTTTGATCTTCATGATTAGATGACTCATCATTTGATTCACTGTGTGAGTTTCTATTATTCAAAGGGTTTTCTGCAATTCTGAATTTGTTTGTTCCGTAGGGTTAGGAAAAAGGAAAATAAAACACTAGTTCCACACAAAAAGAACGCGCTTTGTTTTGGTAGTTTGCTCTTGTGTATCAACACAACCCGCCACTAAATACACAAAAAAACGAGAAAAAAAAAGACACAAGAAAAAAAAAATTCTTCTTGAGGTCGCCCTGTATATTTTGTGCCAACAAACACAAAAAAAAAACCGGCAAATTGCTCAAGAAATAAACTGGGATTTTTGGGACACCCTGTATAGGACAGGAATTTGAGGGCGCAAAAAACAAAGAAAATTTATAAATAATGGATATTTTGCAAAAAGAAATACGCAGGCACCCTATGAAACACGTTAAAATGCTAAAGAAGCAAGCTGAGAAAGATAATTCTGAAAGAATTAAGACCAAAAAAAAATCGTTCTGGGCAAATTCACATTAATTTGGTTTCTCAATTTATTTTTGGGGCACCCTGTATAATAATCATGGATTAGGGTTATCAAAAGTTGCAATAACAAACAACGTTTTGTGGAAGTTTCACGCTTCACTTTTTTTGTTTTGTTTTTGGGATACCCTGTATAGTAGAAACAGGAATTTGAGGGCGCAAAAAAAAAACAAAGAAATTTATCTTTACCAAATACTGGGTATTTAAAAAAATATATGCAGGCACCCTAACACGGTAAAATGCTAAAGTAGCAAGGGACGACTCACGCTGAGAAAGGGAATTTTACAAAAATTTCCACAACAAAAAAAAAATTTCGTGCAAATTTACATTCATTTGGTCACTTATTTTATTTTTGGGGCACCCTGTGGAATAAACGTGGATTAGGGTTATCAAAAGTTGCAAGAACAATCGACGTTTTGTGGAAGTTTTGCACTTAACTTGCTATTTATTTTGTTTTGTTTTTGGGATACCCTGTATATACATAAGGGCTGGAGTCAACAAACAAATCAAGACAACGTTTTGTGTAAGTTTTATCAGTCAGGTTTCGATAAACGAAAGTTTGTTTATTATGTTTTTTTTTCCCCAGTAAAACAAACCGTAAACCCAAAGGGGGTAAAAAATTGTGCAGGAGGGCTACACCAAAAAATGACTGCACTTTTGAAAATCACATAAGTTACCCAAAGTGATTCTATCTATTCATTCAAACAAAGTGTCAAACTGCAACATCCTAAATGACCAAGAACCTGCTAACTAGCTAGAGAAATCCAGGGGTGGTTCAATAAGAAGGGCGCCAAATTGTAAGGGGGTTTCTTGGTGTATTAAGGATACCCCTATAATTAAAATAAAAACACACACCGGCTTAACTTGATGCATATAATCAACAACAGTAAATGGTGAGCTTTAACAACAAAGTCTTTTATAACTTAATATTCTTAAGACTAAATCCAATTAACTAGCATGGACTACTTTTTATCACAGGTTGTTGCAGTTTGTTATTAATCGAAATTATGACTTAAATGACTGGGATTAAGGCTAGGTCACCTGGCTTATAAACTACATGTGTTAAGTACATAGAATCACTGAGTTATATCTCTTTACTTGGCCAAGTAAAGTTTTGCCTTAATAAATAACAAAATTAGGGTTTATTTTACATATCTTTAGGTTTTGCTTTGGTTTAAGGAGGTTGACGGATACGTTAATTCATTACAGGTACTTTTCTGTCTATCCTGATTCGTTGGCGCAAGTAAGCCACACTGCTCCTGGTGTCTGGTATAATGGGGCGCTGGCTGAGCTAGGGGTTACTAGGATGGCATTATTCTAGTGCCGGTAATGGCACACGCGGATGTTAAAGTAAGTCACAACGGCTTTTGTGAAGTACGTCAAAGCATGATGAAGGAGGACGAAGTGCGATGAAGGAGGACGAAGTACGACGAAGAACGACGAAGAAGGACGAAGTACAACGGAGAACGATAAAGAACGACGAAGAGCGACGGAGAACGGTGGAGAAGGCCTAGCGTTGTTGAGTGGCCTTAGGCGAAACAGGGCACGGCCATGCGAGCTCCTGTAGCGGTCGGTTTTTTTATGGTCATCGGTGGTTGGACCATGGCTTAATGTGTTTTGAAATTGAGCCTGATAAGACACTGATTCCTCAAAAATACGTGGTTCCTTCGCCGAAAATGGCACTAAACACTGGCACAGCTGATACCCACACTAATGGGCTATCAGAGAGCGGAAGGCGCACGAGGAATGCCCTTAAATTGCTTTTAAAATATAATTTTAATTGCAAGTTTCGCTAGGGCTGCTTGTGTGTCTGTCAAGAATATTCGCGGTTCTTCCTCAGCTGACGGATGACCTTGACCGTGACTGGGAAAAATCTAAATAATAGAATTTGCGCTCGAACAGCTGATTTACGCTGCTGTAAGCCGATACAAAGTCTCAGGTTTGGTTGGGCAACGTCGAGCGGTTTCAAAGACACCTTTCTGTAAACCGTTGCACTTGTCGCATTCGGGAGTGCCATGTTATCACCTCATGACAACTTGATTGCCGAAAATCTATCCTATTATAAAAACTGGCTTTTCTTAAAGGGATTTTAACGGCCGTAGGGGCCTTAGGGTCATTTATATAGAACTACAACAACGGGAATGGGATCTGGAAACTGACAGTCAGATTTACAGGCAGAACTTGTCGAGAGAGAATCGCTGAAATCATTTCACTTTTATAGAAAGTGCCTACAATCCGGCAACATAGGCAAATCGGCATACCGGGTTAAGCGGATTCCGAATACCATGACTCGAGTGATGGAATGTGGAAATTTGTTTGTTTACAAAATGTGACACACAGGAAAGCAGTGGAATATCAGTAAACATGCTAGTTTTTCTGGAGAAAATTCAGTCAAATTATGTCAAACCGGTAGGCTAGTGCTGGCTGTGAAAAGTGAGCCAAACTGAGGCTATGTTTACATTTCTTGCAGAAGCAGAATATTCCGATTTTCCACGTATTTTCCAACAAACAGAAACCAGATTGGGACCAAAACAAGGGTTGCTACCCAGGGACAAAACATGCTTATACTAAGAGGACTGCCTGATAGGTAAAAGCCGAAACAAGGACTTAAAACTACACAGCTAAATGTAAGGTTAGTTACCGAGTCTCAAACATCTAAGACTGGCAAAAAAAAAGGCAGCACCGGGGTGCAAGCTATATAACACAAGGTAATTGGGCTACATATATCAATCAATATCTTTTACACACACTAAATTTGAAATGTAATTATTTATGACTTAAAACTAATTTAGCGAAACTTTGTGTAGAATGTAGCATTTTATCAGAGAAAATAGGAAAATAGAGGTTTGGGAATTTTTAACCCGTTACACCATTAACAAGTTTACAGAGGGATTGTTTAGACCTTGTCTTTGATCTTTGATTTTTGTGGTTTTAGCTTCACATATTTCTCTATTTATTAAGTCGAATAAAGAAAATACCACACAAGGATATTATTGGCGGCCCATTTGGGGTCCAGGGCCTACCAACATTTTTTTCATGAGAGGCACCTTTTTGGAAAGCTTGTTAAAAAATAAATTCGAATAAATAAATTTTTTTGATATCTGTCAACCCATGTACCAAAAATTTTAAAAAACCTACTTTTTGTCAATTGTTTTAACATCAAAATAAACTACATATTTCTTTGTTTAGTAAGTGCAATAAAGAAACTACCATACAAGGATATTATTGGCGTAAAATTTTTAACACATGAGTTGAGAAAATATGTCAAAAAAATTATTTAATCGAATTTCTCTTTTGACAAGATTTCCAAAAAGGTGCCACAAATGGTACCTCGTCATGAAAAAAATGTTGGTAGGCATCGGGCCTTACGCTTAGTAATAGAGAAACATGTAGTTTATTTCGAAGCTAAAACAATTGAAAACAAAAATATTTTTTTAAAAACAACTAATGCGTTAAATGTCTTTCTTAACAAGCTTTCCAAAAAGGTGCCACACGTGGTACCTTCTCACTAAAAGAAAAATAGTTGGTAGGCCCTGGGCCTCCAGTTGGGGGCCCCAAAAATTTGGCGCAAAGTCCGTAAAAAAGTATTAAAGATTCGCTTTTAGTTTTTTTTAAAACCCTAAATTCGCGAGAAGCATCGTTCCATTTAAAGGATCCACTCTGTATATATACCTTCAAAAATGTTATTACCCGATTTAATCAAAACAGTCAAAAGCTGAGCAATAGGAGAATCAAACAGCAGAGTGTAGACATAAGCGATAACGGCTATAATAAATAAATCGGCGACTGCAAAAAAAACCTAAAAAAAAGCAGAGCATTTTGAGATTATAAATCAAACTAAAATAATATTTTTGACAAAAGAATGACAAAAGAATTTTAAAAAATCATATATTTCTCATAAAACTTAGTGCTGCCGTATTTTTTCATGTTCAAAAAGGTATAGCAAAAAATTTGAATAAATATTTTGTAAAATATTTTGTAGGCAAAGCGTCGGACTATAACAAACACACTTTGGATTGGCGATGGCGTCGCCCCCTCACCACCTATTTATTTAGTATGTTATGATTTGAGATTTCAGATAAATAAAAGCCATTTTTAGTCTTAGATCTAAGTGAGGTATAAAGTAAGATCTTACCCCGTTCCAATCAGAAAAATAGAGGGGAGCTTGAAGAGAACCACTCATCGCAAACTGCATGACCATGTGAAGTAAATACATGCCGTAGCTAATCCTTCCTATGACTCTAAATATGTGAAGGGAAAGAATGAAGTTTATAGGTCCTAAAATTCATCCATTTTGTTACATTATTTTATGTACCTTATCAGAAAATGACTTTTTGGACACGCATATAGTTTCCGTTACTTTACCTCACTGTACCGCATATGGATCCTTCATGCAAATTAAATCGGTCCTATATTGATTACTGTATTATTAGGTAGTAGATAAAATTAGATACATTCCTCTGGAGTAAAGTGCATTTCCTCCCTTGGTTTTTTTTCAGAAACCGCGGGAGGAAAAGTGACAATTGAATAATAAATAATGAATAATTTTAAGATTGATCAAATTTCATACTTACTTACCTTTATGAAGACCATTATTATTCCTAGCTTACACTCCGGGATGTTTTACCATGTAGAATGAACTGAACCTGAACAATATGTTTAAAGAATAAAACGCGCTGCATGGCCACGCCGCTTATCTTCATTCCTTTGTCCATTTTGGACAGATTTTTTTCTAGGGGATAATTTTTGCACTAAAAACTCAACTTGGGAGGGCCGGGAATATCCTAGAGTGTAACCTAGGAATAATCTAGATTGATCTTCATACAGGAAGTTTGATTAATCTTACAATTGAGGCCTCTAGGCTCAAAACCTGCTAAATCCATTTTATAAAAATGTTCAAAAAGAGCCAGAAACTGTTTAACTAACTTATGGTAACAGTTTTGGATTAGGTTTGGGTTTATAACCTTTTTAACTCGAGAACCTTTTAATACAATAAAAAATAAAATAAATCTTGTTAAAAAGTTAGTAATCATAAATAAAAAATGTATTTAGTGGACTTTGATACCAACTGTTTGATTTGGTGGCTTTTGATAGTAAACAAACTGGACTTGGTGTCGTTTGACACAAAGCTAATTTATTTTTAAAATGTTATAATATTCTTAAATTGACCTAGATTGTTTAGTCAGCTGTTAATTATCTGTCGATTTAACCCCGGTTTTTGGGATAGTCTTCTTTTAAACCCATTACATAAACAAGTAAATGAAAACTTTACGGCACGGCAGTTATATTTTGTTTTATCGGACGGTCTCTATTATATTATTAGGAACTTGAGGTCAATAAAATTATACAGATTATCTTTATAACTAAGAGCTAAATAATTATTTAACTTTTATAATAGTTCCCGAGAAATTTACTTAGATTTATTTTATAAATGTCGATGTTTTTCCGCCAGGCGGTAGTCGAGTGTTAGAAAGTCACTTTCTTAACATTTACATTAATTTCTGTAACTACTTTTTATTTAGTACGAAATTAATTGAAACTACTTTTCGGCACTTGTGTGGGAACGTACTTTGCAACACATGTGCAGAAAAGTAATGTTGACAATGTGCTAAGCAATTTCTGCACACGTGTGAAATTTCTAACGAACCAAAGTGTGTGAAATTCATCCTCTTCTTATGTGGTAGTAGGAAAAAATATATAAATAGTTTCAATGCATTTCCAGAATTTACGAAATTTTGTTTAAGCTCATTAAATCAGTTAAATCTTCAAATTCAAAAGGGCTAAGACCATAATTAAAAATAACGAGTCTTACAATGTACAATTTTAAAACGCCCAATACCTCCGTATCCATTTATACAAGCCCAAACCATCCAGACAACTCCCAATGTCCAAGTTGATCTTGAAACCGCTAGAAAAAGTGAAGATTCAGTCCTATTGTAATCGTGTTCTTCTTGAAAAAATACGTGACAGCCTACAAAATATCAACTTTAATTTTAAAGGTACTATGTAGTCAGCATTAGCATATTTCACGAACAATAGAAATGTTCGATGATTAATAATTTTTTAAAAATCACCGTGTAAAATTTAAAATATGTGTAACGTGGAAGTTGATTATCTACATCGGGATAAGTATGGATTCTGTCAGCTTTCTCGTTTCTGTCGAGTGTCGCCATAGTTCAGAAATGACTGTGCAAAATTGATTGTTAATTCCCAAATTTTGGCGTAAATTATTATCTTCTTGTTTTGTCTGTCGGTAGCCTTCTTGTATTAAATAATTGAGTTTACCTTACCTTGGACCAACGAATAATAAGAAATTTTAAAATTAAAATTTTAAACGATTTTAATGACTCATTTACGGTCCTAAGATAATAATAAAGCTTAGACGTAAACCACAAGATGGCGTGATTAGCAATGAAACTTTATTTTATAAGAGCTCTAATTGACGCTAAAATGTGAGTTATTTTTCTATATTTTTAAGACAATATATTTATTAAACGTAAATAAATCCAATATAATTTTAGTACCTAACCAAGAATTAGTCCCGTTAAACTGACTTATTACGCAATTTTAAGAAAAAAATGTTTTTTAAAAGATATGTGAAAAGTCCCTTAGTAACCTTATTTGTTTTGATGTTTTAGATAGAACGTCATTGAAACTTCAGGTTATGAAGGTTGTTGACTTAAAGAGCGTTCGCGTTTGATATTTTTAATATATAGTTATGATGACATTTTCATTGGTCGTAGGTAAAGTATAGTACACTAACTCGCATGTTATAGTCACTACATGCTCAGATGAATTAAGACACTCGCATGCGGCTCGCGTCTCAAACTTCATCTTCGTAAACAACTATTAGCCCTCACCTACTAACGAAGCAAGCATAGTCGCGGCGCAAATCATCCAGCCCACCACAGTAAATAAATTGCTGATTTTGATCCGATGACCACTTGTTTTGTGGACTAAATATCCAAATCCCAATCCGATTAGGTAGGTTGATACTCTTGTGTGAGGGGTAATGTAGTATCTTTGAAAAAACTTTGTCGAAAATAGTTGATTTCTATGGGAGAAAAATTTAATGTACGTAAATGCCAGTGGCGTAAGGAAGTTAAGTAAGGAAGTCCGGTGGGGCACTGCCTACTTCTGACGTCACTATATATCTTAGTTTAATTGGTCGCGTAGGGTACTGTGCGCATTTTTATTTTACACTTCTTATTTCCTACGCCACAATCACAATACTTCTAAGGGGAGAGTAACAAAATTCGAGTCTTGCTTACAAATTTTTTTTTTGTGCTCCATTAAAAAAAAATTTTGTCCCCTCTTATTAGAAATGTTGTGGTTATGATGTCGGAAATGAAAAGTGTCAAGTATGGTTCATAAGTCTTGCGAAAAAGTTTTAAGGCTCATTATGGGATGCCTATATGATATCACAAGATGGCTATGGAAGCAAAAGTTTGTTTGGTCTTTAAGCTTCAATTTGACATTTATAGACACAAAATATGTACCTACCCATAGATTAAAATTTTGTTCTGTCAGAATTTCGTATAAAGGTTGAAATTGTTCGAATATCGAAAAGAGAAAGTGGAAGATTACGTCATTTCAATCCTCTGCAGTGCCGTAGAATATTGAGAAGTACAAAAAACAGGGTCGGTGTGTCTCAACGAAAAAGAGTCAGAGTGAATACAAATTCTCACAGTACAATTTGCAGAATTTTAATAAAAATAAGTGGTCAAGTATATCGTAAAAGACAAAAATGTCCCAAGTATACGACTAATCCCAATAAATTGATGATGAGAAGTATTTTACTTTGGAGAACTCCGAAATAAAAGGAAACAATGGATTTTGCACAGATAACATAGAAGAATGTTCAAAGCAAAATTTGAAGACAAAATTTTGGTGTGGCGCGCTATATCTTCAAAGGGTTTTGCAGGGCCATATATTGGTCATATTAGGGGAGAGGCACTAAATAGCAGGCGCTATATTGATCACTTTTTAACAAAATTGGCCAACTTTATTAAAGAAAATCATGCATCTGCAGAAATAATGTTTTGGCCTGACTTGGCATCATGTCATTATGCGAAACAAAAGCAAAACTGGCTTAGACAACGGGATATTCCATACGCTCCGAAAATTGAAAACCCTCTTAAATTAACCCAGTCTCGCCCTATCGAAGATTTTTGGGCACCAGTACGACAATGGGTCTGCTCAAAACGGAGACCAATTACGATGTAGAATTATGTCTAAAGTTCGAGAATTTGACGCTGAAGATGACCAAACTCTTATGAGGAACGTTCGTACGAACTTGAGGCTTGTTGCATAGCATGAACCACTACATATTATTAACACTTATGAGGAACGTTCGTACGAACTTGAGGCTTGTTGCATAGCATGAACCACTACATATTATTAAATAATAATTAATTTATATTTTTAGACAGATTCCCAGTTGTAAGGAAAAAATAGTTTTTAAATAAAGTTATTTCAGTTTGAAAATATTTGGCCTTAGAAATTTTCGAAAAACTTATGACCCATACGTTAGAAAATGCGCACTGCTCTACGCGGCTAATTATACTGAGAAATAATGCGGTTTTGACGTCAGAAATTGAAAATGTGAAGTATGAAATGGTTAGAGCCTCACCGGGCTTTCGTACTTGAGAATAACAGATAACCATTTTCTTCTTAGTAATCGATATTCAGTGGCTCTGCTAGGGAGGAACGCTTGAGCTTGCAAAACAAAAAATACAAAAAAAATACAAAATCCAAAACGTAAAAAAGTGTTTAATAAATACACCACACAGTTACACAACTCTACAGTTCTAACAAATCACTTTTTCGAAAAAAACAGGAGTTTTTCGCACTTAGTGCAAAATAAACATCCTGATCTTCGACTTTTCATACAGAGGGTGGAACCGAGGACGACGCCGGTTCGTCCTTATTAGGGACTCATCAGCTAGGTGTACCACAATGACAGACAATTCGCTGGCGCTTTTATGCTAAAAAAGTGCAGAGAATTTCTGTCGAGTACCGACCATGGCGCCCTCTGTGTGAACCTCCGACAACCAAGAAGAGTATCCACTGCATAATAATCCAGTCATCAGAGAATTTTAGCTTGCAAAAGGTGGGGTAGTAGCGATTTTGACATATATTGTTTAGATTCGGCCTCTAAAAAAAATTTAAGTTTTAGACCTTGGTAGGCGGGGAGGGGGAGAGCTTATTCCGCCATCTTGGATTTAGTGTGCATAAATTAAAAATAAATATTTGAATAGGTTACTCTAGATTTGGTATAACCTTTTTATTTTTCTACAGACGCTCTCTGTTGAGGTGACTTCTGCAGCTTATTCACTGTGCCCTTTTGGATGGGTGGCAACAGTAAATGTTACGTATGTAGAGTGCAGCCTCACACTCCTGTAGATAGGCTTAATGATTCGTTGTATATAAGTACAATACCAGTAGAGGTTTAATACTGATTTTATTATGTAAAAGGTACAGGTATTTATATATAAATCTTATTGACGTAATTACAATACAATACTAAGAAATACTCCAGACGAGAGAAAATATCAGCAGGGCATCTATCTATTATTGACGACCAGAAAGCTACATGGCCAACGTGTGATGCGTGCATCATTTAAGACAGGTAGAGAATCTGCGTCTTGTTTGTTATCCAATTTTCTGGGCACTTTTATGATGAGCTTACTCTCTTCTAATGTGGAAGAATTTGACAACTGCTGGCTGCTAGCAGTTCTTTGGTTTGCGTTTTTACATTCGGAAATGAGTATTCTATGTGGCTGAAGACAAATTCGGATTCAGATTCGAAAACAGCTCCGGTCGCGCGAAATCACAGTCGACCAGATAAATAGTTGCGCCCAACACTATTTTTAGAGTTTTTGAAAAAACTAACGTGATTTTATTATATATTATTGCCAATATTTTATACTTGTCATCCATATAAAGGCTTAAGACGACCCTATCGTATTTTTAATTATTCTAAGAGGGTAAAACACCCCCAAACCTTAAAAATCATAAAAATAGATAAAACTTGCATTAAATGCGATTTTGCATAAAACTGTGTAAGACAAAAAATATTTCTGTTGTTATGACCTTTCAAATTATTGAAAAAAAATATTACTTATCAAAGATTATGGGGTCGAAACAGCCACCCTTAAGAAAAAAGTGACGAATCTGGATATAAGCCGTTTCTGTGCATCAATCAGACTATACGCAAAATGTGCCTTTGAAATAGCTCTTTAAAAAACAAAAATAAATTTTTTATATATCAGAGTTTATAGGGTTGAAAAAAACACCGTTAAGAAAAAAGTACCGAATCTGGATATAAGCCATTTTTGTGCATCAATCAGATTATACGAAAAATGTGCCCTTGAAATAGCTCTATAAAAACAAATATAATTTTTTCATATATCAGAGTTTATGGGGTTGAAAAAAAGACCCTTATGAAAAAAGTACCGAATCTGAAGAAAAGAGTACCGAAGCTGGACATAAGCCGTTTTTGTGCTTTAATCAGACTATACGCAAAATGTGCCTTCTAAATAGCTCTTTAAAAAACGAACATACATTTTTCATATATCAGAGTTCATGGGGTTGAGAAAAAGACCCTTGAAAAAAGTACAGAGTCTGGACATAAGCCGTTTTTGTGCATCAATCAGACTATACGCAAGATGTGCCTTTGAAATAGCTCTTTAAAAAACAAAAATAAATTTTTTATATATCATAGTTTATGGGCTTGAAAAAAAGACCCTTTAAGGAAAAAGTACAGAGTCTGGACATAAGCCGTTTCTATGCATCAATCGACTATATGCAAAATGTTCCTTTGAAATAACTCTTTAAAAAACAAAAATAAATTTTTTATATATCAGAGTTTATGGGGTTGAAAAAAACACCCTTAGGAAAAAATTACCGAATCTGGGCGTAAGCCGTTTTTGTGCATCAATTAGACTACATGCAAAATGTGCCTTTGAAATGGCTCTTTAAAAAACAAAAATAAATTTTTATAAATGCTTAAGACGACCCTATCGTATTTTTAATTATTCTAAGAGGGTAAAACACCCCCAAACCTTAAAAAATATTTCTGTTGTTATGACCTTTCAAATTATTGAAAAAAAATATTATTTATCAAAGATTATGGCGTCGAAACAGCCACCCTTAAGAAAAAAGTGACGAAACTGGATATAAGCCGTTTCTGTGCATCAATCAGACTATACGCAAAATGTGCCTTTGAAATAGCTTTTTAAAAAACAAAAATAAATTTTTTATATATCAGAGTTTATAGGGTTGAAAAAAAGACCCTTAAGAAAAAAGTACCGAATCTGGATATAAGCCATTTTTGTGCATCAATCAGACTATACGAAAAATGTGCCCTTGAAATAGCTCTTTAAAAAACAAATATAATTTTTTCATATATCAGAGTTTATGGGGTTGAAAAAAAGACCCTTAAGAACTAAGTACCGAATCTGGACATAAGCCATTTTTGTGCATCAATCACACTATACGCAAAATGTGCCTTTGAAATAGCTCTTTAAAAAACCAAAATTATTTTTTTATACATCAGAGTTTATGGTGTTGAAAAAAGACCCTTATGAAAATAGTACCGAATCTGAAGAAAAAAGTACCGAGTGTGGACATAAGCCGTTTTTGTGCATCAATCAGACCATATGCAAAATGTGCCTTCTAAATAGCTCTTTAAACAACATAAATAAATTTTTCTTATATCAGAGTTTATGAGGTTGAAAAAAGACCTTAAAAAAACGTACCGAATCTGGACATAAGGAGTTATAAGACTATACGCAAAATGTGCCTTTGAAATAGCTCTTAATTTTTTTTTATATATCAGAGTTTATGGGGTTGAAAAAAAGTCCCTTATGAGAAAAGTACCGAATCTTAAGAAAAAAGAACCGAATCTGGACATAAGCCGTTTTTGTGCATCAATCAGACTATACGCAAAATGTGCCTTTTAAATAGCTCTTTCAAAAACAAAAATAATTTTCTTATAAATCAGAGTTTATGGGGTTGAAAAAAAGACCCTTAAGAAGAAAGTGCCGAATCTGGACATAAGCCTTTTCCTGATGCTTTGATTTATGTTTAAGAATGGGTTAAGTCTATAAATCGATGCTTTTTTTAAAGAACTTTTTTTTAACAAAATCAATGAATAGCGAGCTTTCCCTCAAAAAAGGTAATGATAACTAGTTCGCTATTCATTGATTTTGTTATTTATTCAGCCTCACTAAATCCCTTTTTAAATTTATCAACTCCAGAGCTTAGGATATCTGTAAGGATAATTATATCTGTCTTTGTAGAGACGCTTAATTTTTCTTCAAATTGAAGGTACATCTGCCGATTCTGCAATTTGACAGATTTTACATGAATCCTGTGTCACATTTTTTTATCATCATTTCATTTCCTAATTCCTAGCACCGTACTGATGAGCACCACAAGTGCGAAATCCAGATCTACGGTTACCATTACCTTCTTTGAGGGAAACCTCGCTATTCATTGATTTTGTTATTTATTCACCCTCACTAATCTTATTTTTGAGGAATCAGGTGCTTTTGCTGATGTTTTAGAATTCGATGAATTTTTTGAGGGACGTGTTTTTAACCCCCTAAACTATTGCATTGCCTATGCTTTGATTAATGGTTAAGAATGGCTTAGAACCATATTCGATGCTTTTTTCTCAAGCGACGTATTTTTAACCCATGAAACTCTTGTATATAAAAATCTTACTTGGAATTTTTAAAGCTGTCGGAAATACACCTACACTAAGTTTTGATTTATTTTTAGTAAGAATGGGGTAGGTCGTCCATATTCGATCCTTTTTTTAAAGGACTTTTTTTTAAATTAACTAGTTTGTAGGAATAACAGGATTTTCGGTCCAAATGTAAAACTAATTTATTAAAACTATTTTATAAAACCAAGCTTTCGGAACGTTTTGTGGGGGTAGGTCCATATTCGATGGTTTTTAAAGGACTTTTTTAACCCCCTAAAGCCTTGTGTACATAAAAATATTATTTTTGAGAAATCAAGTCCTTTTAGAAGAACACATTTTGTGTATAGTCTGATTAATGCACAAAAACGGCTTATGTCCATATTCGGTAGTTTTTTCTTAAAGGTCTTTATTTCAATCCCATAAACTCTAATATATCAAAAATTTTTTTTGTTTTTTAAGCTATTTAAGCGAAAAATTTAGCGGATAGTCTGATTGATTTACGGCTTATGTCCAGATTCGGTACTGTTTTTTAAGGGTCTTTTTTTCAACCCCATAAACTCTGATATATAAAAAATTTATTTTTGTTTTCTAAAGAGCTATTTCAAAGGCACATTTTGCGTATAGTCTGATTGATGCACAAAAACGGCTTATGTCCAGATTCGGTACTGTTTTTTAAGGGTCTTTTTTTCAACCCCATAAACTCTGATATATAAAAAATTTATTTTTGTTTTCTAAAGAGCTATTTCAAAGGCACATTTTGCGTATAGTCTGATTGATGCACAAAAACGGCTTATGTCCAGATTCGGTACTGTTTTTTAAGGGTCTTTTTTTCAACCCCATAAACTCTGATATATAAAAAATTTATTTTTGTTTTCTAAAGAGCTATTTCAAAGGCACATTTTGCGTATAGTCTGATTGATGCACAAAAACGGCTTATGTCCAGATTCGGTACTGTTTTTTAAGGGTCTTTTTTTCAACCCCATAAACTCTGATATATAAAAAATTTATTTTTGTTTTCTAAAGAGCTATTTCAAAGGCACATTTTGCGTATAGTCTGATTGATGCACAAAAACGGCTTATGTCCAGATTCGGTACTTTTTTCTTAAGATTCGTTACTTTTTAAGGGTCTTTTTTTCAACCCCATAAACTCTGATATATAAATATTTAGTTTTGTTTTTTAAAGAGCTATTTCAAAGACGCATTTTGCGTATAGTCTGATTGATGCACAAAAACGAATTATGTCCAGATTCGGTACTTTTTTCTTAAGATTCGTTACTTTTTAAGGGTCTTTTTTTCAACCCCATAAACTCTGATATATAAAAAATTTATTTTTGTTTTCTAAAGAGCTATTTCAAAGGCACATTTTGCGTATAGTCTGATTGATGCACAAAAACGGCTTATGTCCAGATTCGGTACTGTTTTTTAAGGGTCTTTTTTTCAACCCCATAAACTCTGATATATAAAAAATTTATTTTTGTTTTCTAAAGAGCTATTTCAAAGGCACATTTTGCGTATAGTCTGATTGATGCACAAAAACGGCTTATGTCCAGATTCGGTACTGTTTTTTAAGGGTCTTTTTTTCAACCCCATAAACTCTGATATATAAAAAATTTATTTTTGTTTTCTAAAGAGCTATTTCAAAGGCACATTTTGCGTATAGTCTGATTGATGCACAAAAACGGCTTATGTCCAGATTCGGTACTGTTTTTTAAGGGTCTTTTTTTCAACCCCATAAACTCTGATATATAAAAAATTTATTTTTGTTTTCTAAAGAGCTATTTCAAAGGCACATTTTGCGTATAGTCTGATTGATGCACAAAAACGGCTTATGTCCAGATTCGGTACTTTTTTCTTAAGATTCGTTACTTTTTAAGGGTCTTTTTTTCAACCCCATAAACTCTGATATATAAATATTTAGTTTTGTTTTTTAAAGAGCTATTTTAAAGACGCATTTTGCGTATAGTCTGATTGATGCACAAAAACGAATTATGTCCAGATTCGGTACTTTTTTCTTAAGATTCGTTACTTTTTAAGGGTCTTTTTTTCAACCCCATAAACTCTGATATATAAAAAATTTATTTTTGTTTTCTAAAGAGCTATTTCAAAGGCACATTTTGCGTATAGTCTGATTGATGCACAAAAACGGCTTATGTCCAGATTCGGTACTTTTTTCTTAAGATTCGTTACTTTTTAAGGGTCTTTTTTTCAACCCCATAAACTCTGATATATAAATATTTAGTTTTGTTTTTTAAAGAGCTATTTCAAAGACGCATTTTGCGTATAGTCTGATTGATGCACAAAAACGAATTATGTCCAGATTCGGTACTTTTTTCTTAAGGGTCTTTTTCAACACCATAAACTCTGATATATAAAAAATTTATTTTTGTTTTTTAAAGAGCTATTTCAAAGACACATTTTGCGTATAGTCTGATTGATGCACAAAAACGCTTATGTCCAGATTCGGTACTTTTTTCTTCAGATTAGGTACTTTTTTCATAAGGGTCTTTTTTTAGACCCCATAAACTTTGATACATAAAAAAATTATTTTTGTTTTCTAAAGAGCTATTTCAAAGGCACATTTGCGTATAGTCTGATTGATGCACAAAAACGGTTTATGTCCAGATTCGGTACTTTTTTCTTAAGGGTCTTTTTTTTCAACCCCATAAACTCTGATATATACAAAATTTATTTTTGTTTTTTAAAGAGATATTTAAAAGGAACATTTTGCGTATAGTCTGATTGATGCATAAAAACGGCTTATGTACAGATTCGGTACTTTTTTCTTAAGGGTGGCTGTTTCGACTTCATAATCTTTGATCAATAATATTTTTTTTCAATAATTTTAGGTCATAATAACATAAATATTTCTTGTCTTACACAGTTTTATGCAAAATCGCTTTAATGGAAGTTTTATCTATTTTTATTATTTTTAAGGTTTGGGGGTGTTTTACCCTGTTAGAATAATTAAAAATACGATAGGGTTGTCTTAAGCCTTTCTGTGGATGACAAGAATAAAATATTGGCAATAATATGTAATGAAATCACGTTAATTTACCTTGTTTAATGTTTTAAACAAATATTGGTGATAATAGACCCTCTTGCAAAATTTTTGAACATGTTAAAAGATCCAGATTTGTATTAACCAAGAAAGTTCCGTTTTTTTTTTTAAAAATATAAGTTCAAAAATGCTTTAGTTTTAAAATTAGGGTTGATTGGGTATCAAAGATAGACAAAATAAAACTTGGAGAAGAAAAAAATTTGGTAATTTTGTATTTGCACACATACATATAACCAATAGTGTGTTCAGTGCTGATTAATCATTCTGATTTATTATAATTGCGAAGAAATTAGAGCCTTTTTTCTAAGTGACAAAAAGAGCTTACTTTTAGCATTACTTCGCTTGCATGGACAAATTATATCAAATAATCTTATATATAGCTTTACTAATAACCTTTAGAAAAATTACAGTACCGTATTATCAGGGGTGCACGGTGGTTGTAGTGAAAAAAACTCACACAGAGATAGGTAGATATTTTCGGGCGCACATGAAAGAGATGGCATGAACACACCAACTTTAAGCATGGGAGTTATTTCGTGGAAATGCAGACAGTCGATATTTTCAATAAATTAACAAAGTATTATATTTACTTATATCCCTATCCCCTGACCAGCAGAATTTAATAATTAATAATGGTACCTACCTACAATAAACAGCGGCGCTATATTACCCCTCTCCCCTTTTCTATGTCAAACTAGTAATTTTCTAAAATTGTTTATAAAACTGTTTAAAAGTAACTTTTTTATTACACACTAGACACCGCCGCGCCGCTTTGCCTGCGGTTTTACCTATTTTTCCCGCTTTTATTCCTTTAAATGCCATAACTTTTGTTTGCGTAAACCGATTTTGATGAAATAAATGCTTATGTGTTGCCTGTGCGGTCTATGCGTGATGCTGGAACAAACAGACATACATACAGACAAAAATAGTAAAAATTGCATATTTGGTACCTCGTTTGTTAAAAAAATAGAATATAAAAAAAAAGTCAATGTACAAATCAATGTACAGAAATGGTCCTTTTAGAGAATTATTATATGTATAGATAAACAACTAATTATAGTCAAGGGGATAAGTGGCCATTTTTCCAAATTTCATAAAATTTCGGTTCAGTGGATTTCGCCTAATTGTCTCCAAAAGACTTTTTGCCGATTCCATTAGCCTATACTATACTATGGATGGCTAAAAATAGAGTTGTAGATTACTACATAGCCGGTACCTACTAAGTTTTTGTTTATGGGTAATAAAAATAACACGACCGCCTTATTTATAATATTGCTATTGGTATTTTGTTAGAGTGATGAAAGAGAAAAATTTAGAGTTTGGTCACCTCTACTTGATAGCTTGAACCAGTATGTATATTGACTATATAAGGCTATAGGTATTTATGTTCTTTGGTTTAAAAAATATTCAACATACAGAAATTAGAGATTTACCAATAAATGTACAAATAAATCTTAGAAAATTAATAGTTTAATGTAAAAATAGGGGGGGGGGGGTTTACTGTATCGCCACTGCGTATTGTAGGTAGGTAACATTAATATTATTAATATCGGTTGGTCAGGGGATGGGTACATAGGTAAATATAATACCTTCTTCATTTTATTTCGACTGTATGCTTTTCCACGAAATCACTCCCATGCTTAACGTTGGTGTATTCATGCCATCTCTTTCATACGCGACCGAAAATATCTACCTATCTCTGTGTGAGTTTTGTTTACTACAACCACCGTCGTGCACTGCTGATGATATGGTACTATAACTTTTCTAAAGGTTATTACTAAAACAATATATAAGATTTAGAAGGTAAATTATTTGATATAATTTGTCCATGCAAGCGAAGTAATGCTAAAAGTAAGTGCTTTTTGTCACTTAGAAAAAAGCTTTAATTTCTTCACAATTATAATAAACCAGAATGATTAATCAGCGGATCAGATATATCTGGTATAGTACCTTGTTAATTTATCGCTAATACCACTGAACACACTATTGACTGTATGTATGTATGTATGCAAATACAAAATTACCACATTTTTTTTCTTCCTCACGTTTTAGTTTGTCCATCTTTGGTACCCAATCAACCCTAATTTTAAACTAAAGCATTTTTGAACTTATATTAAGAAAAAACGGAACTTTCTCGGTTAATACAAAAGAAATATGTAAGGTGGATGTTTGAGCATTTTCAAAAATTTTGCAAGAGGGTCTATTATCACCAATATTTGTTTAAAACATTCAACAAGGTAAATTATATTAAAAAGCGTGTACCAAAAAATATTGTTAAGTATTTATCTGTAAAATATCCTGTTCTGCATTATCTATGGAAAAAATTCACCACTACAGCTGCAATGCAACGACGACTACACTACCACAGTCTAACTGCACCTTTACAATGTCATCTGTTTGCAAGTTTGGTTTACAAGCAAAAGCAAAACAACCGAGGTGACATACTGCACATTTAAAAAACGAATGAGTAGTGGTTGCATGCACTTTAAATCTAACGAAAAAACAGAGTTTTTCGTACTTGGTGCAAAACGAACATCCTGATCATCGACTTAGGACGACGCCGTTTCGTCCTTATTAGGGACTCACTAGCTTGGTGTACCACAATGACAGACAATTCGCACGCAACCGCTATCTATTCGTTTTGTAAATGTGCAGTACGGCACCTCAATTGTTTTGCATTTGCTTGTAGACGAAACTTGCATTCAGATGGCATTGTAAAGCCCTGTTCTCACTATGCAACTTTTCCATGCATCAAGTTTTCTAATAACAGGTTAAAAGAAGACACAATCTGCTTGGGGTCTTCTTTTAACCTGTTATTAGAAAATTTGATGCATGGAAAAGTTGCATAGTGAGAACAGGGCATAATATGTCTCTCGCAGGATCGATGCTACGCCTTGCACTTACTGCTTTTGTAGTGGGTACTCTTCTTGGTTGTCGGAGGTTCACACAGAGGGCGCCGTGGGCGATACTTGACAGAAATTCTCTGCGCTTTGCCGAACTTTTTGGCGTAAAAGCGCGAGCGAATTGTCTGTCATTTTGGTACACCTAGCTGATGTCCCTAATAAGGACGAAACGGCGTCGTTCTAGGTTCCACCCTCTGTGTGAAAAGTCGAAGATCAGGAAGTTCATTTTGCACTAAGTACAAAAAACTTCTGATTTTTCGTTAGATTTAAAGAGCACGCAACAACTACTCATTCGTTTTTTAAAAGTAACTTTTTCTTTTGTTCTACTATTAATAATATTTTAATTTGAGGTTTGTGATAAGTTGGGAGAAGCAATGCTTTCCTTGCTGCTCGCCGCTAATGATAGACAGATGCTCTTTACATTAATGCTCTGGAATAAATTTGACCCTGCCCACCCATCTTTTTTTTTATTCTACTACATTGTACCATTTTCATATATAGTCCACTCCATTTTTATTTAGACAAAACTTAACCTCAATTTCCACAGAAAAAAAACAGATTTTAAAGTTGCTACACTGCTAACCTTAAATCACCCCGAATAACATCTTATATTACGGTTTCATATGAATCAAATGCACCAGAGTGAAACAACATGATGCCAGAATGAATGAAAAATGAATATGTCTGTTAAAGCGGCTATCATATTCGTTTTTATTTGTATACCGAACATAACGAAGAAAACGCGATGAACAACAACAAAGTCACCCAAAAAATAATGATTTCAAATTCAATTTAGACAAATGCAGGGCCGGCTATGTATGTATGTTTATATGTTCTAATGTCCGATTAAATCCAAATTTGGTATGCGATTATAGTTCCGGTGACAATATAATATTATGGTATTATTAGGCACCCCCTGGACGGGGGTAAACGCTTGTTTGTACGATTTCAATCAAAATTGTTATACGAAGGTTTTTGGGGATAAGCAATACGAATTTTTGATCATATTTTAAAAATTCAATATGGACGATTTTTGGTCATGTTTTGATAAACAATTTTAACTGACTTATACACATCCGACTCTCTTAAAATTTGGTATGCGTTTATAGTTACGGTGACAATACAATAATATGCTATTATCAGGTACCCCCCTAACGAGGGAAGTGGAGGGGAAAAAAGATTTAGTTTGTTCGATTGACATACAGGGAAGGAGATTATGAATTTTTAATTAGATTTGAAAATTTAAATATGGTGGATTCAGGAGTCAGGATTTGAACCCCGGGATCCTGGTCGAGGAAAAACTTTTTTCCGATTTATTCCCGCACCCTTTGCCCTCTACGCCACAAATCTTTTCTGTAAATTTATTGGAGCGCTAAATTTTCCCTTTATAAACGAAAATTTTCTGAATAGGACCTGTCCATGCTGTACGGAATCTAGGGAGAAACAAAAAAATAAACGTAACGTACAGTTGACGTCAATCAATGGGTATAAATGTCGGGTGGAAAATACTTTACATTACATTACGGCGCAGGTTTCAATAATTTATACGATACGTCAGGTTCTTTCTAGGTGATTTAAATTTTAATATTTTTTTATTTTTACTCTGTCCTTCTCCTGGGTCACGCTAAAAACCAATAAATTTAAATTATTTTTACTTACGTCACGGGAACTCCTCCATTATAATGATTGGTCCAAGCCAAGTAGAAGCTTACAGCCACCGAGAGGGTATAAATTAGGCCGTAGTTGGCGTAACCAAACGCTTCATGTTTCCCGAAGGGTATTAAAATGATCGGAGACAAGAAGTAATATTGCATATCGCATGTCAGATACCAAGCTTGGGTCATACACTAAAAAATATAAGACGCCTTAACTACATAAATAATCATATATATTATTTTATAATATCATATATATTATTTTACAAGAAGAAATAAATAAAGTCCGTGCACCTTTCCCTTTATATTTTGATCCGGTTTACAAAATTACGAATAGGTTGGCAGCTGAAAAATTTTGATACATTTCGTACCACCTAGAGTCCTGCATGCAATTTGACTGATCTTATTTTTAAAGAGTCGAGAATTGGTTGCCACTGTCTCTACCAACACGCCCTATTTTTTAGTTGGGATAATACCTTCCAAAAATAAAATTTATCTCAGTGAAAGTTTTTAAACATCTTAATAGTTATATCATTCAAAATGGGCAATGTTTATTAGTATTTTTATATAAGATATTAATTTTTGATAAACTTATACTAAGTACCTATGTGTAAAATTAAAAGAACTACTAAACAAAAGAACTACTAAAAAAATTCATTAAAAACATCGTCAAAATATCAAACTGTCAAAGATTAAAATGTCGCAATAATGAACGTACCAGCTACCTTGATTTATAGTGTAAAGATGGTGTGTTGCGAGATGTGCTCTTCGTTCGAGATTTTTAAAAGTATTGTCTAGTTTTTCTTGGATTTTTTGATAGGGGTATTAAAAAAAAATAGAGTTAGCGACTAGCGGCTAAACTGTGCTTTTTTTAATCGCGTTTTTAAATACCTCGCTGCGCTCGTTATTTAAATCAACTCTTGTAAAAAAAACACTATTTTAGCCACTAGTTGTGAAAACTACTATTTCTCTTTCCGTGTACCTATGCAAGTTTATAGGTTTGCAATTCTTTTTCTGTGGTAGGTAATTAAATTTGCAGCAATAAACATAAGTAGTTCTAAATTAAGTTGTTGATTTTCCGACACTTTTGAATGGCTGGAAAATACAATTTTTTTGTCAAAACATTTCTTGCTTTAAAGAATTCATTAAAAAAACTGTATTTCTTTGAAAAAAATTTAGATGCCTTTTTTAATTCAATCTTCTTGCTAAAAAAGATACCACAGCTTTAATTAAAGCTAAGAATATTTTTGATTAAAACAAACATTTTCTTCCAAAAATCAGATTTTGCTAGTCTTTCTTCTAATAGTACTACTTTAAATTATTTATCATTAAGTGCTATGTTTACCTATAGGAATGCTTATCTCAAATATTCGAAAAATTACTTATTGTCAGATTGGTGTATCTAAAAGGAAGTTTCCTATTTTCCTTCTGTCCGGTCGGGCTTGGAAACATACGAAAAACACCTGTTTTAAAATTTTCACAAGTTTTAGAAGCAAGTTATTTTGACAAAATTTTCTGAAATTGAAGAAGTAGTCCATTGGTGGAGGGATCTCAAATAAATGAAAAAGCTGTCATTTTCAGCCAAACCAAATTTGGCAGAAACATAATTTGTCAGAATTTAAAAGAAAAGAAAATAATTGGTCCGCAAAAAATTGTCTCAAAAAGAAACTGACGGGAAAATCAAATCTCTAGAAAATATATGCATAGAATTAAATTTAAACGAAACATTTTTTTTATAGAAACACAAAATGTTAGAAAATAATTTTTAACGGAAATAATTTTTAACTAAAATAATTTGATAGAAACATAATAATGCCGAATCACAAAATTCAAGAACTGGAATCTGGCCGAAAATCATTTGAACCGATAGCCATGAACTCAATTGCTACATTGCCAGGCTTACGGCAGGAAAGAGTCGAAGTAATTTGTGATATTGTATTAATTTACCCCCTTTACATTATTCAACCACCCCTTACCCCCAAATTTCTTCATATTATTGCATTGTAATCGGACCTATATTTCAAAAATGAATCGCAAGATTTGATAGACAGTTAGACAGATAGAAACAGCGAAGTTAAATAAAATCGTTTAATAATAAAGAATCCCCGTGTCATCTTCCAAATAGAGAAACTTGTCGACGCCGTAATCCAGGGCCTACGGCGCTCTCGAGATATAAATTTGACGCATAGTGATTCGGCTGGATTGTACGAAAGTGTAGAAGGGTCACAAAGCAATTTTTATTTTAATTCCGACTAGGAACTCGTAATTCCGACTTACAACTCGGAATTTCGACTTTAAACTCAGAATTCCGACTTAGAACTCGGAATTCCGACTTACAACTCAGAATTCCGACTTTAAACTCGGAATTCCGAGTTATAACTCGGAATTTGACTTTAAACACCTCCAAAAAAAATAAAACAATCAAAAAATACTATTTTTTATAACCCAAAAATTTAGCAAAAATTAATTACTTTTTTTGATATAAATTATCCATAAAAAACTGAAAATTTATTATATTTTTTTTTCTAACTCTTGTATAGTTTCAGCTGGAGAAAATTGAGGGGGGGCCAAAACAGCGTTTTTTTTTTATTCTTAAACTGTTACACTTACAACAAAAATGATGAAAGTCTTTTACATCAAGAAAAAAAATACATTAATAGGATTTTTTTTTTCTGTTACTATTTATCTAACCGAGATAATTTCTTTGTCATAATCCGTTAAATATAACTTATTTCGAAAAATTACAGAAATAAAAAAAAATCAACATTTTTCCAATATATTATTTTTTTAATATATATTTTTTTAATACTGTAAATGTTCAAATATCAGAGAAGGCCAGTGTTATGAAATGAACTTTTAAAAAAGAATAACATTTATAATATCACGGACTCTTCATAACCTATTTTTCTGGGTGTTTTTAAATTTTTTATCCTTTGTGGACCTTTTCTGAAAAACTTTCAGTGAGGAGGGTTAATAAAAATTATATTCATTATTAGAAATAGTTGTAGATTGCCCGAATTGTATTGAGAATTCCAGTGCTCATCATATTAAATTTTTTTCTTTATAAAGTTTAAAAAGGGGGGGGTTAATTTTTTTTTTTAACTGGCGACCAAAATATTTTAAAAAATCCGAGTATTACGACACTTTCTGGGGGGAAAAATAATGGTCGGTATCAGAGACACTAAGACCTTCAAATAAGCGCCTGAATCCCTTACGTACCTTCTCTGAAAAACCGGCAGGAGAGGGTCTTTTTCTTTAATCGACTAATACCCTAGATTGTCCGAATTTGGGTCTCCAATCTGGATCTGTCTTGGTTTCGAAAATATTTTTAAAAAAATGGTGGGGGGCTACAAGGACACCTACGGGCTCCATCAGATTTTTTTTGTATCTTTGGCAACAGTCGTGTGTTACGACTTTCGATTATCTCAACCGTTTGCATTTGAAAAATTACGCTCATCCCCCCCGATTTCTTTTTTGGTGCGCGACTAGCCCCGTCACTCTTTTGGAAAATATCGAATTTTCGATTTTTTTTTGGGGGTGTTTTCGACTTTTCTCAAGAAAAATTAATTGTTGGTTGGTCTCAAGTTTAAAAAGAAACATAAAAAAAATGACCACCCCTCCCCCCTTATAATCTTTATAAAATAAATTTTTAATATAATGAGGACTGGAATTCTCAATACGATTCGGGCAATCTACGACTATGTCTGATAATGAATATGATTTTTATTAACCTCCCCCCCCCACCGAAAGTTTTCCAGAAAAGGTAAGCAAAATATTAAAAATTTAAAAACATCCAGAAGAATAGGTTATGAAGATATTATAAAAATTATTATTATTCAAAAGTCTAACTTTCATAACACTGGACTAACATTTTTTCGGAATAACCTATATTTCACGGATTATGAAAAAAAAAATTATCTCGGGTAAATAGAGATTTACTATTAAATGTATTTTTTCCCCATTGAAAAGACCTTCATCGTTTTTGTTGTAAGTAAAACCGTTTAAGAATAAAAAAAACAGTTTTGATCCGTCCTCAATTTTTTTGGGGTGTTTAAAGTCAAATTCCGAGTTATATAACTCAGAATTCCTACTTTTAAGTCGGAATTCTGAGTTTAAAGTCGGAATTCCGAGTTTAAAATCGGCATTTCGAGTTGAAAGTCGGAATTCCGAGTTTAAAGTCGGAATTCTCAGTTGTAAGTCGGATTTCCGAGTTTTAATTCGAAATTTCGAGTTCTAAGTCGGAATTCCGAGTTGTAAGTCGGAATTCCGTGTTTAAAGTCGGAATTAAAATAAAAATTGCTTTGTGGCCCTTCTACGCTTTCGTAGGATTGTAGTTCTGCTCATTTAAGGATCAGGCATATTATTTTCTATCAGTTTGTGGGTTGGGTGTTTTTCGTTTCTAGACAATTATTTTCGATAGTTTTGAATTTCTGATATGTTAAGGTTCGGGAAAATTATAATCGGTTAAATTATATTCATGTCTTTTAAGGATCGAGTACATAAAAATTCTATAAAATTATAATCGTATCCATTATTTTCTCAGCGTTTTACTTTCGTTCATATTTTGTTTCGGACGTTTTATTTTCTATTCAATTTTATTTCGCGTTTTGTAAATTCGGCTTTTTTGTGGGTTTCCGGAAGAAACACACAATTTTTTGACACTGATTTATGGCATATTTGATACACTTAAAACTTTGCATAACTTTATTTGCGTTTTTTCCACAACGTTGCGGTGGAACTTTTGACGTCATTTCACCAAACCAACATCAAAAGTTGCAAATATGGTGAAAAGGTTTAAAAAATACGTTTATATACAGTGTGTCTCAAAAGTTCGAGTCCGTAGAGAGAAATAAAATTTCACTTAGTTAGATGGTTTATAAATAAGTTTTTTCTTGGATGCTAATCATCGCACTCTTCATTAAGGAGGCGGAGCTAGGGCGGCGACGATACATTTTTTAAATAAGATAGCCTGTATATTTTGGAAAATTTAAGCAGAGCTTTTCCTTCTGTTTAACGGTTTTTACATAAAATGGGGAAAATCATCTCCATAACACCACTGAGTTAAACAAGAAAACAGATCTCCGGCGATTCTTTGTCTAAATCATTAGAAGTTTTTGTCACTTTATTTAAAAACCGTTAGAGAAAATGGTAACAAATTAGATATTTTTGGAAACAGAATGGAAAGCCTTATTTAAATTTTAGAAAATGTACAGGGTATCTCATTAAAAAAAGTAATGTGTCCGTCTTAGCTCCGCCCCCTTAATGAATGGCGGCACAATTAGTATCCAAAAAGATACTTTTTTGTAAACGATCTAATTACGTGAAATTTTACTTCTCTGTCTCTTTTTGTTCTGGAGATATTGGGATTTTTAGAACACCCTGTATGATGATGTACTTTTTTTGTAATTATGGTTTTTTGTTTTTGTTGTTGCACCCTCGAAACCGCAAAAGGCGGTTAGGTGGTGACATTGATTTGCCTGATCGAATTTTTTACTCGATCAGATCCAAAAGGTTTATGCGTTCAAAAGTAATCATAGTTGTGATCGAGACGAGTAGATATGCAACATGAAGTGCATGTTTGTGTATTGTAGGTTACAGAAATAAAGATATGGCATGTTGTGGCGGAACGATCTACATTCAAACGGCCCAAATCGAAGTATAGAAAAAAAAAATTAAACCAATAAAGCTGTAGAAACTAGATATATTGTGTTGGGAATTTGGAACCTTTGGTTGCACTAAAACAAAATTATGATTGTTTTCCACAAACCAAAACTACACTTTTTTGCACTCGACGCGCGTTTCGCTAACAACGTTAGCATCATCAGGAGACGATAAACAATTTGTTTATCGTCTCCGTCGTACATTTTTGCTTTGTTTTGAACGCGTTAGGTATAAAGTATACGGAACCGTTTAAAACATAGCTAAAAGTACCTAATATCTCGCAGTGTTTTTAGGTACAACTTTATCTTGTAGAATGATCACGACCCCGCGGCCCAAATGACCTGGCGTCCCACCGAGATTCGTCCCGGTGCCGGTGTCCCGCCGGAGCCCATTCGCCCCTGTCGTATGGAATTAATTGGGACGAGCTTTACTTAGTAAGGATTAAGGTCTAATATTTCAAAAAAATTGAATAGAAGTTGTTTTTTTTTGTAGATATGAGTTTACTTTATTAAAAAACACAAAAAAGTAAAGTGATTAAGTTAAATAAAACCAGAATTACCACACAAAGCCCATTTGTGAGCTGCAATTTTACTGATTCGTTTTCCCTTTGTGATGTGTTGCTTTTTGCACTTTTTAAACGTCGGCGATTTTTATTGAGCCCTTTTATAAAAATTCAATATTTCGACCGAATAAAAATCTTCTAAAGAGCAAAACGGCTACGAGCCTTGCTCACTGCTCTTGTGAAGTTAAAAACAAAAAATTCTAACCAAAAAATTCACCCAACGCTAGAGTATTCCCTTTTCCCATCATATGATAAAAAAGAGACAGAATGAAAACAACGATGATTTTCCGTAGTTCTTGGATATACCTGTTTTTGACATCGGCACCCATAAAAATAAAGGCTGATCTACATAAAATTTAATCAATTGTGATAAATTTGAGAATATTTTTCCTATTTAGCACTCGAAAATTGATTAAAATAAATAAAAATAATAGTTTTATCACAGAGTCACAAATGATCTTAAGAATAAACTCGAAAACTTTTAAAAATATATACGTTTTTTGTCGCGTGTTAAAAAACATTCGCGCAAACACAACGTTACACAAAATACTATACCCATGTTGAGGTGTCAAATAACATTGACAACATAATTTCGTTAAAAATAAAATCTGTCAAATTCCATATAGAGATTCTAGTACGACCCAACACCGTTCTCAACTAAAAAGCCAGTTAACTCCCACCCCCTCAGTGCTCTTTAGCCTACTGTGGCTGCTATTTTTATAACCAAATTGACAATTAAAACATTAATTTTGTGTCAGTTTGGTGTCAATATGGCACCGATCATTGGCTAAAGGATACTAAAACGAAAATGAGTTAACTGGCTTTTTAGTTAAGAACGGTGTTGTACGACCCAACATAATATCATTGTCTCATGCCTCTATGCATAAATTTACATGTTTTTTGTATTTAATTAACTGTTGTTTAGCTAGTTAATCAAAACAATGATATTTTGCTATGCATCAAAATAAAATGTAAAAAGAAATAAAACAAATATTAGCTAATTAGTTAAAATTATAACATTTATAAATACATTAAATTTGTAAAAATATAAATAAATCAAACAAATTGATCGTTCTCAGGGTAACCACCCGCTGGGGTGTAATTTTTTTTAATAAATTTGTGACCAAATTTTCAAAATTTTATGATTTTTTGATGAATTTATTTTAAACCCGACATGTCTTGGAAGCTCAGGCTGCCATCATCAGGAGTCCCTACCAAAGTTTTATTAAGGGAGACTAGGCCAAATTAATGGACCAGTCTTCCATATTGGAAAAAGAAAGAGAGGCTAAAACCCATTGTGAGAAAAACTTTAAAATATAAAAACAAAATAAACATATAAATATGCAATACATTATAGTTATTTAATTATGCCATGGATAGACTTTGTGGGGTACTAAGAAAACTAAGCCTGACTTCTGTTTAAGTCTCAGTTTAAGGTAGGTACTGTAAACACTTCTAAGTACTGGGATAGTCAGTTTTTTTTTAGGGAGTGTCTAAAGAGCAATTCAGCTGAATAGCCGTGAGGCTAAAGAGCCAGCCATAATTATTTATTATGTGTTTTTCATATTTTTTTTTATTTTTTTAAATTAAATTAACCCAATCTAACCTAAACAAACACAAACTAACTTATTAAAAGGCAAAACAACACAAAAAAAAACACGCTTTAATGTATTTAATGTGTAGTATTTTTAATGTATAGGCAGGAGCACTAAAGACACAGAAGATTAGTCTCTCTTTACAGAGTAAAACAAAACTTCTCAATACTTTTTTACCAGGGCTATAATATTTTTGTGAACAGTTTTGGTATCTACTAAAATTAAAAAAAAAACTTACCTGCCTTTCTTTCTGGGTTGCCCCATCATGGTGTCGTCTCTAATATTTTATAAAACATAGCTTAAATTTGATATACGATTGTACTACACCTCATACTACACTTTATTTTACTCATCGTACACTATAAAAGCCTGTGGCTTGTAATAATTCCTTTCTTTAAAAAAAAAACAAAAAAGCAAAAATAACCTCAACAAACGCCATTGTCGTTGTTGGCTAAAAATCAATAAATCCGCCTCTACGCGCTTGCGTCAGCCAAGGGAGAGATATGACAAATTTAGAATTTTTGTACTACTATCGCCATCTATTAAAAAAAAATTACTAGACCCCGAAATAATTATACCTAGGCTTTTTCATAAGAGAAAAAGGTCTAAAACTAAAAGTAGTTTGTCTATGTCCGGCTTAGGTTCCCAATTGTTCATTTTGTGTAGAAAGCATGAAATTTGGCACACTTATTATTTGGATAATTCTTTAAAATTCTGGTCGAGGAAATCGATGATCGGATGTATAGGAGCCAAGATGGCGGTGATTTTTTCAAAATGGATGTCTATTTTCTTAAAAAATTGTAGATTGGCCATATAAACAAGATTATAATCGAATTCATGTAATTCGATAGAGAAAGGAAATAAAAAAAATGGTTACATTGACGTATGACCTTTATAGTCTTTGAAAAGTGGCATTTTATTTTAAAAAATGCTTTTTGAGAATTTTTTTTTGATAATTTTTCATAATTCAGTAAGCAGCGACAGGTCTTTTGTTTTAATTTTATAATTTAGCAAGAACATCAGAATAACTTTTCTAATAGACTTTTTGCTTACAGGGTGATTGGTTTAGTTATACCAGGTCAGTCAAAGTAAGATTTTTAAAAATAGCTACATTATCATATGTATCTTTTTTAGTTTTTCAGGAAAAAATGTCAAATTTAGCACGATTATTACAATTGTCAAGGTCAACTGATACTCTTACAAATTTTTGGATAGGCGGACGACGTGCCACCCAAATTTCCGATTTTAAATTTGATAAAAGTTCATATTTTTTTAATAGCTTAGATAAGACATGCATATTTAATAAAATAATCGATTATGTATAGCTGAAGTATGTAAATTTTTATAAAAATAATTTTAGTTTGATATGGTAATTGGTCGCGAAAAATTTTTTTTTGAGTATGTAAAAAATCGGGTTTCAGTTATACGTAATCGGTTATATTATCAAACATGCATGTCTTTTCTAAGCTATTAAAAAAATATGAACTTTTATTAAATTTAAAATCGGAAATTTAGGTGCCACGTCGTCCGCAGCGCCACCTATCCAAAAATTTTTTAGAATATTAGTTGATTTTTATAATTGTAATAATCGTACCAAATTTGATATTTTTTCCTTAAAAACTAAAAAAAATACGGATGATAATGTAGCTTTTTAAAAAAATCTTACTTTGACTTGCCTGATATAAATAAACCAATCATCCTGTAAGCAAAAAGTCAATTAGAAAAGTTACTTTGATGTCCTTTCTAAATCAGAAAATTACAACAAGAGACCTGCGGCTTATTAAATTAGGAAAAATAAAAAAAAAAAATCAAAATGCTTTAAAAAAAATAAAATGTCACTTTTTAAGGCCGATAAACGTCATACGTCAATGTAACCATTTTTTTTTCAATTCCTCTCTATGGAATTATATGGATTCGAGTATAATCTTGTTTTGTTGGCGAACCTACAATTTTTTGAAAAAATCATTATCGATTTCCTTGACAAAAATTTGAAAGAATTGTCTAAAGAATAAGTGTGCCAAATTTCATGCTTTCTGCACAAAATGAACAATTGATTGCTATTTGCGACTTAAGCCAGACGACTAGGACGTCGGTCGTCTGGTGAACTTTTATAAAAGCTTGTTCTTCAAAAACAATATTTACTTAAATTTATTTACTCTGTACTCCCCTTTACCCTCTCAAGAAGGAAACTTTATAATTTTTAAAATCCTGGTGGAAATCAACCCTTTCAATTTAAAAAGGGCGGAGTTGTTAACTTCATTTAACTTCTAACATCTTACCATAAATGCGTAATCTACACCAACAACTGCTACTCTCTTAAAGGTAAGTAAGGTTTCCAGGGAGTGGCATTGTAAATGATACTTGAACAAAAGAAAGCGAACCCTTTACCACTCAATTCTATTTATTTCTGAATCAACCTATGTCCTACCGGTTTCGGTTAATAACCATTATCAAGGACTGCGATAAACCTATCAATAAAACATGATCTTGTAACATCTTAAAATAAATATCGGTTGGTTTTTCTTTTTTTTTTCTGTTTGTTTTTTCCCAAGACCCAATGGATGGACCACATCAACCCAAAAAAAAAGAACAAAACCACACTTAAATATGGAAAACCTATTTGTTTTTTGCAAGCTGTAAGATTCATGAATAGCGAATTAGGCCTTAAGTAATTATGTGATATGTACCAAAGATGTGCACCATCCAGTGTGTCCCCGAGCCAAACCCCCTTACAAACACTAAAGTGATAAATAAAGAAACAGGATCTGCAAGTAAAGGCAGTCATCTAGTTCGTCCGATTGCTCTTAAAACTAATTAAATGTTATATGTCAGACGACATTATATTTTACACAAATTTGACAAAAGGAGACCAGTACAATTTTTTTTTTTTTAATCTTGGAGTTTAATTTTGTGGGGTTAATTAACCTTATATTTTAATTTTTTTGTTCGTGATAGCAAGAATATAAGGTTGATTAACCACTCAAAATTAAACTCCAAAATAAAAAAAAAATTGTACTTTTTAGAACATGTCGTTTGACCATTTAATTAGTGAAGCGGTGGGACATAGGTTGATAAAGGGGTCTCTTTCTTTTGTTCAAGTATCATGCTACCCCCTTGCCTATATCTATACACCAATTTAGAACTTATTTAATTACCCCTCTTCCGAAGAGAGAAGAGAATCATAACTTCTCGACCACAAAAACTTCTGTATATCAGCTTTTAGCGAAGTCGAAGATACTTAGATGGTTCGACCCCATTCACTCCACCAAAGAGAAGGGAGGACTGGTAACTTCATAATGCCACTTCCTTATCCACCTGTCCCTCCAAATCTCAAAACTGCATTATTGTAGCAGCTTTGGTTGAAAAGTTATAAATTTTCAAATATATTAACATCCCCTTAACCATCCCCACCAACGTAGTTGTTGCCTCTAAAGTTAGAAAGTATATAGTGAAACATAAAACTAACAACTGTATATTAGTAGCAGCTTTAGTTAAAACGTTATGATTTTTTAAATATATTTACTCCCTCTGATCCCCTTAACCAAATTCCTACCAAAGAAGTTTTTACCTACAAAATTACAAAATATATAGTGGAACATAAAACTGAAAACAACATATTCGTAGCTCATTTCTTTGAAAAGTTTTTAATTTTTAAATATATTATGCCCTTCAAACCCCCCTTAGCGACTTCCCACCAACGTAATTTTTTCATAATAAAGATTGTAAAAAGTTAATTGGGTTGACTATGAGAAAGTTAAAAACTATATTTAAATATAATACATTTAAACCTACTTTAAATTAAGTGATTGACCAGTGGGATCTTACTTCTTCCTAAATGATCAATTCTATGTAGAATGTTACGAATTGCACAATATTTTTGACCGTTTAAGGCGGGCCCTAGACGTACAATAATATTGCGCAATACATCAATACATTTTGAACCCAAAAACCCAAAAAGCTATAATACTAACCCCAAACAGTCAAAAAGATTGCGCTACTCGCAATATTGTGCAATATAATTGATTGTTTAAAAACTAGCATAATGTTATGCCGTGTTCCAGACCTACAATAAGATTTCGCAATTTAATTTAACCCAAAAAATCTCAACACTACACACACTTCTTAATATTGTGCAATAAAATTGATCGTTTAGGGTGGGCTAAGATTGGTTCCAATGTAGTTTTTTCGGGGTTCTAGATTTCATACATAACTGTTGTACTTATGCAATACCATTGCACAATTAGTATTATGCAAAAACGATTGTTTTAGATGAATGAATATTAGACTTACCAGTGGAAAGGGATGCACGTAATTCTGAATATGCAATAAAACCGCCCACCAGTACTCCCTACAAGGGTTTTCTATAACTTCGACCATATCATTCCAGAGAGGCCCAGATCCGAAATATTCCACAAAAATGGCATGAAACATAACCGCGATTGCCAGGGGAATGGTTATTCTGATGTAGCGGTATATGTAAAACAAAAACCTACATAAAAGGAATGTTGGGTATATTCTATCATTTTAGGTTATATAATCGCGGTCACAAAAATTTTTAAAATCGCACCTGACTTCTTCAAACATTTTCGCCGGGTGCCAGTTTTCGCTTTTTGTTTGAAATTGCTTAAATAAAACAAACAAAGCAACTCCAACTTCGAAAACCCCAAGCGCCTACCGTTTCTTTTGGACGACCTTTGTCCAACCTTGTATAAAAATTTCGAAAATTCCAATCAAAAACCACAAAATAACCAAAAGTATTTTCTTATTTACCTACATTTAAAAAATAGAAGATCAAAAGATCTTGAGAGGAAAGAACGAAAATTCAAAATTGGATGAGTGTCCCACAAGGAACACACAAAAGACCAAAGCGAAAGAAACAATTAAACGATGTTTCACCCGGGGTGACCAGCGTGGGCTCGTCAGAGGATTCACTAGTCACCCTCAATCCAGACATCATTTAACACCATCGCACACTCTGACTTCCAACTCTGAATCACTCAAAAATAGGCATCGTTCCGCACGATACTTATATAAGTTACCTGATACGGGTTCGTCCTGGCGAACGTCAGATGCGATGGTGTTAAATGATGTCTGGATTGAGGGTGACTAGTGAATCCACTGACGAGCCCACGCTGGTCACCCCGGGCGAAACATCGTTTAATTTTTTCTCCTTTCGCTTTAATATTTTGTGTGTTCCTTGTGGGACACTCATCCAATTTTGAATTTTCGTTCTTTCCTCCCAAGATCTTTTGATCTTCTCTTTTTTAGATTCTTTTCGGTTGATGTAATTAATTTGGACGAAGTTCAGGGCATCTGCTTGGAGTCAAACAAATGTCCTGTTCTTCCACCTAACCCCTAACACTAACTTAACCTAAGGATTTTTTTTGCCATAAAAATAGTATAAATACATCAATAATTTCATCGTTATTCGATTGTAATTGACGCAATCGGTAGGATTGTGTACCCGGTAGTCGAAAAGCAAACGTAGAAAACTCGTGTGTGTCGAAAATCGCATCGTGCGGAAAATAGACACTTACCGAACTAGTGTGCTTAAAGAATTAACCCGAGGAGTAGTATCAACTGCTTGAAAGCGAAATCCAAAGAACCTGATTGACGACATCCATCAGAGGCGTTGCTTGTAGGCAGGGTGAAATCAAGAATCAGGAAAGAGAAAAATAATCGTAAGGGCCTTTTTCCTTTCGCCCCTTTTAAAACCCCCTGCTTTAAGCTTTTAATAGGGATAATTTTAGGCAAACGTATTGGACGTAAATTAGCTATAGGAAAAATAAAAGTGATCAATATTTTGAATCAATAAAAGGTAATGTCATATAGCGAAGTACAAATGGGAAATAGTGAATACTTCAGAGCATTAAGTAGTGAAGGTAAAGCTAAAATCAGCAATTATTTTAAAAATTATGTTGTTAAAAAAGAAAGTCAATCAGAAAATACTTTAAATAAGTTCATCAATACATCTGAAAGTTTGATTGCAGGTTATGCTACTTTTAATGAAAACAACCTCCAAAAACATATTTTTGAGTGTATTCAGAAAAAATTAGTAGGTAGCGCAGCAATTTTAGTAGGCAATAGGACAGAGCCCAGTGATTGGACAAAGTTAAAAGATGCCTTGATCCAATTCTTTTCCGATCGCCGAGATCTGGATTGTTTAATCCAGAATTAATTAGGACCAGACCATACAAAACCGAACACTTGTTAAATTTTGGAAATAGGCTTCAGCTTTTAAAAAGAGATATCGCACAATGCATCAGCAATGATATAAGGTCCTCTGCGGTCGAAAAAGTGTGCCAAGTCAAACATTTCGATAAAACTGCAATAAATACCTTCATCGCGGGTTGCACAGACGTTTTAAAAAATAATATGCATCTAAAAATGCCTAGCAGTTTGGAAGATGCAATTGCATATATAAAAGAATATGAAAATTTTGAAAGATTTTACGGGACAAAATCCCCAAAATTTTTACCAGAGAACATTTTTTAATAATGCGTTTATACCACAAAATTCGTTCCCAAATCAGCAATTTGGAAACCCTGCACAATTTAGTAATCCGTCTTATTTTGGACAACAATCGTCGTTCAATCAAAATAATTTTGATAGACCCCAACAAAGACTACAATTTCCAACTGGCCCAGTTGACATAAAACCCAAGTAAGTACCTTCCCAAAAATTCTTTACAAATAGTCAAGTTTTTGGTAGACCAAAAAACGGATTTAGACCGGGACAAATGAACCCTAGAGATTTACCAAAACCTGAACCTATGTCACCCACTTCCAGGTTGCCATCCACCAGAAACACGCACAATCAATATCCTAACCAAAATTACTTCTTATCAAATGCGCGAACAGATTTTCTTTCTCAAGAATTGCACGCGAATGACGTCATGAAATACGGTGACCCATGCAATCAAGATTATTTTAAATCTCTCCATTTTTATGACCCAAACGATAAAAACTCTTACTCTTAGAGGTACGCCCAAGAATATTTTTAAACAATCGATCAATCGATTCAAAACCAATCAGAAAATCAAACCGATCAAAATCTAGACACACCCCAAAATTTTCCCGAACTCAGCCAAATGGAAACCCTAACATTAATTCATTAAATATTAAATTATTGATTGATACTGGCAGTAACCGATCAATATCAAAACCAACCACTGCCGAGCAACACTTTCCGAGCTGCATTTATAATTCTAAAAATATAATCAAAACAGTTGTAGGTAGCCAGGACAACCAGTTCCAAGCTACGATACCTTTATTTTCAGAATTTGGTATTAATTATAAAACTGATTTTATTCTTTTCGATTTTCATAAACCACTCTTTTGCAGAACCTTGTAGATAGCGATAAAAATGTTGACTTCAATGCACTGAAAACTACGTCTATATCGAACGAACTTGGTGATGTAAATGACACGATAAGGGAATACCTAGAAAACCCGGATCAGTTGCCAATATTAAACATGGACTAAATAGATTGCATTTTAAGAAATAACCAGCCACAAGAAATTATTATTCACTCAAATGTTAAACTACAACCTATCCAAACCATTCAAAATCCATCCCCACTATAACCACAAACCTATATTAAAAATGAAAATAAAGACTCGGATGACCTGGAGACAGTGCACTCGTCCCATAAAAATCCCATTTTTAACCTACCTATCACTGAAAAAATATTTAGTACCTATAAACACCAAATAATCATCAATGTCAGTTTTTGAAAATCTTGAACCAGAATTTTGGTAGTATTTCCAAAATTTGAACCGGTACCATCATATGGTTAAATTTTTGAGAGAATTATCGACCCAAAAACACTTTATGCACTTTATTTTAGAAACGCGAATTTAGCGCAAACTTTTGCGGGTACTTTACAAATCTTATTTTTAAATTCCTCTTTTAGATTTGTTTAATGCTCATAATTTTTAGAGGACATCGAGAAACAAGACGAGCAATAACAATTCGATACATAGCGTTACTAAATTCACACCATTCGAAATAATTAAAGGACACCTAAATGACACCAACCTGTTCGATCTAAACGACCACGTGATAATTTCAGACTATAGTCAAAAACATAAAGAAAGTTCTAAAAAATATACAAACCTATCGCTGAAAATAATCAAAAAACAAAAAAAAACAATTATTACCAAACAAAACAAAAAACGTGAAAACCCGCCAAATTTTGATCCCGTTGAACCAGCCTATATACGGACGAAGTTATAAAGCCTTATCCAAGTTTAAGAAAACCACTGTCAAAACCCAAACACCTATAAAAATTAAAACAAATTCGAGCACTAATAACAAAGGCTCTGCAAGGAGACCAAAAACTAAACGAAAATCTAACGGCACTGACGTTGGCGTTCCTGGCTGTCCGACCGATAAAAAGTAAAGACATTAAATTAGTTCCTTTAAAAATTCCCTTCTTCCTATTTTGGACACACACCTTTCATCATTTTATTGACCTAAAAACTGTAAACAAACAGCTTTCTAATATACAAGGACAAATTTCAATAGAAAACGCGACAAATCCGATATCATATCACGTTCTCACAGAAAGCATGTTATTAAGAACTAATTATTTAATAAATTTAACCCAAAAAAAATTAGAAAATCACCAACCTTGCTCTAGGCTAAAAAGAGGCCTACTTAACGTAGTGGGTAAGGTACAAAAATGGTTCTTTGGTACTCTCGATTTTGATGATGGGAAATTTTATAAAAACGCGATTGATAGTTTACTGAGAAATCAGAAAAATGTACTTAAAACTCTAAACTCTCAAATATCACTCTCCAAACGATTGATTGACAATTACAATTCAACAATATCTAACATAATTAGCAATCAAAATCAATCAGAAAAAGGTATTCACATATTTCAAGCATATATTGACGATACGATCAATCATCTTCAGTTGTACCTAACTTTTCATCAATATAAATGAATTGCCAAAATTTAACAATACTTTATCCTATTATCAATTTTTGAGAACAAAAGTAGCTTTTTCCGATAATAAAATAATTTTCGCTATTCACATCCCCATTTTAAGACTTAAGCAGCTATCTTTCCAGCACCTTTTTCCGGCACGAAAAGAAGATGTTACTCAATTTGAAGAAACAAGCTATCCAGAAATCAAAAATACCTACACGAAAACTATTACTCAAAAGACGAATGCACTACCCAGCTTTTGAAAAATTAACCAATTTCTAGCTGTCAAAGTTATCACATCGAACTGTAACAACCTCTTGCAGATCAAGTTACGCACGAGAAAATTCTTATTCTACCTCCTCTCAAAGACACACGCTGACGCTAATCGAAATTCCGACTAACTGCCAAGTTACATTGGGTAACAAAAGTAACTTCAACGATGATAAAATTTTGAACGGAAAACCTTTACTTTTGTCAGAAGTTTGCATCAACCAGTTAAACAAGTCAGTATCGCGAGATTAGTCTTCAAGACCTATATCAACTCAAAGATATTGCCAATCAAGTGAAACCAATTGAAGCAATCAATCAATTGCAATTCTTATGATCGCTGCAAAGAGGACAATCCTCCAAAGATTCCAATCAAGAAAACTAATCTCTCCAATCAATCTAATCATTCCAATCAATCCGAGCAAACTCATTCCATTATGTTTGCTTCTTAAGGAGGGAGGAGTTGCATAGCTTCCCACAGGAGTACCAAGAAGAAGATCGTGAGATCTAAAAACTCAGCGTATTTTTTAAGTTTATATAAATCCTAGTTTTATATTTAAAAAATATATATTTTTTAAAATAACTCTCGTCGTTGGTTGATCGTAACTATCTTTAACGAATTTTTAAAACAAATACATTTATGTTAACTTATCATAATTGTGTGAATACCAGAATCTAAAACTAAATTTTACATTAGGTCTATATAGTCTATGGACAAATCGGGCAAAAAAGGGGGTTAGGTGCAAGTGCAAGCAATTTGATGCCGATGAGCTAACTTTGTTGGGAGCATCCAATATTCTTGTTTTGACTTGTTATCATTTTGTTAAATCCGTTTTTCTTTTTAATATGGTGGATTCAATATGGTGAAAAGGCGTATTTGTCTTTTTTTCTGATTTTAAAAATATATGTTACGTTTTTTTTTCAACGGTTTTTAAATAAAATAAAAAAATCTTCTGCATAAGAGCAATGAGTTAGACAAAGGAGTATAATGTTGCAGGCTATATTTTTTCTGTCGTAGAAACAAAAAAAAATGCAATGGTTTATAGTTTTACTAAAAGTGTACTATGATTCACAAGAAATAAAATCAGTTTAAGACAAATCGGTTGACAAACGAAAAAGTTGTGAGTTTTCTATAAATGTCTGTTTTTCATGTTTTCATCTTGTATTTGGCATGAATTAACTATAGGTATGAATAACAATAGGTAAAATAGATGTTACTAAGGCTAAAGATGCTAGCTGACTGCCGGAGCGCTTCGTTGAAGACAAACAACAGGAATCTTCATATTGCAGCTTGGTCAGCAGTTTCTCTGGAAACTGCATGTTTTTCATATTCTCACGGGAAGGAACGGTGATATAATTCCTCCCCCCGAAGATTCAACTTCTGCAATTTTAATGAGAAAGCTGAACGGTAGCTAAGTCCAACTCAGCTTCTTTATGGGGCTGTGTTTTCTTTCTTCTGAGCTGCTTTATTTTCTTATACCCAAAAGTGATCGATAATGCAACAATCAATCCATAAATGAGTATTGTCCGACTACTAGGCATGTAGGCTGGAACTTCAAACGACAGTTCTGGCTGGTTCTGGTAAATTCGGGATTTTATGTTTTCGAGGTAATCCAAATTTGGTTCTTCCAGATGAAGAGTGATGTTAGGTACAGTGATGTCATTAGTATCGGTTTGCAAATCGGGAAAAAGCATCGGTCTGATTGATTTTACCGTTGTGTGGTTTTTGTGGCTTCCTATTAATGTGTGGGCGGTGGCTATTTGGCATCCAAGTGGCATATTGATTAGATATGTTCCAATATTGACTTTGATCGTTTCTTCTTGTCGGTCGCATTGTAACTGTAGTGTTTCTCGTTCCGGGAAGACTCCGATCCATTGCTCTGATTGGTCCAATTGCTGTATTATTGATTTTGATGGTTTAATTATTGCTTTTTGGCAGGTATTCGAAGCAGGTTTCATGTTCATAAGTTGAATTTCGCAGGGAACCTCGTTTTTTGCATCTAGGAGGTTCAACTTTGGACAGAGGAAGCGTTGTGGTGCTACCTCTTCACAAGGTGCGTTCAGAAATGCAAAGTACAATTTATTTTTTACTAAAATTTTGCTTTTTGGAATAATAGCCTTAAACTGACTCATTTTGAAAATTGGGATTGCATATAAACGAAAGTAATTTAATTCAAAATTTTGCGTAACTGGAATGTTTAGAATAAAAGTTATTTTATTTTTTGAAATATAGCAGTTAATTTTAATAAATTTCTCAATAGATAAAATATTTTCTGATTTAATTTTTACAGGGAAATTATCTGGTTTTATTCTTAATTTTTGCAGTTCTATTAATAATTCTTGAGATTTTATAATGCTAGGATGCATAAGCTGCAGTTTTGAGAAAAGAATAGAATTCTCGATATCTTGCAAGATCGAGTTTATTATCTCAAACATGTCAATCAGCTGATTCATGATATCTTTAATAAAACTCGAATTTTCTGTGTGTTATTGTTTTTGTATTATTAAGGCTACTTGATTTAATTTAGATTCCATTTTGCGATATTTGTTGAATCGTTTGATTAAATTTATTGATTAAATCTATTGATAACGAATTTTGCAATTTTATGTTTGATGCCAACTTAATTTGGTTATCTTGTAATTGTTGAATTAATTTGTCGTACCTTTCGCCATCGGCTGAATCAAGATTTCCCGTTATTGATTTAAAAATTGATCCGAAACCATTCACAAGCCCACGTTTTGCCCTTTGTGTGTGAGGTAAAATTTCAAATAATTTGCCTTCTACTCGCGATTGTGTAAACTCGAGAATTTTATTGTAGTTCGATGATTCTAATAAATATTCTTCATTTTTGGAAACAAGAGTCCTTAATTTATTTGATTGATTTTTTAATTTAAGAAGTTCTGATATAATGGGATTAAGATCATAATAGTGCATTAAAGTGTGGGTGTATTGTATAACTTTGGCTGTTCCCAATTTAAGAGGATTAAGTCCCGGGTTGTCTTCTAGATTTCTTAAAATTATTTGTTCTTGGCACCCTAGGGTAGCCAACCATCTGAAAATAAAAATATTGATCTTAGTCGTTAAATTCAAACATCTTTTTTAATGGGCGTTTTAAGTTGTCCATATGTAATTTTTCTTTTGAGTTGGTGGTTACCGTTTTAGCCTGAAGATTAGTTGTTTTTAATTTAGTTGATTTTTTGAATTTATTTGCGTTTTTCTGTCTAATATGCTTTTTTATAAAAACCTTTTGTTGAGGCCGAAAGATTTCTGGGTCGTCCCTATTTTGATTTTTTTCTTCAATGACTTTTTCTTTGTTAGTGATAATTTTTTCGTTTATTTTTGAGTATAAAAGTTTTGTTTTTCCTCTGTGAGAATTAACGTAGTCGTTTAATAAAATCTGGTCGATTTCAATGTTGAATGGAAGGGAATTTGAGGAAATATGGCCGTTAATAATGTCAATCGGTTTTAATTTAGTGACGGAATCTATCGAATTATTATAGGCGGTTATCGCGTATATCATTTTCATTTTACAAGGTGTTTTTAAATAGCCTTGTGTATTTAAAAGTCTAAGATGCTCGATTAAAGTTGAGTGAAAACGTTCGATTTGTCCGTTCGACTGTGGGTGTTGTGGTGAGCAAAAATGTATATTTATTTTATGCAGGGCTAGAAGTTCCAAAATTACCGAATTTTTTATTTCGGTGCCGTTATCCGAGATTATTTGAGTGGGGATACCGTGATGCGAAAAATACATGATTAAACTATCGGCCAATTCTGTGCCTGATAATGAGTTTAGATGGTAGGCCTGTCCGTATTTTGAAAAACTATCTATTAAGGTTAAAAACTTTGTTTGCTCGAATGTAAATGTGTCGATGTGTATGATTTCAAATGACCTTGTGGCTGTGGGCGCAATGTTTATTTTTATCTTGACGGGATTCCGCTCATATTTGCTTTGTTGACAAACTTCGCACTCATTTATGTAAGTTTGTACGGCATTTTTTAGGCCAGTAATACCCTTTCCTAATTTTAAGTGTGGTCTCATCAATGCCGCGGTGATTTGATTTACTTTCGTGATAGTTTTTTATTATTTCCTTGATATCGTTTCTATTGGTTACATCGATTAATTTTTTATTACATTTTTAAAATTTAATATATGGGTGTTTAAAATATCTTTGAAGTGTTACTGAAAGGCGCTCGTACAACCCCGGTGTTTCGAAATAGACAAAATAAAGACTGTCAGGTTGAACATAGTCTTTTATAAAGCTAATTACATCCTGATCAAAATTATTATCTGATATTTGAACAATTATGCGTTTTTTCTTTTCAAATAAAATTTTAATTTTTGGATTTGATGGAGAGTGGTGTACCAAACTAAAAATAATTTGATTTTGACAAAAATTTAAGGGGCATTCGATAATAGGGATTCCTACTACAGGGTGCTCTTCTGCGTTAGAGTGTATAGTTTGATTGTCAGATTCGTTGTCTTGTTGCCTTGGTTGTTGATCGGAATCTGTTGTGTTTTGTTGGCCTAGGTCAGGGTTTGCATGTGTTGTGGTGTTGTCTGGGTCATGATTTGTCCGTCTGATGGCATTGTCTAGGTCAGGATTGACCTGTATTGAAACAGTGTCCTGGTCTCGGTCAGGATTGACCTGCATTGAAACATTGTCTAGGTCCGTACTTCTAGGGTAATGTAGCGTTATTAAATCTGCTATTAAATCATCGACATTTTCGGGCTGATTGGTTTTGTCTGCTATGTCCGTCTCTGTTGCGTGAATTTCGATTCTGGAAAGTGCGTCCGCGTTTGTGTTTAGCTTTTCTTTTTTATACATCATTTTAAAATCGTATTCTTCCAATTTTATACGCCAGCGTAAAAGTTTTAAACTAGGATCCTTTAGAGAGAAAAGCCACTCAAGAGGTTTGTGGTCAGTAATTATATTAAATTTCCTTCCAAATAGGTAGGGGCGAAAGTATTTTGTGGCCCATACGATTGCAAGTAACTCGCGCTCTATAACTGAATAATTACATTCGCTCTCATTGAGTGTGCGGGAGGCAAATGCTACAGGCAAATGCGGTCAAGTTAAATGTTTTAGTGAAGTCTGGGTATGGTAAAATTGGTTGATTAATCAGAAGATTTTTACACGAATTAAAACAAGAAATAAAATCAGGGGTGTGTTCGATTTTTGCACCCTTTTTTAAACATTTGGTGAGCGGTTTTGTTAAATGAGCAAAGCCAGAAATAAAGCGCCTGTAATATCCTACAAGTCCTAAAAAGCCTTTTATTTGTTTTGTTGTCTTTGGTATTGGGTATTCTTTTATTGCCCTAATTTTATCTGGATTCATTTGGATTAATTGTATTTTAAAATTGGCGTCGCGTAATCTTCCAAAAACATTTTTTGGGCGTTCGATGTGTTCTTGTAAAGAGGTACTGAAAATTATAAAAGATATACAAGACATTTTTCGTTTTGAATGCCGCGCAAAATAGAGTCCATAACGCGTTGGAGAGTGGCGGGGGCGTTTTTTAGCCCAAAGGACATACGGAGATATTCATAGTGACCGTTTTCTGTGTTAAATGCCGTTTTTTCAATATCCGATTCATTCATTTCAATTTGATGGAAGCCGCTCGCTAAGTCGAGGGTGGAAAAATATTGGCATTTGCCAAGTTTATCAAGCAAATCAGTGATATTTGGCAATAGATATTTGTCATCGATTGATTTATCGTTTAATTTACGAAAATCAATCACCACGCGCCATTTTTGCTTCCCGGAAGCGTCAGCCTTTTTGGGAACCACCCAAATTGGAGATGACCAGGGAGAATTACTTGAGCGAATAATTTTTTGATCTAACATTTTGTTTATTTGATTTTCTACCTCTTGTTTGTGAATAAAAGGATATCTATACGATTTTGTGTATACGGGTATTTCGTCATGAGTTTTAATTTGGTGTTTGACCCTGCTGGTGAAGGTTAGGGGACTGTTTTCTTGGTAAAATATATCAGAGTATTCCCTACAAAGGTTAATAAATTGAGATTTTTCCTCTGGATTTAAATGGTCTGTTCTGATTACTGATGGGCCAAATTTTTCGCGTGTGATTGGGCTATTATTGTCGTCAAAATTGTTAAAACCGATTTTTGCGATGCCATTTCGATCAAATCGCTCGACCTGTATCGGTTCCGAAAAATCCAAAGTAACATCTTCTGTCGTACTGTTTAAGATGCTTGTTAAAGCTTCTCCATTTCTTGCTATTGTTAGACTCTCCGGTATTTCACAGTTATGAAATTTTTGGTGGGGAATAATAATTTCACCATTAGGGGTAGATGTTCTGATTTTTATTATTTGCTCGCTTCTGGGTGACACTTTAATTAAATTTAGTTCTTTTTGGGTGTTTTCAAATAATAATCTTATTTTTGTGTAGGGCGTCATCAAGCTTTTGTTTTCGTAGTTTATGCTGGCTTTTAAAATTGTTAAATTATCCGAGCCTATTAAACCGCTAAAAACGTTATGAAATTTAAATAAGAAAAATTTCATATTTTAATTTTTTGGTAAGTTAAATATTTTTGAAGCGGGGATTCGCGCGCTAAATTTATGAGCCGATTTTTTAAAAACAGTCGAAACTACAAAAGGATCATTTTGGATTAAATTTGGAAAATAGTTCATGGCAATATCAGGGTCAATAAAAGATTTTGTCGATCCTGTATCGATTAAAAATTTAAGTTGGAGTTCCGGTAAAATTATGTATGGCAAATGGTTTGAATTGATACTGTTTAGAGAAATTATTGGCGGTACTATGTTTGGTTTTCCGGCTGAGGCGTAACCTGAAAATTTTCCTCTTCCTTTGGGACAGTAGTAGGGGTGCTGACGTCATTCCTAGGAGCGTCATAATTTTCGAAATCGAGTGGATCATATTGATACGCGTTTTCAAACGCATTGTCCGTCAGGGGATCATAATACCCGTATTGATTCTGATCGTAATAATCGTTTGATTGATTTAATTCGGTATTAAACCTTTGCGCAGGCGCCCGATGAGAAGTTGATGGTCCCGGTAAATTTGTATTCCTTGTGGAAATACTCATAGGCGTAGGCGTATCGTTTGAGTTTTGACCATTCTTATTAAATGCGTTAAACTGTGGCCTTTGATAGTTGTTTTGCTGTGGTCTAAAAACGTTTCTATTTTGTTGACCGAAAACTTGCGCATTGGAAAATAATCTTTGTTGAGGTAGGTTAGGCCTGGGTTGAATATTTAGTGGCTCACGAGGAAATGGTGTGTTTTGTCTCAAAAAATTATTGGGTGTGTGCGAATTAAAATGTGAATAATTTGGAAAATTATTTATTGGTTGCATTGGTGGCCTAAATTGTTGATTTTGCGTATGTTTAGGCGTAAATTTATTTTGGTTATTTTGCTGATTGTTTTGGTTTAAGAAATTTTGAAAATAATGCACATTATCTTCTCTGATTACAAACTGTATTGCTTCGCTGAGATCTTTAGGTTTCATACAACGGATAGTGTTCCCTAGTGGTTGTCGTAACTCAGATAAAAAGGTCCTTAAAGCTAAATTATTGTATAAATTACGTTTCAGAACTTTAGGTGCCTCATCAGTTTCGTGGCAATTAATAAAACTACATAAAAGGTTTAGAATGTTAAGAATTCGATCATAAAATTGTTGTGGTTTTTCTTGTGATAATTGTTTCATCATAACTAAATCTCGATTCAGACAACTTTCGTCTCTTTGATCGGCGAAGTTACGAGTAATGGTTGATTTAATATCATCCCAAGAATTGCAAGTTTGAATATTGATTACCAATTTGGCATTTCCGGTTAATTTTGAGACAAGATAATTCAACAAATATTCATTTTCGAAACTATTTGGATCTGTAGCTCTGTAAAAATGTTTTATTTAGGAATCACAAATCGATATGAATCGATTTAATTCGTTGGGATTACCATCGAATTGAGGTACGCAATTTAAATATTCTGCTTTAAAACTCGCCATTATTTGTTGTGGTCCTAGCGGACCTAAAATTCTTGGTTGCCCTTGTATATTTTGATTAAAAAGATTAGAGTTATTTAATTGAGAAATTTGTTGAAAAACTTGAGAGCCAGCTGAAGGTAATTCGATATTCAAGTTATTAAAAATTTCCGTTAAATCTTCTACAGACATATGAAACTAAATTGTACTTACAAAACTATAAGAACGACTTTAAGCATTTCTCCAAGCTTCTATAAGGTCAACTTCTGGGTTGGCGATTTTGGTCCTCACCAGGGTAGCTTCCCTTGCAGAACTAAACGATTCTTGTTTAGCCCTCGAAGAACGTTGCTGAATGCGCCGTAACGGGTCCTCGATGGACTGGGTGTCTTGAAGTTCGAAGAGCCACACCGCCACAATCACCTTTTCACAACGTTCAACTGTTTCGATACCCGATCAATCGTTGATACGAACTATCCTTTTCACGAAGATGCGCTGCGGATAGTCGGGTATCCTACCGACTGCGCCAATTAACAACTCAGAAGCTCAAAGTGTCTTTTTAAAAAATTATTTTTATTACTAAGTTTACAAAAGTCGTATTTTACGACATAAAAATGACAATAGGTAAAATAGATGTTACTAAGACTAAAGATGCTAGCGGACTGCCGGAGCGCTTCGTTGAAGACAAACAACAGGAATCTTCATATTGCAGCTTGGTCAGCAGTTTCTCTGGAAACTGCATGGTTTTCATATTCTCACGGGAAGGAACGGTGATATAATTAATTAATTAATAAGTGAAATACTTATGGAGTCAAATTTGCACTGACACGCAAAAAACTCGAAAGCGTCTAAGCAAACTTTTACAATGTATACTCTTTTTAAAATTAATAATTTTGAAAAAAAAAATTGTTGGAATTTTTCAAATTATTATGTTTTTTTAAATGCTATAAGAAGTTGGTAGGTAAAATTTTGTACCTAACACATGCGTAAAGTGCCTTTACCGCCCTTGACGACTTGTCTGAACTCCGCTTTGCGGCGTTCGTGCAACTGCCGTTGCGTGCGGTAAGGTATCACTTTCCGCACTTGTTAGGTAAATAACTAGTATCTAACACATGCGTAAAGTGCCTTTACCGCCCTTGACGCTTTGTCCGATCTCCGCTTCGCATCGTTCGTGCAACTGCCGTTCCGCACTTGTTCGGTAAATAACTATTACTGTTCAGAAACAATATGCCGCAAGAAAAGTTTTTCTGGTGCATATTTTCAACAAAATTATTAGTTTCTAAATACGAAAACTATGAAATCTTGTACAAAACATTTCCTGTAACTTTTCGTATCTTCACATCGTAACTCTTTGAGTAGAATTACGTGTATTTTTTTCACATCGCGTTTTTTCACCCAAGGCCTTACTGCAGCTGCACAAGCTAATAATCTAGTTAAGCACTTTTTAATAAAAATAACGCTGCAACTTTTTAAAAAATGAGACAATTTCTATGACAGTGTAATGCCACTTTCACTTTTGTTAAAAGAAATATCATCAAAATTGTTTAAAATGATCTTTGACAAACAAATTTTATAGTGTAATAGCGACCTAAGTACTAACTGGCAACTTAAGAATAAATTAAATCGCAAAGATTTTAAAAAAACAACTCATACCATAATTTTTTTATAACATTGACATGTAAAAGATACTGGGAAAAGTGTACTTTTTCAGTTATCTGACACAAAAAGTGCGAAAGAGTAAATCAAGGTTTGAAAAATTTCTCAAATACTGTGCTAATAAAATATACGAATATAAGTGATACTCGCATTAAAATTTTCCCAACTTTTTTCTCCATTTTCCTTTTCTAACTTCTGACATATAGAGTCCGGTTAAGAAGTAAATGGGCCAGCTAAGGAATGTACGTAGAAACCCATTTTCGTCTGAAGCCCGCCCACTAAGCTCGCGATTGTTTTTCCGTATGGAGTCATAGGCGTAGACGCTCTAATCTTTTTATTGCACTTTGTGTCTTGTTGTCTCTGTGACGATACGTACGCCCCTGTCACAATGTTCGGCTCTGCTTCAAACAGACACATTTACTTAATAATCGGACCATGAGAAAGAATGTTAATTTGCATCATAACTAGTACCATTAAATTTTCTACAATACAAGCGTATAAAGGTGGTAGTCCATCTGAACTCTGGCGTAGAAATCAAAAGTATATGTTTAAAAAATATACACATGTTTTGTGTGTGCCTTTTGTAACACACGTTTACAAAAACTATTAAATCACAAATTATGGCCCGGCAAGTTCTCCATAAAATAAGACCAAATGAACTTGATAATTTAACACGGTGGAGATAAATACTCAAAAGTAAAAATTTGTCTATTGATTTTATATACTCGCAATCGAGTGTAGCGCGCCACTGGCTTGAGCTGTAGAACTTAATAATTTATTATTTTTTTTTTGCAAAAAAGCTTTTTTTAATTCGACTATTTATGTTTTATTATTATTATTGTTTTGTACAAAATGCTAAAGCGTCAATGTATACAAATATTTTGTTATGACATGTCCGCCGTAAAAAATATATTGTAACTTGTAAATATATTGTAACCTGCAAGCTGGTTTACATTTTCTGTGCTTCCTTTTGCAAATTCTGAAAATGTGCGTCTAATTGCAATAATTTTCTTTTTTTTAAATAAATTATTGATTCAAAATCAAGAAGTATTATGATTTGTATTGCGTCATTAATTAATTATTCGAAGAAAATGGAAATGTGGGGGAGGGGTGTTGCCAAAGTCGGTATTAGTTTTTCTTGAGATTCTTTAATAAAATAAGATTTAGCTAAAAGACAAAATCAAATTGATTAAAATACCTAAAACAACTTAAATTTTATGACGTCATTAGAACATTTTGCATGTTTTTTATAACCTTTAGTGCAAAAAAAAAACAAATAAAATTAAACTGCAATGTTTTTGTACGGATTCATCAACAATTTTTCATTTAATACGGTTCTGTAACTCTTACGACAAGCCGAAAAATGACAAGTGACATATGGTTTAAGGAAATTTTTTTAAAATCAATGAACAGCGCGCTTTCCCTCAAAAAAAGGAGATCCGGATTTCGCACTTGTGGTGCTCTTCAGTACGGTGCTAGGAATTAGGAGATGAAATGATGATGAAAATCTGATACACGATTGATCTAGACAGACAACAATCTTTCAAATTGCAGAATAGGCAGATATACCTTCAATTTGAAGGAAAATTAAGCGTCTCTACGGAGACCGATATAATTATCTTTACAGATATCCTAAGCTCTGGAGTTGATAAATTTAAAAAGGGATTGAGCGAGGGTGAATAAATAACTTTCAGCCAAAATAAAAATCTCAGATGCATCCAAGTTTGAAGTTTTAGTAATCTTTCTTGGGGCTAAGACACCGGACTAAACAGACCATTACCAAATGTGAATATAATTTTTTTCTTAAAACACGAATAGGTAGTGGTTGCGTGCACTTTAAATCTAACGAAAAAACAGGAGTTTTTTGTACCTAGTGCAAAATAAACATCCTGATCTTCGACTTGGAACCCAGGACGACGCCGTTTCGTCCTTATTAGGGACTTATCAGCTATGTGTACCACACAGACAGACAATTCTTTTGTCGTAAAAGCGCGAGCGAATTTTTGTACATTGTGGTACACCTAGCTGATGAGTCCCTAATCGAGACGAAATGGCGTCGTCCTACGTTCCACCCTCTATGTGAAAAGTCGAAGATCAGGATGTTCATTTCGCACTAAGTACAAAAAACTCCGGTTTTTTCATTTTTTTTTCTTGTTTAACTCTTTGGTCTTATGAAGATGATTTTGCCACTTTATTTAAAAACCGTTAAAGGAAAATTGAAATTTGCCAAATTATACAGTGTCTTAGTTAAAAAAAAGCAATATAGCGGCGTCGTAGTTCCGTTCACTTAATGCATGCTTATTGCAAGTTTTTAAATTTTCATTCTATGTATTGCAAATCAAATGCTTTAAATATTTTTAACTTTGAAAGCCAAAATCACTTTCCATTTTTCTACCACCGCCACAGCTTGTCCTTTGAGGGTTTGGAAAGGTCGCGTCAAGTCAATTAACAATTGTGCCAAATTTCATGTCTTTTTCATTAAATTTTTGCCTAGAACGCCCACTGTATAGACTAATAATATTTTGCGTTTATTAGGGTGATTTTGGTCAGGAAGTTTAACGGCAAATTTCGTTACTCTTTACCGTAAATAAAAGTAACTTCAAGAGATTAAAAATAGTGCTTTTGAACGTACCAAAAAATAACGGTGAACATTACTTTACCTTTTTCATTGTTTTTTCTCTCGTCTTTATAAAATCTTTGCACTTGTGTTTAATCATATCAACCCCACCTTATTACTAATCACATAAAAATAAAGTAGAAATGAAACACTAACATATTTTTGTAAAACAAAACAAACTTTCTAACCTAAAAATCTCCCACCACAGAATCACTTCAAGTTGGCTTGGTTTGCTTCTTAACGGTAAAGGTAGTCGTTAATCGGCGCTAATTAGCTAATGTGGATACCTTTAATAAATGTAACAGCATGGCAGAGCTCTACGGCGCCCGCGCAGAATAAAGGTAAGTATAACAGACTGGCAAAAAACCTGAGCATAATTACCCTATTATTATATATCCATGTCTAAAGACAGCATACCCTTATTTTTACTTGTATAACTCCTAAAATTAAAAGGCTCTTTTTATTATTTAACACACCAATTAATTTTTCCATTAGCGGCTTGTTTAAAGTACCCTAAACTGACCAACATTCCACTAATCATAAAGAATGTGTCGACGCATAGAGTGCCACCAGTAATGGCTGTGCTTCTATAGTAGAGAATCCACTAAAAAAGAAAACAAGGAAGTTATTATATGTTATGTGCTACTATATACAGGGTGGATTCTTTAAACGGAACGGTGCTTCTAGCGGGTTAGAATTTGGTTGAATAAAAAAATCCAAAAACACGTCAACTGCGATTTTGAATTTTCTTTAATCGTGCTTTCTTGGATTTTGTCTATGTCATTTAGTTTACGAGGTATGGCAATTTTTTTTTTAAATACGCACCCTGTATATTTTGCAATTTTTTAAATCTGCAAACAATTCTCTCTTCAGCAATACCACACAGTAGGATCTATCTTTTACGATAATCAAGATATTTTTATCTAATCTCACATAGATAGATTTTTTATGAAACCAAATTCTAACCCGCTAGAAGCACCGTCCCGTTTAAAGAATCCACACTGTATATGTTATTAATATGTTAAGTTCTGTTTTACAATCTTGACAAAAAAAGTATCGAAAGTAATTGAAATCCCACCAGTTATTTTTATTTTCGGGCATATAGTCGGGAGAAAATTTTACCTCAATGTGTGTAAGTTGAAGCTTACTTAACGATTAACGATTTTTTCACTTTTTCAGCATGTAGTGGTTTTTATAACTAGTGGCTAAAATATTCCTTTTCAAGCATGGTTTAAGAGAACCAGCGATTGTTTAAAAAACGCAAGTAAAAAAGCACAGTTTAGCTGCGATGTTAAACATTAGTTTTTAATACCTTCATCAAACACGGAAAACAATATACACAAAGACTATTAACGGCTCACAACTAATTGATTAATTGAAATATCTACTTTCCTAACAAGTGCGAAAAATCACTTTTTTTCCGCACCAGACTTTCTCATTTGCTGCTTGATCTAACGACGTAGGGTTCAAGTGCGAAAAAAATTAGGTATTTCCGCAAGCGCTAGGAACAATTATATTTCTGAAAGCCTTCCAGAAATAATATAAAATAGTAAATAAAATTCATTAGAATTAATTTAAAAGATATTCATGCCCATGTGCACCACTTCCCCTTACGTTCTCCACTTGTTCAAGTGGCGCTTGAAGTGAGGGTGACCCTTGAGATTTACTTGGTTTGCAAAAGTTCCGAACATGTTTCACTTGGAAAAAGTGAGGAAATTATTGGCAACTTGGCAGTTATTTGTATTATTTTGTGTTTTTTGAGTGGTGACCATGATTATTACCTGTCAGCTGTCAAAAAGCAACGTAAAATTTGAGGTTGTTTAAAAAAAACAAATAAAACTACTATAATTGGTCAACTATAATACCTGACTATTTATTATTACACTACCAGACGAATCCTATCCCTCTTTTTGAGTTTCTTTGCATTGAATTTGCGAAAAAAAGCTGAATTATTCGCTTAGCGAAAAAAGTTCGCTTTTGAGTGTTGTGCAAAGTTTTAAAAAATCTTTTGTAAAAAGTATCTTCATCAAAAGTGTTGAAAAATCCTTCTTGGTATTTCATTAATTACGAAGTCTCTAATTCATCATCTTCTTCGTCATCCCGAAGAAGTTCCATTTTAAGCACATACCACCAGATCACAGAAAGATTTTAAGGCATTGAACAATTATATAAATTCAAAAAATTAATGGCTTTTGTTTAAGAACATTACCAAAAAATACCTCACATAACCTAAAAATGCGCTTAAGCCGAAGTAATTCTACGGCTTATCTTAACTGCAGCTTTAGTGCCACTTAAATCATATTCCACACCCTTGCAAACCAAAAGTAAAGCTTAAGCTCGGCTTACATATCAAGCCGAACCCGTGCACACGGGCATCAGAAATTCGAACACGAAGAAAGACGCGCCTTTGAAAATAAACAAACAACTTAGTCATATACTAGTTCAAGACCATTAGCATTTTCAGGGAAAATTTTTCGGCTGAAGCTGGATTTTTGACAGATGCTAGTTTACCCCTATAGTAGTTTTCTAAAAAAGGTTTCCCTCTAAGGGACGCTTGCTTCCTCCACCATCTTGGATTAAAGATGGCCGACATGGGTATTATTTAAAAAATCGTATCTTTCTTATTTATTAACCGATTTTTCTCAAAAAACTTTTGTTATATTTAATACCTGAGAGAAGAAAAAAGCTCTTTCGGAATCATTGTATTTTTGACGTTTGTGTACCTAACAAAAACTATCTTTACTTTTGTTACGTGGTTTTTAATACTTTTGAAGAAACCGTGCACACTTTTAAAATGTTTTTAGAATAGGAACCATCTTTTTTTTTACGTTTAATAGTTCCTGAGTAATTCTTAAAAAACCTCAAAATTAGCCCCCTAGATCCAAAAATTTCATCAAGTGTTTAATAAACTATAAAAATCGAAAGTCATCAAGTGTTTAATAAACTATAAAAATCGAAAGGCATTTTAAATAAAATAAGACTACAGGTTCTGACTAAAAGTCGACATTAACGCTAAGTATGACGGATTAAAGAGATAAAGCGATTTAAAGGTAACGTTAAAAGTTTTTCTCAAAAAAACAAAAATATTTAAGAAAAGACCGAAAAATGACTATGCGAATTTATTCGGAACCAGCCACATTTTTGCCAGAACTTAGTTTACACGTTTACAAAACAAGTTTTTCCATGTCCGAGTCTTGTATCGTCGCCATCTTGGATTAAAGACACAGATATTATTTCAAAAATAAGCAGCCATTTTTTCGTAGCATCGGCTTTTTTGTAAAGGGTTTTTTTTTTTGAAAAAAGTAAATTATTTTTTTTAAAGTACTAAATTATCTTTACATGGTTGTATCTTTTAACCCCACGCAAGAGCTGCTTTTATATGAAAAATACATTCTTTAAGAAAAACGTCGAAAATCTCTTTTAGTCAGAATCAGCAGTCTTATTTTATTCAAAGTGATATTGCTTTTTTTATGATTCTCGTGAAAAAGCGAAATTGTGTCTATGGGTATGCCAATTTTGCGTTTTTTTATAAGTATTACTCAAGAGCCTAAACCTAATCCAAATTAATTGTTTTTATATAGAGAGTTTTTTTTTATAAAGTTCGCGATTTAGCAGAAAATCTCAAAAAAACCCGTAAAAAATTAATGCTTTTAAGAGAATATTTTTTTTTTTGGTACACATACGTCAAAAATACAAAGTAGGCATAATAACTTAAAGACAATTATATGATAAATATATCAAAATTCGTTGGATAAAAATCACTAAATAAAAAAGAAAGTTATGATCTTTTGAATAACACTCCTGTCGACAATATTTAATACAAGATGGCGGAAGAAGCAAGCATCCCTCGGAGGTAGCCTTTTTTTACAAACTACTATAAGGATAAGGTAACATCTGTCCCAAATCCAGTTAAAAGCTAACGCGCTTGGGTGTTCCAAATTCGATGTTTACCAGGATCTCCTAAACGATAGGAAATACGAAAAGGTTTAAATTGGGGAGAAGTTACGCAATTCGATGCTTTGCTCAAAAATAAAAAAAAGTTTAATTTTCAGTTTTAATTTTTTCTGGTTATTCTTAAAGCTGTCAGAAAACAGCTTAAAACTTTCTACAGGCAATTTTTTAAAACGTACTTAATGACAGGTCCATTTTTGAGATTTAACATTTCAGTATGACAGGAGGACTATAATCTTCATTTCTTCTTATAAACACGTTTGGTTCATGAAAGATGACAGATAATATTTTGCAACCTTATTTTGACAGGTAAGCTGATATTTTGGGTTAACTGACCATCATCAGATTAAGTTTAATTTTTGCTCAAGATATTTTGAAGCCTGTTTTTTTGTCATTTTAAAAATGAAAGTTTTTTTAACGTTTGTTTTAGGAAAATAATTTTGCCTAACATTTTGACAATACGTTTTTGCTTTGTTTCTAATTAATTTGTTATAACAAAACGTCAAGAAAAAAACTGCTATTTTTAAAAGGTACTGTAAGCGGGATAACAAAATATCTTGAGTTTTACTTTAAAGCAAAAATTAAATTTGGACTAATAATGGTCTTTTAACCCAAAACGTCAGGGGGCTGATTCTTGAATTTCGTAGGAAAGATAGCACGGGAACGGTCCTCTCCCTGGGTACCGATTCTGGAAGTCATAGGAAGAAAAGTAAATTCAACCAATAAACGCGCTTAAAAGCAGTGACGAGACGATCGAATAATCACCAAACTATTATGGGCACACGCAGAGCTGGCTTGAACAACAATTTTTGAGCGAAGCCGTTCTCTCGACTAGACCCAGTAGTTGGGTTTTGTAGGAAAGCTCGTGTGAAAAACGTCACTTATATTATTTCAGAGCACGCTATTGGACGAACGACCGATCGATATTTTACTCGCTAATGCGCATGCCACGACAAACTTGACCGTCTTTTAGAGTAGAACTCGTTCAGTGGTCGATTTTTGTGTAAACGCGGACATTAAAAAAACTTTCACATTGTAATTTAATCGTACAAAATATTTAGTTTTAATAAACAGACAGGATGATCGTGTGAATTTTCACATTTATCTTAAGACATTTTTAAGAGGACAAATATATACATTTATTAATTAGCTCAATTAAAGTAAAAATGTTAGTTTAGAAAAAGAAAAAAAGAAAATATATTAAAAAGAATGCCAACTGAAATTTTCAAATGAAACACCCAGTATATTATTGCATTTTTGCATTTTATTTTTAAATTCTAAGCATTTTTATATAACAGTTGAATACTGTCATACCCCAAGTAACAATTTTTAGTTGCGTTAGTTGCCATAACTAAGAAATACACTAAAATTAACGTTGCATAAAGTACAAACACTAGTCATTTGTGCAACGGCCGCTATGATGGACAAGAAAACGACGCCACACCGTTGTTATTAACTAGGGTAAAATTGGCAACCATCTAACAACTTTTATTTTTACTGGAATATTGTGGGGTTTTCAACGACCGCAATGAACGACCGAACAACGACGCCATAAGGTTGTTAATTAACTAGGGTTAATTTGTATACCCTAGTTTAACGTTTCCTGGCCGTTTACTCAACGTCAACATAGTTGGTCTACTAGAGGCATATTAGAGGCACAAAAAAATGGTGAGGGAGACATAAATTCAAAAAATCAGTTTCCAAGTAACCTGTAGTCAGATTATCTTGAAATATAAACTAAGGGCCGTTAAATCGGCCCTAAAAAAGGGCTGCGTCCATAAATAAAACACGGAAAGGGGTAGAAGGGGGTGAAAGTTTTATAAAGTAACTGCGCTCCGTAACAGTTGTACTCCAAAAATAATGTAAAAAATAATAAAAAATTAATTTTTTATATTTTTGGGGGGGTTTTCTATATTCATTAAGTGTTGCACAATTTGCAAAAGTAATACAAGGAAGGAAAGAGGGACTAAAATTAGGATAAAATGACGTTAGATTGACCGACTATGCAGGGGCCACGACCCTAAACGTTTGTGACGTCAAACAATCAAAAATCGCGACGTAATTTTGTTACCAGCTGTAATTGTTTGATTTGTTTATCTGCCTACAAACTATGTAACGCCCCCCAAGTGACCCACAGTCAGACTATGGTCCCTGATCGACTGTAGATACGTAGATACGTAGATACGAAGAGTCAGACTACCTTGAAATTAATTCGTGGGGTTCTTCTTTTAATGCACTGGTGTGCACTAAATGTATCTATGTCCTTTTCTAGCTTGTATAAATATAAAGGATAGATATAATTAGTGCAAATTGTTGCAGCAAAAGGAAAAAGCTATTAGCACTTTCGGCCAATTTCAAAATATAAGAAAACTATAGAGGGCACCCATTTAGTCGCAAAATGGTTAGGTTTTCAGTAAATCAAGAAATGATTATTGCCGCCATACTGTTTTCTTTTCCTGATTTGCGCCGCTACACCATTTGTGTAAATCGTTAAAAGAATCTTGTTTTTTTTGCTGGATTTTGATGATTTTTACTTAATTTTGGAAATTTTTAAGTATTCTTTTAGATTGGCTACAGTTTAAAATAGGTTTAAAGCATTTTTAAAATTTTCAGTATTTAAATAAAAAAATAATTTAGCAAAAAGGTAAGAAGGATTAAAGGCCTCCTTATTTTTTAAAGCTAAAATGTCCATTTTTGACGGAAAACTAAGGTTCGTTGTTAAATTTAGTTAGTTTAGTTTAGTTAGAACCTTTAAAATGTTACTTTAATGTAATAAATTAACTGAATGTTACCTAGCTACGTATTTTAGAATTATTGATAGATGGTGTTTGGAAATTAGTCCATTTTTCGTTGCAGAGACGTGGAAGTCTTGATTTGAAATCAATTATATTAATAAAAATATTATTCAGAGGGCACTTCAGTCGTAGTCGCTTCGGCGACGGTGAGGAAACTTTGCTAGCGACTCTAGTCGCAGGCAACGTCAACACAACTCAAAAAATTTCCGCCAAATTGGTGCAAAAGCGAGTTGCTAGAACGTTTATACGGCGTTTTCACACAACGTTAAGTCTCTGGGTCTTCTATTTGAAATTTGATGTTGAATACTGATGCGTAATGTCAAACTCGTAAAAAGCATAGTTTATTCTTTGGCTAACTATTCGCCTACTATTTTGACAACCATATAGGGGCAAATTTAGATACATTTTAAATTTTTAAATTTTTTCATTTATGTCCGCGTTTTCCGAAAAATCGACCACCGTGCGTCGTTCGAATGACTTTTGTGCGATCGGTCGGTCCCAGAATACGGAATTTTGGATTTTAATAGAAGTGGTCACACGAAAAATAAAATCTAAACATGAAATATCCAAAACTTCTAGAATTTTGTAAACTTTTTTTTTACTTTTAAGTAAAGCATAAAATTGTGCAACTTTGACTTAATTTAAATCTTTTCGAATATCCTACCGTTTAGGAGATCTCAATGGTGATCATCGAATTTGGAACACCCTGTATAGCAACCAATGCATTTTAAAATCTAGTGACCTGTGGTGATAATGCAATGAACTGGTTTTGGACTGTGTCTCCTTGGAAGGCTTTTTATCTATAACTAAAAACACCAAAACAATATACATATGAAAATTAGTTAACATCAATTCAAAATAGATGATAGTCTCATAAGATCTTCCGATTTAAGGATGCGCAGACGTCGTTGTGTATTCTTTACTATTTTTATATCTATGATGCCACCCAATTTCCATCGACTTTGGTATTTATTTAGCTCCTTATCTATAAATGCTACTGGAAAAACCAGGAGTGGAAATTACAGCATCACAAGTAGCTGCTGCAGTGGATTCGGCTAATGTAGCCCAATATAAACCAATCAAGAAACACTGCCCTGATGATGTCTTGAAGGATGAGTTTGAGTATCCCAAATCAAGGAGACGGCAAAGAACCAATCAGCATTCTCATGGTAATATCAAACAAGGACCAGCGGAAAGTCAGCTGCATGGCGTTCCTGGAAGAAAATGGCTTTTCCTGGGAAGAGTCGCCGAGAACGCTACAACAAAAATTATTGCTGACTATGTTAGGAAAAAAAACCAAAATGCCAAATGCCGACTTGATGATAGTGGAAGATCTACCCACCAAGGCTAATTCAAAATCATTCAAAATAGGAGTTTGTGAGAGCATCGATGACAAATTAACTAGCGTCACTTTTTGGCCTAATCACGTTATATTTAGATCTTTTGTTTTCCATAGACAACACGTTCACCAAACCCAGTCATCTAGCCAACGTCAGCATCAAAATTTTCGTAATAACACAACACCAGTAAGGATCTCATAAACAGTGTGTCAGTCTACTATTAGTCGAAGTGCCAGACCTTAAAATATAGGATCTCACAAAAAACGGACTAACACTTTGAGATTTTCATCATAGGTAGAGGTTTGTTTATATGGCAACACTGTAAACAATAAGACTTTTACGGTGAGATTACTAAGATCTAAAATAGTATCCTCCACAGATGTAAATATTTACGCCTGTGGAAGGTACTAAATTTTAAAACAAATTTTCAAAAAACACTTACCCATACAGAAAAGAAACAAAGTTATTGATTATTATGTGTTGCTATTGTAATATAACTGAAAAACTCCTTTTTTTCTCAAAATACACCATATTTTAGGAGAAAATGCCCTAAAACTATTTTTTTTTGACAGGTTTCAAAATAGCAAATGGTGAATACGCCAAAAATTTGGCACATAATAGCTTCATTATTTGTGTTTGAGGTTATAAAGTTGGTGATTTTTTAGACCACTTCAGGGGGGTGGTTTAAATCTATAGCCCCCTGAAAGAATTGTTTTGTGACAATTGGTAATAAGTTCGTTTATAATTTCCCTAAGTAACCGTTTTTACAAGAATTAATTTATCTTTATTTAATATTCAAAGTGGTTCATTGCCCAATAAAACACCTCCTATTTTGTCCAGAAAAACGGCATATTTTGAACCCGTTTTCAGCACAAAAGATATATTTATGAGGGCACTACGAGGCAAACCAATCATAAGTGAAGGTCACTGATTATGCACGAAAAATATACTAAACAAAAAATCCAAAACAACTATATTAATGTATTTAAAAAAACTTTCCTTACTGAAAGCCCACTCATTTCAAAGCTGCAGCTTTCATCAGTAGAGGTTGGTGCAAGCCAAGGTGCAAGCAGAGGTAAAAGATCCGAACTTGCTGTTTGTGATTGAACGCAGCGCTAATATTTTTAAACTGACAATTTCGACAGTGACCGAAATGTAAAAAAACTTGCATTTAGGTTTTTTAATACATTTCGTAAATAAAAAACCTTTTAAATAATTACAAAATCAATCTACTCCTTATTTTATTATTACCCATCTAATTAGTTTTGTGACATCAAGTATTAATTGGACAAATTAGATCACAAGGGTAAGTTTTAATTAGAGTGACATATAGCCCCAATATTAATTTATTGTACAGAGTGTTTACTATTTAAACCCTGCGTGGGTTTAAATTTTTTAATTTTCTTTTCTTCTAAATTGAAAATTTCCTCTTAAATCCAATAAAAGATTGTGTTAAGATGATTATTCAATAAGAAGATTTATTAAAATTCTTCTTATAAATCACACTATGTCCAAAACTCATGGAGAGTTGGTTTAAATTGCTTAGAGCCAAAAATTTCACTTAAACTTACGACCGTTCTAAAATAGACTAAACCTTTTTAGTAAATCCCACCGTAAATGGCTTTAGTTAAAAATCCGTAAGTCCTATTTGAAAAAAAATGTTTTGGTCTGTCACCTAAAAACAATCGAAATTCATTCAAAAAACTCGAAGGGCCATTTTTTCGTGATTTTTAGAATGACCCCTAGGGAACAATGATTGCAGTAAATTTTATTTTTGTTCTTTAAATTATTTAAGCAATTATTATAAACAAACAAAAATGGGGGGTGCCACCTGAGTTCACAAAACATCATAAACGTCACTATCTCCTATACTATAATCGCTAGGAAAATAAATCTTTTTTTGTTCGATTATTATTTTCTTTCTGCATAAAATATGTCTTTAACGTTTAATTTAAAAAATTGCGTTTGGGCACTGAAATATATATATAAAAAAAATTAATGTGAAAAAAATAAATGAATTATTTTTTTAAAACCAATGAATGTAAAAAAGATATGATCATAAGAAAAACAGGTTTTAAGGTAAATTTTAAAAAGCCAGAGTTCTTTTTTTCTTTTTTTTCTTTTTGGCTCAAGTGGTTTTCGAGTTATGGCACAAGACCCGCCAGATTGGCAGAAAGGATTCATCATGGGTGATAAAGACAATTGAACGCTATAATTTGTAACAAACACAAATTTAGGTCCTATCTCTTTAGTAGATACAAACGACTGTTAAACAACTACACCTCTGGCTAATGCCTCGACAGGTATTGAATTAAAAACAGTACATCTGCCCATCTGAGCAGAATATCTACGCTACGTACGTAAGATGCTAAACACATAACAACGAAGCACCCGAGTTTGGAGATTTGTACTCGCATCGTGACTACCTAAAACTCATTTCATTAAAAAAAATTGATAAAAGATACTAGGGCCTATTCGGTTCTTTCACGGACTTCTTTCATGTTGTCCCAGTTTTTATTGAGCTGTTAACTTAGGTATTTGAAAACGAATTTAATCGACATGTTCGATATGTAGGCCATTTACTTCCAATACGCCTCTAATATTTTCTTCTTTGACTATAATCATTATTTTGGTTTGCCAACATTCAAGTTAAGCCCAAATTTTGGGCTTTTTACTGCAACTCGATCCACCAACTTTTGCAGACCCTCCAGCGTGTCCGCAATTATGACAGTGTCGTCAGCATATCTTAGGTTGTTAATTTTGTTGCCGTTAATCGTCAGATGCTCTTCGCTCCCTATTATAGATAATATAAATTTGTAATCAAAAAGTTTTCTATCTTTCCCAAAAAAAACTTTCCTTTCTCAAATTTAATATAATCGGACTTCGAAAGTAGCTACCCGGTTATAATTTTTATTTTGTAACTTTTTTAAGGCACAATGCTGTTTCAAAACTGAGTCAATATGCATCATTAAATTTAAATTATATTTTCCGCCTTTTCCTTCTAGATCACTACTAGTTTACTCCTCGCCGGCAGGTGGAGCCACGCACTTTAAAGCTAGACTAAAAAAGCTCGTCCGTGCCACCCCCATACCCATATAAATGTCGATAATTCATTATTCTTTTGCGTGCGGTTGGAACCACGTCAACGGTCGCTGCTTTCGTACAATGCCTAAACACGCGCGTAAATCGAGGAAACGGGTCGCCTCCGATGAGGCGGATTCGGACTCAAAATCTTCGGATGAGTTATCCGCGATAATGGGTCAATTGAAACAATTATCGGATAAAGTTTCTCGACTACAAAATGATGGGTCCTTTAGATTAATTTGAAATCTAAAAGAATTAAATAAATTTATTCATACTGAACACTTTAAAATCGAAGACCATAGAACGGTCACAAAATTATTAACTAAAAATATGTTTATGGCATCATTAGATCTCAAAGACGCCTATTATTTGATCCCTATTCATAAAAAACACTGTAAATATCTGAGGTTTGTGTTTGCGGGGCAGATTTATGAGTACACTTGTTTACCATTCGGGTTTAATACTGCGCCATATGTTTTTACAAAACTTCTTAAACCCGTATTATATTACTTGCGACAACGAGGTCTATTATCGGTATTGTATATTGATGATTTTTACTTTTAGGTAGAACTTATGAGGAGTGTCGCTTTAATATGACTGAACAAGTTTTATTGAGCTTCGGTTTTATAATTAATTGGGAAAAGAGCGTTATTATTCCATGCCCGCAGATAAAATATCTGGGTTTTATTTACAATACTATCAATATGTCAATAAATCTGCCAATAGAAAAACAAAACAATATATTAAAAGACATCCTCAAAGCTGAAAGTAATGCTAAACTTACCATCCAGGAATTTTCAAAGTTGGTTGGTAAGTTTACTGCTGCATGTCCAGCCATAAAATATGGCTGGCTTTACACAAAAAATTGTGAAAGAGCAAAGCTTTGGGCTCTAAAACAATCAGGGGGTTCTTACAGTCACGAGATGACAATTTCTGAAAAGTTTCTGACTGATCTTTCGTGATGGAAAACCCACCTATCTAGCTCAAATTTCTTTCACAGTTTTAATTTCAAACTAGAGATTTTTACTGACAGTTCTTTAACAGGTTGAGGTATATGTTGCAATGGTTTTAATTCTCGGGGTTTTTGGTCTAAAGAAGATAAGAACAACCACATAAACTACTTAGAGTTGTTAGCTGCATTTTTTGGACTTAAGTGCTTCGCGAGAGATCTTGTCAACTGCGAGATTTTATTACGGATAGACAATACCACTGCCATTTCATATGTAAATAGAATGGGGGGTATATAGTTCACACATCTTAATAATCTCGCTAGGGAAATGTGGCAGTGGTGCGAACAACGAAATTTATTTATTTTTGCATCCTACGTAAAATCACAGGACTCTATCGCTGATCAAGAATCTCGTCGCCTAGATAACGAAACGGAATTCACTCTTGCAAATTATGCGTTCAAAAAAATTTTCCGTATATTGCAAACGCCTGAAGTTGATTTATTTGCTTCCAGAATTAACTCAAAATGTAAGAAATTTGCCTCATGGTTTAATGACCCCGAGGCTGAAATTGTTGACACATTTACAGTATCTTGGTCTCATTATAATTTCTACGCTTTCCCACCCTTTTCCCTTATTGCTAATTTTTACAAAAAATAATAGCGGATAAGTCAGAGGGTATTGTGGTTGTTCCTTGCTGGCCAAGTCAACCATGGTACCCCTTGTTTAAATCATTGCTTATCAAAGAGTCAATACTTTTTTCTCCTAATACAAATTTATTATTATCCATTGACAGGAAACCATGCCCTACACCGCCAGCTTTCCCTGATGAAGCTATTGAGATATCCATTTCTTCTTTAGTAAAGTCATCTATAAAGCAATATGGAAACGGGATTAAATTATGGTGGGAATATTGCGCCCAACAAAAACTAAACTGTTTTGAAGTAAATGTCAATAACATTTTATGTTTCTTATCCTCTTTGTTCAATCGCGGCATGTCATATAGTTCTTCACCAAAAGTAGGCGATAATTATCAGATTAAAAGATTTTTAAAAGGTGTTTTTAAATTACGTCCTTCCTTGCCGGAATATCATATGACATGGGATCCGATTACAGTTTTATATTATTTACAAACTTGTTATCCTAATAATACACTTAGTTTGGAAACGCTGACGCATAAGTTATCGATGTTAATGGCTCTTGTAACAGTCCACAGAGTGCAAACATTTTCATTAATAGAGATTAAAAATATCGAAATATTTAGCGAAAAAATTGAAGTAAAAATACCAGATACCAGCCCCTTATAGTATTGCCCTTCTTTCACAATGAACCAAAACTTTGTGTTGCGAGCACGCTCACGTGCTACTTAAATAGAACTGCTACTTTTAGACAGTCGGACAAATTTACAAAACTCTTTCTCACCTATAAGAAGCCTCACAGAGAGGCTACGTCTCAATCTCTTAGTCGTTGGATCCTTTTGGTTTTAGCAAAAAGTGGAATAGACACGGCAATTTTTACACGCGTCTACATCTACAGCTTTAAGTAGGGGTATTAACATCAATACAATACGCAACACAGCGGGATGGACTGCTTCATCTAGCGTGTTCGCAAAATTTTACCATAGGCCCTTATTGAAGCCAGATAATTTTGCGAACGCAGTTTTAAGTAGGTTATATATATTATTATATTAATATTTTTTTATTTTGTCGTTTTTTTTTTAATAATTTTTTCTACTATTTAAAAATTAAACTAAGTATTCGCTTTATGAGAACGTTCTTCATTTTCATTTTTTTCTATTACTCTTGCACTGCTAGCTTTGAACATCTACATAGTGATCTAGAAGGAAGAGGCGGGAAATATAATTAAAAGATTAAACGAACTTACCTAAGTGAAGTTTGATCTTAATTATATGACCGCCTCTTCCGAATAGATCACTCCTTCTCTTCCAAAATCCGTGATCTATTCTAGTGCAACAGTTACTGCTGTGAAATAATAAATTATCGACACTTATATGGGTATGGGGGTGGCTCGGACGAGCTTTTTTAGTCTAGCTTTATAGTGCATGGCTCCACCTGCCGGCGAAGAGTAAACTACATAGTGATCTATTCGGATAATTAAGATCAAACTTCACTTAGGTAAGTTCGTTTAATCTTTTAATAATAGTTGCGTTCAGCACGGGATTGAAACACTGAACATACGGGCGGTTGGCTTGGGAATACACCAGCCAGTTGGCTACTTTTGTTAAAATTTTCTAACAATCGATTTTGCGCTGACATGTCAAAAGTATTACAAGATCTGGTAACACCCCCGTCCCGTTACCGTTTTTACCACGGTTTTAATTATACTCGTAAAGTAAGTACTTAACTACCATAATTTAGGCGTTAGATATTTTTATTTTTCTAATACGGTTATTCTTCTTATACGTATTTCTGGTGATTGTCGAAGATACGAATATTTCTGTGTAGAACTCTCTGAGACAAAATCGTGAGTAATGGCTGGAGATTGGCTAATCCAAGGAAATTAAATTTGGTTTTGGAAAAGAAATCCAGCGTTGCCGTTTTGTAATGCACTACATACTTTATATTTTATAGCATTATCTTTTTCAGTGGCGTAGGTAGCCCCCCTCCCAGAGCCATTGAATATGTAGATACCCCCCCTAGACAATTTCTGCGCAAGCCACTGTATTTTTGACATTCTTAAGATTACCTGTAATACTTGTGCTAACAATATCGAAGGTGCATCGCAAATTATACATCTCAATTTTCTAGCACTTACATGATGAATCCTTTCTGCCAATTTGGTAATTTTTGGGTCATATCTTGGAAACCCCGTAACTTATCAAAAATATAAACATATTTATAAATCACGTTAAACCCTTTAAGTTTTTCATAATGGAGGGATTTTTTTACACCATTAATGTCACTTGTTTTATATTTCTTACATTAAAAAATATGTTTCTATTTTAACTGGGATAACTTTTTAATTTCCAAGAATGTTAATGATAATGTTGCCAAATTTTATGAGGTTTTGAATTATGTCATCCATTTGTAAAAATCAAAATCAAATTTAAATTTCTATTATGGTTCGATGATGATCTAAAAGTGACTGTACTGGAGAAAAGAGAGGCTCATATGGCATTTCAAAAATCAAATAATCTAATGGACTACCACACATTTAGCCAACTTAGAATCTATTGTAAGGAAAGGGCACATTGTTGTTATTCTGTCTACACAGAACTGGTTCAGGAGAGTGTGCAGCTCGATCCCGAATATTTCTGGCGATATATCAGAGACAAAAAGCACACTGAAGACATCCCTTTACCCATGAGATATCTCGTTCAACAAGCATCTACTCGCGAGGGTATTGCAGAGCTGTTTTCAAGTTTTTCTCAGCCTACTCTGATAGCCAGCCAGGTACCAATAATATTTCTCAAATCTGTCATATAAGACCGCTTTTTTTAAAAATTGCTTCTTTGAACTTTCCAGACCTCTCTGGTTGCTGTTTAATGGTTCTCTGGCTACAAGAGTTTTTCCTGAGTTATAAAAATGTTCTTTTGTTTCACCAATTTACAAAGGCAAAGGCGATAAGAATAATGTAGAGAACTATAGACCGGTGAGTGTAGTTTCAAAGGTATTCGACTTAATTGTAAATAATTACTGAGCGGAAAACTTTAAAAACATAATCACCACTAAACAACATGGATTTACAAATGGAAGATCTATATTAACAACGAATCTACTAGTTTACGAAAATATTCTGTTAGAGACTTTGAAGGATCGTCGACCAACTCTAACATACGGATGCGAAATCTGGACCACCTATAAAAGATATCAAACGACTATAAAAATATCACCGAAGTTGCTTAAGACGAATTTTGAGAATCAAATGGTAAGACCGACGAACAAATATAAGTGTTTTAGAAGAAGCCAGAACAACTAGTATAGAAGCCCTTATCTTTAAGCACCAGCTTCGTTGGACTGGTCACGTTATCTGCATGCCCGAAACACGTCTTCCAAAGCAGATATTTTATGCACAACTGAAGGAGGGAAAGAGAAATCAAGGAGGTCAACAAAAAAGGTACAAGGACGTTCTCAAAGGCAATATGATGAAGGGTCACATCGATATAAACAAATTTGAGACCACGGTAAACGATAGGGCTTCATGGCGCCGAACAGTCCATGAGGGAGCACAAACTTTTAAAGAGCAACGACGTAGACTAGAGACGGAAAAGAGAAAATGTAGAAAGGAGCGAATAAATGGAAGAATGGAGGACCAACAACACCCTGCTGCTGCTGGAGACTGGGTGTGCCAGGACTGTGGAAGTGTGTGGCTCGAGAATTGGCTTACATAGCCATGAAAAAACACACAACAGATAGCGACGATACAGAATAGAGAAAAATCATACTCGACATCGAGTGATTGCCTGATGATGTTGACTCAGTCGACTCTGTATAAACCGATTTCTCTAAAGCCTTTGACAGCGTTGCATTATCTATTAAAAAAGAAACTACAATACTATGTAGCCAGGGGGGGGGGCATTTATGCTTAACTGGATTTATTATTACTTAACGGATCGAACGCATGTTGTTAAAATTAACAATACTTTTTTTTTAGTATCATTTTGTGTTAAATCAGGTGTACCCCAGGGATCACCTCTTGCATCATTGCTTTCTAACATGTTTATCAATGACGTTGTTGATTGCTTTAGAAATTTTGACCCCTTAAAATATGCTGATGAAGATCTGAAATGTGCTACTTATGCAAGAAGATCTTGATCGTTTTGTAATTTGGTGTGACAGAAATGGTATGATGTTGAATTCCTCAAAGTGTAAATACATACAATTTACCCATTACAAAAACGTATCAAAATCTTACTATATTAAAAAACTCAGATTGAACAGGTAAATGTCATTCGCGAACTTGGGGAACTATTTGATACAGGATTGACTTTTTTGGATCATATTGATTACATATGTAAAAAAGCGTTTAAAATATTTGGATTTTTAAAGCAAAACACATCTGATTTTAATAATATTTTTGCTCTAAAAATTCTTTATACATCATTGGTTGATTCAGCATTTGGTCTCCTCATTACAACTCACATCAATTCTCTTGAGGGAATTTAAAAAAAGTTTCTGCATTATGTGGCCTTTAAATTAAAAATACCAAGGGAGTTAGTAAACTACAACCAGTTGTGCACTCTCTTGAACTTGGACACATTGGAGAACAGACGAAGACAGACTGACATACATTTATTTATATAAGCTTATTTAATAACTGTTGATTTTGTCTCCTGTAAGGATCCGTAAAACACATACTTTTTTGCCAGGTCACCATCGAACTAATTATGGTATTAATTACTCCATGTCCAGATAGATATGGATATTTTTTCAATTTCTTTGGGTTCATTAAACAAGAATCTCGGGAAAATTAAAGAGCAGTACTAAGACTTTTTTATTATCATGATGTTTGGGTAATTTTTTATTTAACTTTTTTTTCGTTTGTTTGCTTGCTCTCGTTGTTGACTGTGATGTTCATTTATTGTAGACTGTGTCATAACAATGTTACTTATTACATTATACTTTTAATTGTTTTGCATTCTATACATTCATAGTCATTGTTTTTAACTAGGTAAGATCAATCTGAAATAAACTCTGTGCTTCGGACTTCCATTGTCTATATTTTATTTATACACGACGTTTCGATCAGTAAAATCTCTGATCGTCTTCAGGTGCAAACTAAAATTAATTCCTATGTCTAATCGAAATACTTATATACTGTAAGAAATCACTCAACCTTGAAGTTTAAGAAGTTGGTTTACTGAAAATACCCTGATTCTGCCCAATAAAAGCAGCTTCAAGGAATTTTTATTTCTTTCAGTGTGACACCTTGTGCAAAACCTTTGCTTCTGCCCACTTCAATCGGTGTTGTTTTGACCATGCATGTTCGGCGTTTCCTGATTTCGTTGTTTCACCTTTTTTAGGTATTCGTCTGATGTTTCTTAAGCCTAACAGATAGTGGTCTTTTTGTTTCGCCTATGTATGATTCACCACACTCAAAAAGAAATTGGTATATGTATTCCTTATTTTGTTTGTTCTCCGGTTTTGTTTTACTAAGAATGGTTCGAATTGTATTACTAGATTTAAAAGATGTTTTAATATTAATGTTTTTCGCTACTCTTCGAATTTTCTTTGATACTCCTTTAACGTATGGAATTGTAAGGAATGCATTTGCCTGGTTTTGGTCTTGTAATCTCTGTCCTGCTTGTTGAAATTTAGATATAGTATCTGTTATAAGTTTAGGGCTGTAACCATTCTGCTGCAGATCCTTCTTAATATTTCTTATTTAGATTTCCAAGTCATGAGAATTGTTACAAAGTTCTGATTATGCCTCGTTTGATGTCGCTTTCTACTCGTTTGACAAGTATGTACATCAAGAAAAGGAATTTGACAATTTTGCTCCAACTCCATTGTAAATTTAATGGTGGATCTTATGTTATTTAGGTGGTAAAGAAATTCTGAAAGTGGTTGATCATCGATTCATCAAAGCTTAAGTTTATATGTTGCGGTATCACCCGCGTGTGATTAGAACCACTGCATGTAAAATATTGGCCACCACTGGCGAAAGCGATAAACCCATTGGCAGACCGTCATCCTGAGAATAAATCTTTTACTTGAAAATAAGAGTTACGTAGGCAGCACTCCAATATTTCCATCACTCCCTCCAGCGGTAGGTAAGGTAATAAAGGGATTCGTCATCAACCAGTCTCTTTCTAATAATATCTAGCGATTCCTTTATCGGAACATTGGTGTATAGACTTTCGACATCAAAACTGACAAGTCTATCGTCGGGTCCTAAAACAAAAGATTTAGAAATATTAACAAAATGTTTGGAATTTTCCACAAATGAAGCGGTCTTGCCTGCAAAAGGTTGAATAATTTTTAAAAGGAATTTAGACAGATTGCTCGTTGGAGAATTTTGGGAACTTGCAATTAGGCGTAAGGGCATCTTTGTGAAAGTTCGTATAGTAAGTTTAAGGAGGTTTGCTTTAATGTGGTGTAAGTTGAGACCTTGTATTATCCGGAATATATCTGTAATACTTTTTCAAAATTCTATAAACCTTACTTTCGATTGATTGCGTCGGATCTTTTGGGAGAAGTTTATAGTTTCCTTTAGCAAGTACCTCTTCAACTTTCTGGTCATAGGTTTCCGTGTCCAAAATCACTGTTGCATTGCCCTTGTCTGCCAGTAAGATTTTTAATTTGTCCTTTTGAAGATTCTTCAACGCGATTTCCTCTGTCTTGCTTATATTAGAGGTATGCTTAATAGGTTTGTCAATAATGGTTCTTACTTGATGTCTGAACTCGTCGGCGTCTTGTCGTGGAAGAGGATGACCTTTTATGGCGGTCATGATATCGATGGTGGGTATCTTCTTAGGAGCAATGGTCCTTTGGCAAGTAAGTTTTTTTCTATGGGTGTCAATGTCTTCTTTGACTCATTAACGATGGTTCTTACAGGGTCAGTGGTCGATTGGCTTTGTGACTGTTGATGGGCGCATTACCTTTGGTGTTTCGCTTGCCAAGTCTGTCGTAGATGGTCGCAGGTCCGTGTGATTTTATCCAGAATCGGCTGATAATCTTCCTCCATAGTATTTTCTCGAATCTCCTGAAACCGTTGTGTCAGTCCTTCTGTCAGTAAGGACTTCTTCCAGTGATGAAAGCTGATTTGGAACCGCATAAGCGCTTTACTAGCGTCATATAGAATGCGCTGAACTGTTTTTCCTGGAAATGATGCCTTAAGACGAAACGCCACCGGAATAATGTTGCTGTCTCTTGCTTTTCATAGGAATTCGATGTGCGTGTGTTCTCTGGTATGCCTAATTAAAGTTTTTTCATAGCCTCGAAAAAGATCGCTGATACCGGGCCCGTACCGGGATTCCAACGTTTGTTTGAAAGTTTGTGACAATGATGTGTTTGAAATAAACTCCTAGCTACGTACTCATATATTGTGAGATATCACTCAACGTTGAAGTTTAACAAGAGCAATGCAACAGTAATTTTGGATACGGAAACTTATGACCAGAAAGTTGAAGAGGTACTTGCTAAAGGAAACTATAAACTTCTCCCAAAAGGTCCGACGCAATCAATTGAAAGTAAGGTTTATAGAATTTTGAAAAAGTATTCCAGATATATTCCAGACAATACAAGGTCTCAACTTACACCACATTATAGCAAGCCTCCTTATCTATACGGACTTCCCAAAATTAACAAAGATGCAATGCCCTTACGCCCAATTAAAAGTTCCAGAAATTCTCCAATAAGCAATCTGTCTAAACTCCTTTTGAAAATTATTTAACCTCTTGCAGGCAAGACCGCTTCATTTGTAGAAAATTCCAACCATTTTGTTAATATTCTTTAATCATTTGTTTTAGGACCCGACGATAGACTTGTCAGTTGTGATGTCGAAAGTCTATACACCAATGTCCCGATAAAGGAATCGCTAGATATTATTATAAAGAGACTGGTTGATGACGAATCCCATTATGAACGTACCAGCCTACCGCTGGAGCGAGTGACGGAGTTGTTGAAGTGCTGCCTATATAACTTTTATTTTCAAGTGAAAGATAGGTTTAATGCTCAGGATGACGGTCTGCTAATAGGTTCATCGCTTTCGTCAGTGGTGGCCAATATTTACATGGAGTGGTTCAAATCACACGCGGTTGATACCGCAACATATAAACCTAAGCTCTGGCTGAAATATGTTGATGATACTTTTATTGTCTGGACCGGGAATTACCAACAACTTTTAGAATTTCTTTACCACCTAAATAACATAAGACCCATTATTAAATTTACAGTGGAATTGGAGCAAAATTGTCAAATTCCTTTTCCTGATGTACTTGTCAAACGAGTAGAAAGCGACATCAGAACAACAGTATATCGTAAACCCACTCACACAGGACAATATCTAAATCAAGGTTCAAATCATGCTACAACCAAGCAAGGCATAATCAGAACTTTGTATAATAGAGTCGTTCAAATTTGTAACAATTCTCATGACTTGGAAACCGAAATAAGAACCATTAAGAAGGATCTGCAGCAGAATGGTTACAGCCTTAAACTTATAACAGATACTATTTCTAAATTTCAACAAATAGAACAGAGATTAAAAGATCAAAACCAGGCAAAGACATTCCTTAGAATTCCATACGTTAAAAGAGTATCAGAGAAAATTCGAAGAGTAGCGAAAAACTTTAATATTAAAGCAGCTTTTAAATCTAGTAATACAATTGGAAGCATTCTTAGTAAAACAAAACCGGAGAACAAACAAAATAAGGAATGCATTTACCAAGTTCCTTGTGAGTGTGGTGAATCATACATGAGCGAAACAAAAATACCACTATCTGTTAGGATTAAGGAACATCAGACGAATACCCAAAAAGGTGAAACAACGAAATCAGGAATCGCCGAACATGCATGGTCAAAACAACGCCGAATGAAGTGTGCAGAAGCAAAGGTTTTGGATAAGGAGTCACACTGGAACAACCGAAAATTCCTTGAAGCTGCCTTTATTGGGCAGAATAAGGGTATTTTCAGTAAACCAAGTGTTGAAATTCCAAATATTTGGAAGCCCCTCCTTGGGCAGAGCCAACTTTCTTAAACTTTAAGTTTGAGTGATTTCTCACAGTATATAAGTACGTAGCCTTAGGAATTGATTGTAGTTTGCACCTGAAAACGATCAGAGATTGTACTGGTCGAAACGTCGTGTATAAATAAAATATAGACAATAGAAGTCCCAAACTCAGAGTTTATTTCAAACACATCATTGTCTCAAAGTAAGATCAATATTGTAGACAATGATTTATGCATTTGCTGTTTTATTTTTAAATATTTATGTATTATATATAAGATTAATTATGTTTTTAAAATTAAGCAGTTTAACCACTCATTAGAAATAAATAATGTAACCACACTTTATTAGCTATAGTTATATTATTGGTCTTCGTCGATTTTGGTTTATATATCCTAGAATATATTTTTTGTCAACAGCAAACTTTCTTTAATATTTAGTTTATTAATTTATATAGTATTATCGCAGCTGTACAGATGGCCGCAATTTTGGATAAAAATAAAAACTGAAAATGAAACCGACCTCAAAAAAATACACTAAAAAGTATAAAAAAAATATTTACATAAAATTCAACTTTTCTGAAGTGGTCGTAATAATTATTTTAATGCGCCGACTTCAAAAAAGTTGGATTTTATGTAATTATTTTATTTTGTACTTTTTAGTGTATTTTTTGTGAAGTCGGTTCAAGTTTTTATTTTTTAATTTTTAGTGGTGAAGGAAGGGCTTTTCTTATATACCTCCTAGGCTTTTGTAATATGTCTCTTTATTATTACAGATATTTTTAGTTTGTCGTAAAAGTGCTGGAGACAGTATGTTTTTTAATAAAGTTATGATGAAATTTAACGCAGCAGAATGGGCCCAAACAACCGGCCCACACAAGCAGCATTTTTCTGATTTTCGACTAATTACAACCTAATATGACGTCGGTTTTGGTCCAAAATTTAGGTTGGAAGTTGGTTGGTCCAACAAACAACTTATTTTTTACCAAGACCTGATGTCATCAACAACTAGTGCATCATTTGCGACGTCGATATTTACCAAAAGTGATGTAGCCAAATTTTGGCGATCAGCGACGAAAATTAACGTTAATTACGGTGACGTAATCTTTAAAATAAAAATCAAAGTCGGGCCAAAGTGAAAACGGGTGTCAGTAAATTTAGAATGTATTTTGGACGTCATATAACTTCCAATTAATGAGATGTTATATTTAGTATCAGTTTTAAAGTACAATTGTATTAAAATGGACGTTATCAAAATTTTAGTTATTAAATGTAACTTTTCCGAGGTCCACCGACGTGGGTGCGTCCGCTATAATTATACTACAATATTCTAGGTCGGGCGGTTCTACAAGGTGACCCCGCAGGAGGTGTTATTGTCCGAATAGGTGAATAATCATTACAAATTTGGTCGGCGCCCGAAACGCCATTTTAAACGTTTTGTATCGTATTACAACAATAAATTTTATTTTCTCATTTTAAAGGATTTATATGTAAATTAATCCATTTGTTGGCAACTAAAATGCATTTTTGAAATGCCTATGTTTTACTATGTTGGGAATTTGGAACCTTTGGTTGCACTAAAACAAACTTATGATTGTTTTTCACAAACCAAAACTAAAATTTTTTTGCACTCGACGCGCGTTTCGATAACAACGTTAGCATCATCAGGAGACGATAAACAATGAACTAAATTAACCTACGCTCTATCTTATATACAATCCTTTAGTGGGCGGAGATAAGACTAATAATTTGTGATTGATCACGATTCTTAATCCTATCTCCCCTCAACCAAAGAATAAAGTGTACTAAACAGGATGGGTCCTCTATCTTTATTTAAACTATTTCTGGATTTAATGATTTCCATAGTTTCATATGCATTCAAAAGTCTTTTGTTTGGTACACTTTTTAGAAGTTTTAGGTTATCTAATGTGAATCTATGATTGTTTTCAAAAGCATGCTCGGGCACACTTGACTTTTCTGTTCTTCCGTATTTTAAGTGTGCTAAGTGTTCTTTAAAACGTGTTTGAGTAGAGCGTCTCGTTTGGCCAACATTTTTTTCTAGAACTGTAGTTTTATCCTTGGGATTTCGTAGTAAGCTTCTTATTGTGTTACCGGATTAATTTACTAATTTAAGACCGGTATTATTAAATACTTTTTGTAATCCTTTCGTATAATTAGGATTATAAGGAATTGATACAAATTTTGAGTCGCAGGTATCTTTTTGTCTGAAAAAAGTCAATATGAAAACAACTACTACCAGCAATTAGAAGGAACCACAATGGGTACTAGTTTATCACCTTTTATCGCAAACCTCTTTATGAGCAAATTTGAATCAGATATAAGTAAAGAATTTGAGTATTTCCCCGGAGTATGGTTCAGGTATGTAGACGATATGTTTGCAGTATTCATCACTAAAGTAACTAGTGTTAAAAATTTTATGGAAAAAATAAATAACAAATATCCCACAATTAAATTTACTTAGAGGTACACTGCCATTTCTAGACACTTTAGTTATAAAAAATAAAAATAAATTGGACTTTGACCTATACAGAAAAGGAACGGCCACCAACAGGTAAGCTTGCAAGTTTGCATTTTTTAACATATAGATCAGTAAATTTCCCCTTAAACAACGAAAGATTTAAAGCAGAAAAGAATAGGATTAGGAATATAGCTGGCGAAAATGGTTACAATGAAGGCTTAATAAATAAGCTGATAAATAGACATTCTTTTCAAAAGACCTTTCGGAATTCCACTTTTTTCAGACAAAAAGATACCTGCGAATCCTAATTATACGAAAGGATTACAAAAAGTATTTAATAACACCGGTCTTAAATTAGTATACCAATGCGGTAACACAATAAGAAGCTTACTAGAAAATCCCAAGGATAAAACTACAGTTCTAGAAAAAAGTGCAATTTACGAAATTAGTTGCATGGATTGTGACAAAAATATGTTGGCCAAACGAGACGCTCTATTCAAACACGTTCTAAAGGACACCTAGCACACTTAAAATACGGAAGAACAGAAAAGTCAAGTGTGGCCGAGCATGCTTTTGAAAACAATCATTGATTCACATTAGATAACCTAAAACTTCTAAAATGTGTACCAAACAAAAGACTTTTGAATGCATATGAAAGTATGGAATTCATTAAATCCAGAAATAGTTTAAATAAAGATAAAGGACCCTTCCCGTTTAGTACACTTTATCTTTTGGTTGAGGGGAGATAGGATTAAAAATCGTGATCAATCACAAATTATTAGTCTTATCTCCGCCCACTAAAGGATTGTATACAAGATAGAGCGTAGGTTAATAAAGTTCATTGTTTATCGTCTCCTGATGATGGTAACGTTGTTAGCAAAACGCGTATCGAGTGCAAGACAATTGTAGTTTTGGTTTGTGGAAAACAATCATAATTTTGGCCATGTTTTACTTTAAAAAACAGGTTTCCTCATAAATATTTTATTTTTAGGTTATTTTTTTGTAATTTATTTTTTAATATTTTTTATTGTTTTTGTGAGTTTCTGTTTTTTTAATGTCTATTTTAATGATATTTATCAGTAAAGTGATCTTCGTTAAAGTAACTTTTTTCAGTTACCTACAATTAACTAAGATATTAATTATTTTTATCCACATTTTATTGGGATGTGCGTGTTTAGACATTTAAAAAAATTTTACCTAATAATTTTTAAACTGCACAGTAAAACTTTTGACGTAATATTTGACGGAAACACTGTGTAGCACCCGACGTCGAAACGACTCGAATTTTGAATTCCCACTTCCTCAGGAAGACTAATGGACGTCGGAGCCGACGTTAGGTATTTCTTGCTCTACGTGACCAATTAAAGGCAGCAATCAACTTTGACTTTGTGTTATCTTTTCGAAAAACTGTTAAAAGCCCGAAGTAACGACTTTTCGGCTTTTCCAATAATTTTATAGTTTTGTCTTGAAAGTGGTTGGAAAAATTTGTTTTTCAATAAAAGAATATCTTAAATAATTTACAATAAACAAAAAATAATTGTAAAAATCGGTTAAACTGCTTAAGAGTTATGCTCTAAATAAAACTCTTTACGGGGAACAATGGACCCGGAGATGCGGCCCAAGTAAAAAAGAATTACGAGCGTCGGTTAAGCAGATTGAGAGGCAGGTTGATTTGGGTTTAGTTGGGAGTCAATTTTTTCGGGAAAATATACTATTTTGATAAAATGCGACCGCTGCGTAGCACAGTCTGCAACAAAAATGTTAAAACAAAAATATCTAACAAAAAATACGCGACGAACGTATAACCTCGCCTTTTTTGAGGTCGGTTAATAAAGTTTCTTTATTTCCTCATCAAACAAATCTTAACTTGTAAACTTGTCCCAGGGATGATAAAAATGTCTGTATTATTATATTTCCGCTGATTTAAAAAACTCGCCTGTATAACGTAAACAATAAAGACATTTTTCTCTCCCCTTTAGTTTTGCAACGCTTTCGTTCCCTTGTTGTCATGAAAAAACTCTGAAAAAATTATTTATCAAAAAAGTTACAAAAGAAAACATGATAATCACAGGCTGAGCGGGTATTAAAATATGTCTTTTGTATTAAAAAGCTTAATGGGCCATTTCAAGCAAATGTAATTTTATTAAAAAAAGAAAAATGCTTTAACAATCTATTGGTTTTTGTTAAAAATCTTGAAATAACTCCGAATCATAAAACCGCTTCAATACTTTTTCTTGGTAAAGCAAATAATATTTTTTCAATTATTGTATGTTTTGTCCCGTCCCACCCAAAAGAAAAGCTTTACTGGTTTATGGTTCACAATAATTTTTAACATAAATGTTAACAACATGCTTTTTCCTTTAATTCCAATGCCTTTTGTTTAGTTTGGAAAAGCCATGATAAAGCATTTTTCTCGAAAATTGAAATATATAAAAGTAAGAATTTACTAAAATTAAGTTTTGGTTTTTCTTGTCCCGTCCAACCCAAAGTTTAAAGGTTCGTCCTATAAGCTATGGTTACAACTTATTTTTTAAAACTATTTTATTGCATAATCTATGGTTTTAGGAAATTATTTATTAGAAAGTAGAGTCATAATTTTAATCATATAGAAGTTACAGCTGGTTTTTCTAGTAGTGGTTTACTTTTTTGTCCCGTCCAACCGCTTGAAATGGCCGATATAGTCTTTTGAGTACAGGCCCATCCTTTTGAGTGTAAAATTTTAAATATTCTAAATCATTTTTTGTGCGTGATTTAAGGCTTTTTCTGATTATATAGCAGGCAGTCATTTTCGTTTTTTTAACAAACGGATAAATGTTTTCCACGCTTCCATGATGTGGAATGATGGCAAATTTTAATAAGGAAAACCTACTAATTGTACACAAAAACAGATAAATTAAAGACTCAGACAGACGTAGCAATTTAGGTGTTAAATTACAACGCCTCTGTGCTCGACAAAAGCAATTTTTTTCCAATTATCATCCATTTTACTGTAGCTTTTTTTGCTCTATGTTGTTCTTGTCACGGGTTCTTTCAAAAATTTGATTTAAATAGGTATTTACCTAACAAGTGCAGAAAGTGCTACTTTTCCGCACGCGACGGTAGCGGCGTGGAGTTCGGGCAAGTCGTCAAGTGTGGAAAAGACATTTTCCGCAAGAGGTTGGTACAATGTTTTTCCTACGAGTGTTTTTGCCTATCGTATTTATCAAAAAATATGTTTTTAAAAATAAATAATGCTACAAACACACACACACACGTAAGATAGGATAGTTACATAAATTATTTCATTAACATTAACAATAAAAAAGTAACGGAAAAGTAACTTTTCAGCACTAGTGCAGAAAAGTTACTTTTCTGCACGATTTTACTTTTCCGCGCGATTTTTAAGTTTAAGGTTAAGGCATGAATTTTCTGAATGAAAAATTGTTTTATGGATAGTAATTTGATTTAAAGTATTGTCTTTTACAGTGAAAATCGTGCGTTACATTAAAAATAGTGCGGAAAAGTACAACTTTGGAAAAAAATTGCTCGTTGGAAAAAATATTAACTATATTGAAAGGGATCAAAATTTAATTTTATTTTTGGTTAAAGTCCTCAATTTTTAATACCGTGTTTTACATAAAAAAAGAGCCAAAACGGTGGTAACTTTTTATAACGTATCTGGTTTTCATAAATTAAACTTGGTTTAAAATGCAAGCGACTAGCTTTGATAAGGGTAAGTATAAAAAAAAATTGTGTTTAAAAATCGCGGCTAAACTGTGCTTTTTTACACGTCAATCACAACTAAACTTGTAAAAAAGCACTATTTTAAAAACTATATAATTTTAAAATAAAATATTTCAATGCTGGGCCGGATTACAGGGTGTGGAGGCCCCGGAGCAAAAGAGAAAGTGTGGCCCCTTCTCCAACACAACAAAATTTCTATTAAACATTACGTACGTACTCACACTCACAATGTAAAATAAAAGGTAGTAACTAATTACGTAAAAGCCACTCTAAGTCCAACTCTCAAAGTAAGTCGCTTTCTATATTGAGCAAAGACAAGAATACCAAACGCTGTTGGTTCATCGTATTTTGAAAAAAATTTATTTTAGAAAAAGATCGTTCGCCGGTTAATTTAACTATTATTTAAGGTACTATTATTTAAGGTACCGCCCCCCCCACTTTTTTCATAAATATAAAGTTTGCAATGTAACTTAAAGAATCATTAGAAAAGATATTCGTATTGAGAAAACACTTTACCCCATTAAAATCGGTGCCGTCGTTTTTGAGTTGTTAACGTTTAAAATTATTATTTAAAAAATTAATATCTCGAAAACTAAATAGAATTGAAAGATGAAAATACTTAAAGGAAGCCGCTTGATTCTTTCAAAAAGTGCCACATAAATAGGCCTCTAGCTTGTACGTAAAAAATTTTGCCTGCGGCAGTCTACCGTCGTTGATTGTTACATTTTTACAGTATTTTCCACCCGAAATTTATACAGATTTAATTATTATCAACTGTCGCCCAGAATTTTCGATGTGAAAATTTGGTAATTTTGTTTCTCCCTAAAAAGACAGTTGAGCCAGTTGTTAACTTCTTTATTCTTACTTTTATCATGTGTGTTTTTTTTTAAATATAATTTTGAAGATATCATAAAACCGTTTTTGCACACATTTTTACAGTATTTTCCATCCGAAATTTATGCAGATTTAATTAATATCAACTGTCGCCCAGAATTTTCGATGTGACAATTTGGTAATTTTGTTTCTCCCTAAAAAGACAGTTGGGCCAGTGCTGAATTGTTTACTTTTTTATTCTTACTTTTATCATGCGTGTTTTTAATATTTTTTTGCACAATTTTTCATCTACAATTTTAGATACAGATAAAAGCATCACTTTCAAAAACTTAACATTTCAAATTGTTTTCTCATGTTTCCGGCTTTATCTAGACAAAAATATTCATACATTTTGTTATAACATGTCAGTGTAACACAATTGTAAGGTAATTTTAAATAATTTTATTTTTTTTGATTTGGCGGGCAGCAGCGCTTTCATTGCCACTGCGGCAGCTTCGTCGATGTCCATTTTTTCCACTTTTGGATACACTCGCAAAAATCTTGACAGCTATATAATTGGCTCAGTTAAGTTTGCCCTCCAGATCAATTTTCTCAAAAATTTTTATGCCAAAATTTTGCACACATTGTGCACAATTTTGCACACCACAAATCAAATTTTGCACACCTTCCTACGAGAAACTACAGCCAGTTTTCTGTGGGGGGGGGGAAAACTTGACGTTGCCCCCCCCAGTCAATATTTTTCAAAAATTATGACGTCATTTGGAAGGTCTTATTTTGCACAATTTTGCACACCCATTTTAAAATTTTGCACACCTCCCTGTAACCCACACGAGGGTTCTGAAAATATCAAGTTTGCCCCCCCAGTCAATATTTTTCAAAAAGTTTGGTGTCGTTAGAAAGGTCTTATTTTGCACAATTTTGCACACCCATTTTGAAATTGTGCACACCTCCCTGTAACCCACACGAGGGTTCAGAAAATATCAAGTTTGCCCCCCCCCAGTCAATATTTTTCAAAAATTATGACGTCATTTGAAAGGTCTTATTTTGCACAATTTTGCACACCCATTTTAAAATTTTGCACACCTCCCTGTAACCCACACGAGGGTTCTGAAAATATCAAGTTTGCCCCCCCCCAGTCAATATTTCTCAAAAAGTTTGGTGTCGTTAGAAAGGTCTTATTTTGCACAATTTTGCACACCCATTTTAAAATTTTGCACACCTCCCTGTAACCTACACGAGGGTTCTGAAAATATCAAGTTTTCCCCCCAGTCAATATTTTTTTAAAATTTTGGCGTCACTAGAAAGGTCTAATTTTGCATCATTTTGCACAGCCATTTTAAAATTTTGCACACCTCCCTCTAACCCACCAACGTCGATATTTTTCAAAAAATTTTGTGTCATTCGAAAGGTCTATTTTGCGCAATTTTGCACATCCTTCAGTACCCCACAAGAGCGTTCTCAAAAAAGTTTGCCCCCCCCCCAGTTAATATTTTTCAAAAAATTTATGTCATTCGAGAAGCCTAATTTTGCACAACTATTTTCAAATTTTGCACACTTACCATGCCGTTTTCTTTTTGTGGCGTTTACGGTTAAACTTGGTCCTAAAATTTCCCAGAAGTATCAGCAAACGAAGGAGACCTCGATTGTGTAATATCTTTGAATATTGTTTAAATTTACAGATAATTGTTTATGTTTGCATTTGTATATAATCAAAAGTTTTTAATTTTTATGAATTTCCGGATTATACTTAAATTTTCATATCAAAAATGCAATGACGTCATGTATTAGCTGATATGAACAGAAAAAATCGATGTAGACAGCGCATCCTGTCGGAGAATCGGAACCAACCTATTTTGCTGGTTCAGAATGGTTGCGGTTCTCAAGGTATGGATCTTCACAGGATGTGCTATCTACGTCCATTTGTTAGATGATGTCATAGCATGTGAAAGTATAATCCGGAAATTCATAAAAATTAAAAACTTTTGATTATAGACACATATATGTAAGCATAAGCAATTATATGTAAATTTAAACAATATTTGAAGACATTACACAATCGAGGTCTCCTTATTTTGCTTATACTTCTAGGAAATTTTAGGACCAAGGTTAACCGTAACCGGTACAAAAAGAAAACAGCTCCAGAAACTAGTAGGTAGGTATATGCATCTATATCTGAATTCGGGACAGGTACTTTCAGATCTTTCTACTTTCCCGCACGCATATTTTACTTCAATAATAAACCAAAATAAAAGTTACAGCTCTAAAAAATGGGATAAAAGCATACATATACTTACGGGACCATGGAGTGAATAGGGGTACGCTCTAATTCAATCCACGGTTCCGTAAGCTTGTTTTTATACAACCTACACTTTTTTAATCTATATAGTTAACTTATAAAAAAAACAGAATTTTTTTCACGCCCAGACGGTTTCGTGCTTCTGGTGAAATAATAAAAAAGATTAGTTATTCCCAGCCTCGTGCATTAAATTCATTTCTTTCACAAATACACACTGCAAAGTGTAAAGACAAGATGCCCAAGGTCGAAGAAACGTCAACATTTGGCGCAGAACACCCAAAAATTTAGGTAGTTGCATTTGGGGAGTGAAGTACGAGGAAACTGTCACTTTCTATGAAGCTCAGACACATCTTACCGAAAATGAAAGAATGCCTATAACGCCGCATTTCTATCTTTCTCTTTTACATGTCAAGAATACCAAAGGCTTATCAAATTTCTAGAGAGCTGCACTTACCCATTTTGGGGCAAGTTGCACCCGAGGTCGAACGCGCCTCCGATTTCATGGGTGCGTCCGAAAATTTTCATCTGGATAATGGTGGAATCACACCTTGCTATTTGCGGACAGCGGCTACGGTGATGACGCCCGCCTTAATTTTGCAGTTCACACCACGCGCTTGGCGTCTTGGTGTGTCATTAACTAGGTTTACATAAAAAAATTCCGTCCGTCAATAGTTATAATTAGAAGAAGTCGTTCATTTATTTCTACACATGAACATTTTAGACATTTTGTTTTTATATTTCATGCACTTAAAATGGCCAATAAGAAAAAAATTATTCCTTTTATAGATCGAAAAAAAAATTAAATCGACTTCAAAAAGTACGTCATGTAAATTTGACTAATCAATCGACTAAAAAAAATAAAAAGTAACAAAAAAGTTAGGTTATATTTATAGCCAACCACAAAGTAATTGCGTAAACTGAGAGGTAGTGCACTTATTACGTAACCCTTATTTTTCCCAATTTAGACCCCAACCCGCGACCCCCTATATAACGCTTTGTAACGTTTGGGACTAATCCAGTCTAAAATAACGTAACGTTTTGCTGCCAGAGATTTTTCTCTTTCACTCGAAAAATCCAAAAAGTTGTTTTATTTCACAATAATAATTTAAAAATTGCGTTACGTAACGGAATCGCGAAACTCCGCTCACCTCTACATAACCCCTATAAGCGTTAAGCCTAGTTGCCACCTATGCGTGCTTACCCTGACACTAAAAACGCATCACGCGACACTTTTAAAAAATCGGCAAATGCATGGCTGATCACGTGATGCATTTTTAGAGTCAGGGTGAGCACGCATAGGTGAGAACCAGGCGTTACGTAATGTTATGTATTTTAAATAGAGGCGTTCACATTGACTTTCCTGCAAAAATGGAACAAAAATTAAAAAATTTTCATTATATACAACTGTAAACATAAACAATTATCTGTAAATTTAAACAATATTCAAAGATATTACATAATCGAGGTCTCCTTCGTTTGCTTATACTTCTGGGAAATTTTAGGACCAAGTTTAACCGTAAACGCCACAAAAAGAAAACGGCATGGGAAGTGTGCAAAATTTGAAAATAGTTGTGCAAAATTAGGCTTCTCGAATGACATAAATTTTTTGAAAAATATTAACTGGGGGGGGGGGGGCAAACTTTTTTGAGAACGCTCTTGTGGGGTACTGAAGGGTGTGCAAAATTGCGCAAAATAGACCTTTCGAATGACACAAAGTTTTTTGAAAAATATCGACGGTGGTGGGAGCCAACTTGATATTTTCAGAACCTTCGTGTAGGTTTCAGGGAGGTGTGCAAAATTTTAAAATGGGTGTGCAAAATTGTGCAAAATAAGACCTTTCTAACGACACCAAACTTTTTGAAAAATATTGACTGAGGGGGGGCAAACTTGATATTTTCAGAACCCTCGTGTGGGTTACAGGGAGGTGTGCAAAATTTTAAAATGGGTGTGCAAAATTGTGCAAAATAAGACCTTTCGAACGACACCAAATTTTTTTAAAAATGTTGACTGGGGGGGCAAACTTGATATTTTCAGAACCCTCGTGTTACAGGGAGGTGTGCAAAATTTTAAAATGGGTGTGCAAAATTGTGCAAAATAAGACCTTTCTAATGACACCAAACTTTTTGAAAAATATTGACTGGGGGGGGGGCAAACTTGATATTTTCAGAACCCTCGTGTGGGTTACAGGGAGGTGTGCAAAATTTTAAAATGGGTGTGCAAAATTGTGCAAAATAAGACCTTTCTAATGACACCAAACTTTTTGAAAAATATTGACTGGGGCGGGGGCAAACTTAATAGTTTCAGAACCTTCGTGTGGGTTACAGGGAGGTGTGCAAAATTTTAAAATGGGTGTGCAAAATTGTGCAAAATAAGACCTTTCAAATGACATCATAATTTTTGAAAAATACTGACTGGGGGGGGCAACGTCAAGTTTGCCCCCCCCACAGAAAATGGGCTGTAGTTTCTCGTAGGAAGGTGTGCAAAATTTGGTTTGTGGTGTGCAAAATTGTGCAAAATGTGTGCAAAATTTTGGCATACAAATTTTTGAGAAAATCGATCTGGGGGGGGGCAAACTTTACTGAGCCTATATAATTAGGCTTTAGTTGGATCTTACCATTTGTTTTCAAGTACCTAATACCAGATAAATATGAATTGTCTTAACGTCGGAGAGTGAATGATAGTTTGGTTGTCACATTTTTATAGGCCAGTATAATGAAGATCTGTTTTTTTTTTTTGAAAAAAAAAATAAAAATTTAATAAGAACAGTGTCCAAAAGTGCAAAAAATAGTATATATACCAGTGACTAAAGTGTATTTTTATCCCTCAGCGAATTGTACAAACATTTCTCCTCGGGATAAAAAGTACCACTTTAGTCCCTAGGTATATAATGTACTATTTTACCAGTACCCCATGCCAAAAATGTAAACAAATATTCTTTCGTCCAAAATTTCTGTCAGAAAAAATTTAACCTGAAGACTTTTGACAACAAGAACAATCTAGAATGTTTGGATTTCTGTCAACTTTCAAACCTGTTTTTTTCAGTGGGTCATTGAGGTTAGGTTTTGTCTAAATAAAAATGGAATGAACTGTAGTTGAATTTTTGAAAAATTCACAACTTAATAATTTTTTTAACATTGATTCAACCCACCACCTACTACTTAAATTGCCCCTTGCCCTTTGTAGTCGTCTTTATCCGCTCCTGTAACCCACTAAGCAAAAATTAAAAAAAATTAAGAAACGTTATTTGCATAGAGAAAAAATTTTATAACGTTAGTTTTTCCATTAACGTTTTTTGACGATGAAAATAATTTTTTTTTTATGAAAATGTTATTTTCGTAGTTAAAAAAACGTTCATGGGAAAACTAACGTTATAAAACGGGCTATTAAGCGATTTTTTCACTATGGAAATAATTTTTAATTGGGATTTTTTTGCCAAGACCCAGTTCTACTTACGTCAATAATATACAAGCTGTTAATGACAGGATAAAACATCATTATAAGAAAACGATGTCCCACGATCACATAACAAGTGCTCATCACTCTTATGCCGTGGATGCAATTCAAATCTGATGAACCTAACACAAAAATATGAAAATAAAATTAGTAGTAGATCATTATTATAATAGGAAAAAGTAGGGGAAATACAGAGAAAATGAAATACTTTTTTCATTTTAATATAGGCTTTAGCGTAAGCAGTGGCGGTCTCAGCCATTTTAAAAGGGGGGGGGGGCGGTTTCGATACGAAAAAACACTATAATAAAAGCATAGCTTTTATGAGGAAAATATCAATATATGTATGTGTCTATTTACATTTTACAAAATGGGAAGTTGACAGTAACATTCTCTAGAGAATAATATAGGTAACTTTTTTATTTTAGTGCCTTTAAAAATAGTGTAATGACATTTTATCGCTTTATTATCAGCAGGATCTGAATGCAGAAAGGTAGATATGTTATACATTCCTATTTTTGCAATTTTATTAATGTGACATATCACCTCTCTCTATTTTATGCCATTAAATTTTGTTAAACGTGATTCGTATTTGCAGAGCTTAATTTAAATTAAAAGTGGGCAAAGTAGAAGTTTAAAGCTTGGTTTGTTTGCATTGGCGTCGTTAAATAGGGTCTAAAGGTTCAAGATTTTCCTTAGTTTTTCTCTTAAAAAGTATTTTGTTACGCGACCACTTGTTTCGTCCTTGCTAGTGCTAATCAGTGCTCCATAAGGCTTTATAGACGTTTTTTAACTCCACCACGGGGATATATTCCTTAATTTGTTATTCATATTGCTTGACGAGGTTTTGCCCATGACTTGTTCATATAATCGTTCGTCTTCGTGTATAAAAACGTCTAGTCTTCAAGGCACCCGGTATGTAACCTTATGGTACTCTGGTGTTATTATGTAAAGTTTGTTTTTGCTATCTAGACCGGTTTGTTGACTGCCTCCGAAACTAGATAGTGGTACCAAGTGGAATAGGCCAAGAATCCAAAAGTATTCTCTTTTGGTAAAATTTTCCTGTTTTTTGTTATTAATCTTGACTTTGCAGACATGTACGTTGATTGCAATACATTTTATGGAAAGAATTCACAAAAGGTAGATAATTTAGAATTCCACTTGTTTTCAACGTAAGTCAATAAAAAAGTAGTGACCCATTGCAACCTAAGGCCATATAAGATTGGGGAAGTTCTTCAACTAGATCTTTGTGGTTGTCCGACTTTGTGTTGCCTATGAAGTTGCTACATACATTTTTGAAGGCAACCCATGCCCTTTTCTCTTTTGTCAAAAGTGCAGTTTCAAAATTTTTGTCCTTAACAGGTTTTCGTATTTGAAGCTTTACGAACATACCTTCTTTAAGCTTTGCCTCACTTATACGCGGGAATTTTCGTCTCAAATAAAGGAACGCAATTCCTTCTCTATCTAAGGCTTTCCCAAAAATTTTTATAAGCCCTAACTTTATGTGCATCGGAGGTAAATGAGCTTTATGCTAACCTAGTTGTGCAAGCTATGCTTGCAGATTACGCTTGCTCGACTTGGCATGGTTGAGCAGCGGGACAAACTGTATTGTTTATTGTCAGAGAGCAGCTTCACTCTCTGCTATGGTCAAGGAAGCTTGGACACAGTAAACGTTTTTAGTAATACAACTTTATAGCTGGCGGAATATTCAATTATTACTTAATCGACTTCAAATTATTAAACCGGCGAAATACCTTGGACATGTAACACGTGGGGTTCATTAGTAAAGGTACATTAAAGACGTTTTCCTGGCCGGGCATAATGTTTTTACGTAACGGCCAATCTTTAACTGAATAACGTTGTTTTCTAGCTCTGATGTCCCATTCGCATAAAAAATAACAATATTTTGTAAAGCCACTCTGCAGTCCTGTGAGCAGTGCAACAACTTTGAGATCGGCACAGATATTCCACTTGTGATCATCGTATTGTATGCTTTGAAGTAATATGCGCATGTTCTGGTATGTTCCTTTCATACTACCAACATGACTAACGGGAATTGATGGTCGTTCGTTTCCATTGAAAAACAAAACTGCCTTTAGACTTGTGTTCGAAGAGTCGCCACTCGGTAGGTGTATAGAAAAGGCCAAGTTAACCTGAAAAACATGACAGTAAAGTACCTTTAAGAAAAATATGGTCGGCAAAAGATATCTATTCCGAAACATGGAAAGTTGCACACCTTTTTGTAAAAGATTCCACTGCTGCAAACGTGATCCAAGCAGTTGTGTTTTTGTTTTGGGATGATCTACAAACTAGATCAATAAGCTCTTCCTGAGATATAAACTGTGTGTTTGGTGCTACTACATTCGTAAAAGACTTCCTCTTGAAAACTTGGACCGGTTTCTGGCTCCTCTGTATCAAAATTATTTGGTTCATCCAGGATTCATCCTATTTCGAGTCGATTTCATATTTCACTAAAGGCTTAGGAACAGGTATGCCAGAAGCATCATGATGTACAGGTCTAATGTTGAAGGTAAGTAGGATAGTCTGTTTTATGCTTGCTTTTACTAGAATATCTCAGAATTTTTAACAAAAGTTACAATCAGCAACATGATTCTTAGGCTTCCGCCAAATCATTGGCACTCCAAACTTCATAGATCTGAGTACCCTCAGCCATCCTTCTAAGGCAAGTATCACTTCACCAGATATATAATCGAAACTATTCGGATAGTTCACACAGAATAGCAAAGGCATCGTTTTTTATACCCATTTCGAACATTTAAAGAGTGTCGCAAACGATGGCATAATTTTTTAATACATGGGGTTCAATTTGTATCTCCGTCTAAGGGGGATGTCCTTAAACACCCCTCATGCGGTGTTGCCAGACTATGCACAATTTCCCTACACTAACAGAAAACGTAAATTTAGCAGCGTCGCACCCCATTATGCTAGAGAAAGATATCGTTTAGATACATTCTTACACCTGCTTAAAATATGTTGTTGGTACTCTCTCTGGTACGATTGTGGAAAAAGCACGGCTATTGAACAAATATGGATTACCACCAAGTTTAACGAAAGAAAGGTTTCTCTGGGTAGCGTATATCGCGCGCCTAGTGTAAATTTTTTAACATTTCTTGATGCGTTGGAAAATAAACTTAGCTTCCTCACAGCTCAGTTTGATTTGGCGTTTGGTAGTGAGTGTTACGTTGACCTGCTGGTAAATCACTATACAGCTACGCAATTCATTACTTGTATAGATCGATTTGCTCTTGAGCAACTGGTTACTGAACCTACCAGGATTGTAGGAAACTCCAGAAATTTATGGATGTTTTGGTAGTGTCTGACACTGCCATTTCTAGTGGAGGTGCTTACAATGGACAATAATTCAGCTCATCATCTTTACCAAAGATAAACCCCCTACTCTTTTTGGGACTTACAGAGATTTCTCTTGGTTTGACACTGATATGTTGAAGATTTAAGTTTCATTGATTGGAACCATATTTTCTTCAACTGATATCGAACAAATTATAAATTTTTTCAAAATCAATTTAACAAATGGTCCGAATTAAGATGCCGCCAGTGCCGTGGCTGATCAAGAATATATAACAAAACAGAGCTAGCTTTGAAATGAATAGAAATAATTCGATTAGACTAGAAAAAAATACTTTTTTAGATGCCAAGTTTAAAAACAATCCGAAACAGTTCTGGAAATTTATTAAATGGCTAAATGTTCAAAATAAATGTGAGGACTGTATCGACCTTCAAATAAATCCTAATACCTTTAACACAGCGTTTTCCTCAGTTCCCTCAAATAATATTGATCAAGGTTTTATTAAAACAAACATTTTGAAGGACTGACGGAAACCTTTAAATTCAAAATGGCCTCCCATGAGGACGTCTCTAGGGCTTTGCACTTTATTAAAACGAGTGCATGTGGGGTAGATGGTATTGTAATTAAAATGCTTCTTTTACTACTTTCAACTCTGTTAAAACACATTACATACATTGTCAATTTTTGTCTCACCAATAATTATTTTCCTTCGATTTGTATAAATTCTTACGTAACACCAGTCCCAAAAAAATCTACGCCATCTCAGATGGCTGACTTTCGGGCCATTAGAATTTTACTGACGCACTCAAAGGTAGCTGAAAAAATTGTTGCGTAACAATTAACTGATTATTTAGAGCAACAGAGCATTCTACCGAGGTCTCAATCTGGATTTCGGTTGGCGCACAAGACCACCACTACATAGTTGAAAGTGACGGCTGATATTAGCCGTGCTACTGACTCAAAAAACAATATATGCCTTTTGCTGAACTACAGCAGGGCGTTTGGCACCTTAGACCACGGGATACTCTGCACCTGGTTTGAATTTTTTGGAGTTACAAATGTGGAATTAAAATTCTTCAAATAATCTTTATCTGACTGTCTTAATGTACAGTGTAGAGAAACGCATTTTCGGAATCCTGTGTTTGCGATAAAGGTGTGTCGCAAGGTAGTATATTGGGTCCCATTTTATACACAGCATACACAGCTCCTTTCCCGAGAATGCTTAAAAACTTTGAGTCTTACCAGTATGCCCAGCTCTGCTTTCATTTTTTTCTTAAAGATCTTTTAAATGCAGAACTAAAATAAATCACGATTTCATCTATACGGTATCAGCAGCTCATAGCTTAAAGCTTAATTAAACCAAAACCGACAGTTGTCTTTGGTCCAGGGCGCCTTGAGGTAGTACAGCACGCGTGGTTCAAAATCATTTTAAATGCTCAAACATTGGTGGCATCTGAAAAAGCTAAAAACTTGGGTATCTGGATATATGCAAAATTTAGTTATTACTTAAAGTCATACACTAAACTGAAAGCACTTAGATTTCATTAAAATGTATTGAGTAAAGATGTCAAAATAAAACTGTGTAATAGGTAAATTCTTTCCTTGGTCGTTTATTGTCAAATTTTTGGCCTATTTTAATTGATAGGGATCGAGTCTTACAATCTTAGAAAATTTGACCATATATCCCCAAGTTACGCTGAGTGTGGTTGGCTGAAGCTCGACCAACGGTATACTGTCTCTTTAGCAACTTTCTTGTTCATAATAAATAAACGTAACAAACCCACATACCTTTCTACCAAACTTATTCGATGAAACGAGGTTCATTTTCATAGTACCAGGCATGATAATCTCTACCGTGTGCCCATACATCGTACCGCACTTTTCACAAAATCTTTTAGCTACACAGCTACAAAAATATATCATAAAATTCCTGAATATTTTGAATCTTTGGTAAGTGTTGCAATATTTAACAAAATAATTAAAAATCTGGTTAAAAATAACCAAATTAGAGTTACCATGTAAATACAAGAAGTGAAGTGTGGAGTGTGCTCACTGAGAGGGATGATGTTGGTTTTTATACGCCGGTTGTATGCAGCTTGAAACAGTAAATGTTTTTTTTATAGTGTAAGATTTTCTATAATGGTTACAAAGTTTTTGTATACCCACTGTTGACCGAGTTGTGTTGCCCCGAATGGTGTACAGCTGGTGTGTGGGGCTGATACCCTTTCTCTATGTGCTTCTGGTTATGATTGATTTCGTTTTCTCTTTGACTGTTTATATTATAGAGAATATTTTAATAGATAAATAATAGTCGATTAGTCATTTTCTTTGTTAGAGCAGGTAGTTTTGAGTTGCTTGAGCATGGTTGTTATGCTAACTAGTTTATAGAAATTATTTTATAGGTGGTTATATGGAAGATCGCTATTAAGCGAATATCGCCACCGATTGTACCGTTTGTTGTTATTGAATGTTACTGTTATTATAACTAAAGACATTTTCAATTCAATTCAATTCAATTCAATTTTAATATGGTACGTGATACGATGACTTAAGGGTTAAATAGGTAGGAACTATCGAAATAACGTACTTTTTTGGTGAAGAGGATTGTCGTGCAGAACAGTGTAATTTACCCTAATGTACCGGGTGGGTCATAAAAAATGGTACAAAATGTTTTTCCTTATTACTTTCACAGTACTTAAACAAGATGTCCCTCATTTGTTAGGTAATAGATATAGCTTTGCAACATGTGAAAATATATGTCTACCAATTTTAATTACAAGATGGTGGACTCTATCAAAGGAAGCCTGGTCATGCGATTTTTAAATAAAATCTTAATTTTTAAAAAGCCTTTATTTTGCTGCTTTTAATAAGCCATCGACTTCTAAAACCGGTTGAGTAAATTTTGAGTTATTCTCTTTTTTTCCAAATGAGCATTAAACAACAAGTCCTGATGATTCGTCCAAACTCAGCAAAAGTCTTTTTGTTCTTATTTCTTTAATTTTTACCAGGTTTTGATGTAGCAAACACGGTTGTGTTAAGAATAAAGTACATCTGATACACACAAATACGTATATCCGCCATTTTAAAATCCAAGATGGCGGACTTAATTACAGAAATTACTTTTTTTATGCTCGTTATTTCTATTGATACGAAAAAATTTTTAAACCAAAACTTTTTTAACGGAATGAGAAATAAATTATTTATAATATTAAAAATATTTTTACTTATTTGTATTTCTATTTATATATTTTTATTTATTTATTTTTATAGATTTTTATTTATTTTTATTTATTTTTATTTATTTAAAAACCTTTTTGCCAAAAGGCTCTTTGCTCCTTTTGACGAGCCATCGACCATTATTATCGGTTAAGGGAATATTTAGTAATGTTTTTTTCCAATTGAGCTTAAACACCAAGTCTTAACAAATCGTCCAAACTTAGCCAAAGTTTTTTTGTTCTAATTTCTTTAGTTTACATCCAATTTTGATTTTGTGGTGCGCCATTTTGGATTTAAAAATGGTGGTCAAACTCAACGGCGTTTTTTTTTTTATCAAAAACGGATAAAAATTAAAGAAATTGGCTTGTCCAGATGTTTAAAGCTCGTTTGAATAAAAGAGCCATAACCCAAAAACCTTTTAACCGATGGTAATGGTTGGGGGCTTGTTAAAAGAAGCAAATTAAAGCCTTTTTGGCAATAAATTTTATTGTTTTAAAATTTTCTCCATATCACCAGTAGTATACATAATGAACTTTAAAAATGGGATTAACTTCCTTAAAACTGCCATCTTGGATAAATAAAAGCTAAAGAAACTAGAGCAAAAAAACTTTGGCTGAGAGGATTACTCAAAATTTCCTTGACCGACAATAATAGTTGAGGGCTCATTAAAAGTAGCAAAGCGAAGGCTTTTTGGCAATAAAGTTTTTGTTTAAAATTCTTTTTCGTACCACCAGAAATAACGAGCGTCAAAAAAGTAGTATCTTTAATGCAGTCCGCCATCTTGGATTTTAAAATGGCGTATAAAAGTATTTGCTTGTATCAGAATGTACTTTATTTTAAACACAACCGTGTTTGTTTTATCAAAATCGTTTAAAAATTAAAGAAATAAGAGCAAAAAGGGTTCTGCTGATTTTGAACGAATCGTCAGGACTTCTTGTTTATTGCTCATAACATTTTCTTATAAAAGACTTAACATTACATTTCCATACAAAATGGATAATAAAGAATTGGAGTGTGTTGAAAGTGTTAAAGATCTCGGGGTCATTCTTGATAGGTCCTTACATTTTGAATTGCACATAGAAACTGTAGTAAAAAAATCATATAAAAATCTAGGATTTATTGCTAGAGTGAAAAAGGAATTCAAATCACCCAAAAGTGTTATTATGCTCTATAATTCGCTGCTTATTTTAAATATATTGACCTTATTTTAAATATATTGATATATATTGACATGTTCATTCATCTGAAATCTTATCAAGACTGACCTTTAATACTGGATGGCACCATAAGACACCTTAATTTATTTTATCTGCCAAGATTTGCAACAAATTATTTAGATAACTCACCTCTGATTTCCATGCAAAGCAACTTTAATGTCTACTTTTTTAATATCGACTTGTTTAACATAAGTATTAATTCTTTAAAATAAAAGTTATCGTACTATCTACTAGTTAAGTTTTTATTTCCTTAATTAAACTACCTTTACTTCAGGAATATTTTTTAGCTTTAGATTTACTTTTGTAAATTTTGATGTGTGATTGTCTATAAAAGAATTGACTATGCTAATCTGTTGAAAACCCTAATTGTAATAAATAAATAAATAAAAATAAATAAATGCTCATTTGGAAAAAGAGCATAACTCAAAATTTCCCCAACCGATTTTAGAAGTTAATAGCTTGTTAAAAGCAGCAAAGTAAAAGCTTTTTGAAAATTAAGATTTATTGCTCAGAAATAACGAGCACCATTGAAAGGCTTCCTTTGATAAAGTCCGCCATCTTGTAATTAAAAATGGTAGACATAAATTTTCACTTATTGTAAAGCTACATCTATTACCTAACAATAACAAACGCGGGACATTTTATATAAATCGTACTGTAGAAGTAATAGGGAAAAACATTTTGTACCGTTTTTTATGGCCCACCCGGTATACATAGTCAAAAATTTTAATACCACTTAATGTTTCCAACGTTAGCTTATTTGACTTTCATAGGAAGTTTCAAGAGAAGCGCATTGAAAATTCGTTTATAGGGTAATGTGTTTAGGAAAAGTTAAATCTATGGGGAAATAGTATCCGATTGTCTTAAATCCCCGATCTAGCCTAGTTTCTGCATTCTTATTGCCAGAAGTTGTGCCCTCCATACAGGATCTTTAGAATAGTTGAAACATTATTTATTTTTTCAAACAACCGGAAAATAGCCACTTTCCGTACGATTTTTCGTACGTAAAGTTCTACATGTTCTTTTGAAATATTTCCACTGTCAAGAAAAGACCTTCTTGTTCAATTTTCCGGTCCTTTGATCCTTTTCCGGTCCCATTTTTGGACAAGTTGGCTATGACTTTTTGTTGACAGCTTTTAGCTTTTGTTTTTTTGGGCAGTTTTGACACTTCTAAAAAAGCTCTTTTAAATTTGTTTCAAAAGTTTTGTTTACAAAAATTGACTCAGATCTAGAAAATGAGTTGAATTCGGAGGAAATAATAGAAGCTGCTTCAAGAGTCACATACACTGAAAAATAGTAGTAGTAGAAAGTATACTATAAATATACGTAAATAAAGAACAAACTTAGAAATCTGCCTTTTATGAGTTCTTTTATCATTATTAGGCTTGATAAGTTGGCCATGGTCGGCCAGAACTGGTCGTCAGTGATCACTGAATTAGCTGTGTGAAGCTAATAGGCACTACACTATAATTTTTATATTGTTTTTTTACAATTTTGCGAAAGTTAAAAATAGAAAAATCATTTCTAACCACAAAACTTTACTTTTTTCATTAGTTTTTATCTTAAAAGCAGAAAACATTAAGGGACTGTTCATAAATTAAGCAACACGGCTAGGCTTTAGCAAAAGTGATAGGTACTAAAATGTTTTTCTGATCGGACGATACACCACCGGAAAGTGTCTTTACAGGTCTCCGCAGGTTTACAGCTCGCCCTGTAAATTTCCTGCGTCGACCTGTAAAGACCAATTTTCCGGTCTAATGACGTAAATACCTATTACCGCTTAGAAAGAAAAGTAAAGCTGCTTTTTAATTGTAGATGGTAGTTTTTGGTCACTAAATTACAAATAAATATTGATTACAGTGTTATATTTTAAATTAAAGTGAGGAGGAACTACTAATAAAATAACTGACCACCAGATTTACAAAAATTAATTTTATCACGTATTTTCCTGAAACAATTAAAAAAAGCCGGAAAATGCAGCCTTGTGAGATAGGAAGAGACAAAAAAGTTGTTAAATTATTTTCATAATTCCGCGATCTCATATTATCTCGAGTAGTATCTATCTTTCTCACACGCTTGCATTGTGAGTGTAAACACAGCGACCTTCCACCACAAAAGCTGATCTGTGACAACAGTGAAGGCAATTCAATTAAACTTGACATTTGACTGGCGGCGTTGTTCAATGTGGTTTTTGCGATTTGTGCGTATTAAGTTTAATAATTTTATTTGAAAAATAAAACATAATGTAAGGTGACCAACCGTCCCTGTTTGGCCGGGACAGTCCCGATTTTTAACCATTTGTCCCGGAGAAAAAATCCGTCCCGGATAGTTCCGGTCTTTCAGCAAAAGTTCCGGTTCGCCCCGGTTTTGATACCACTGTATTTTGTAACTTTAAAATCACTGCAATTAAAAATGCGGATGTTTTCTGCCATCTACAAATTTGAATTGAAACCATTAGGGGTGCATATAAGAAAAAATACATGATCTGCAATACATTGAATGGCCGGAGTGTCCCGGTTTTGCCCCTTTAGGAGTAGGTCACCTTACATAATGGTACGCGAGTGTTTTTTGTGTAAAAACCTGGATAAGCGGAACGAGGAAGATTGGGAAATGTAATTTCATCGGTAAGTGACGTAAATTCCACTGTCCTATCCCTAGTAAAAAATCGCATAGGATCTCATGAAAGTTCGTAATGGTAAAGTCATGATCAATGGTTACTAAAATAATTTAGTAGGGAGATTTTGGTCAGGCAGTTTAACGGCAAATTTCGTTACTCTTATGGTTACCCTTACCGTAAATAAAGTTAACTTCAAGAGGTTAAAAATAGAGCTTTTGAACGTAGTCAATCGTTTGGCGGTAAACATAACCTTACTTTTTTATTGACCTTTGTTGTTTTTTCCTAAAGTCTTTTTTTATTTGCTTTTCTAACCATATCATGGAAGAAAATATAAATTTAGTGATAGAACTGGGAGACGGACACCCCAACATAAATTTAGTCAGGCAAAAGATTTTGCAAGATATTTTTGGTGGAGTAATAGAAGAAATCGAGCCACTGCAAATTTATTTGTACTTACTCACCTGGTTATCAAAAAAAAGAAAAACGGTAAAAAAGGCACCCCACTACTTCTATAAACACGGTTAACAAAAAATAAAATCCAAATACACAAAGATTTTGCAAAATAAAAGAAACTTTTATAACCTCAAAATCTTCCACCACAGAATCACATCGAGTTTGGTTGATTGTCTTTTTAACGGTAAAGGTTGTAACAGGTAACAGCCTGGCAGCAAACTGCGTCTGCCCAGAATAAAGGGTAACAGACTGACAAAAAAACCTGTCCAAAATCTCCCTAGTAACCATTGCCATGATGGTAATTTAACCTTAAAATATTTTAGCATAATTTAATGGGTAACGTTTTTTTTTAAGCAGTTTTTACTATGTTTTTCACATTTGTGTGCCATGATTTTGCTCACATTTTAAAGCTTTCTTCGCAAACTTTCGATTTCTAGAATAATAAAATTTTTTTTTAAGTTTTCACTGCTTTTTAGGCGAGAGAGAGGGCAGAATTTTCAAGGTGGATAGAGAGATAATTTAGTGAAGTGCAAAAATATATAAGGTTGTTGAAGAGAGACAGCAGACTATAAAAAAGTATTTTAGAGAAAGATGATACTTAAAATTTCTGTTATGTTATCTGTTTGTCCTCTTGAGTGGTGTCCTGCATATGATTTTTATTTTGTCAGTTTTATACAAAAAACAGCAAACATTGTAATTTTTCAAAGCATAAAGTGTGTGAGACATGAGGTGATGTTAATATCTTTTAATCAAAGGTTCTTTACAGTCTTTAAATATACCAAAAAACGTACTCTACTATAAGTGAATAATGACCCGTAAAATAATTTTGTTAAATACCTGTTAAAATTATTATTATTTTAAATACAGGAAAGAAATTAAAAAATGACTGCAAACAAGTAATTAATAGAGTAAGTTTTTTTGTGTGGTGGTAAAATAAAATCAATAGCTTTTATTCATGCATAATACTTTAAATATTATAATTAAAATTATAATTTAATTAAGGTCTTAAAGACCAAATATTAATTTATAAATAAACTAAAACCTCAAATGATATTAGTTTAATAAAGGTACACGCACAGCATCTGGGATGCAATTGTGCACGCATAGGCAGTAAGGAGGTAAATTATATTGTTATTTTTTATTTTGGTATATTGTTACATGTACACTGCTAAAAAAATAAAACATTATTCGCGCAATAAAATTTTTTAATTTTTTAAAATGTTTATAAAAGTCTTTTCCTTTTACAAAAATTAATAAACCTTGCTGGACAATTTTAAACGAGTAACCAGATTACCTACACTTTAAGAAAAACACCTTATAATAATTTTCAAGCCCTTTTGTAAAAAAATAAGTATATTTTTATACTTCCTCTATTATGTCCCTATCAAATATCGACCTATGTAAATTTACTTTTCCTGCCGCCCGCCACTGCTAATGATTCGTAAGTAGATGATCAATCTCAGACAAACTTCCATGTAGCGAAAAAGCGAAAATGGGACGTTGCAAAAGCCTGATCCAAACCAAAACATTACTTAAAAATATTTATATATCTCTCCTTTTTTTTTCATAAAAATAAAAATTATATAAAAGAGTCAACAAGATTGTATTTTACTAATGGTATGTCAAGTCTAATCCGAAGGAGTATACAAGTCAATGCTTATTTAAGTTTCCCATGACAACCGGTAGCTACAGTGTACTATTAAATATTTTCTTACCTTTTGACCTGGCAAAAATTTGTCTTGAGTTTTGCCTAGCTGAGAAGATTTTGATCCATAGGTTTTCTTTTGCTAAAATTGGATTTATTACAGCACTAAGATTAGGTAAATTATTTTTTTTTGCTTTTTACCTTCATCAATATTTATTGTTTTATAGTCAGCGAAAGTTATACCAGCTATAAGCAAGGCATAAATTAAAATAGTAATCCTAAAACAAGAAAGTTAGCGTTTTACATTATCAGATATTTATGTAGCCGTCTTGTTCTAAATATAGTGTAAATTATTATTTTTTATGTATTTTATAACTTCCAAAAGTTAATATATAAATGAAAAAAAACCTCTGGAAAAAATCCGGAAAAAGCCTCAAACATCCAGAAAAAAAAGCGGAAAACAACTCCCGGAGTTGAATTGGGTTTGAATTAAATATAATAATTTTTTTTGGGGGTTGTTTTTCCGGTTTTTTTTCTAGAATCAGTCAATCGTACTGCTTTTCTGTTAAGACCTTTAGAATGGAAAATGCTTTTTAAAACATGACTCACATGATAGCAATCTGACTTTTAGTCAACTTGTATTGACTATTCTCGGTGTAACAGTTTTTTTCCTCCAATGCTACTTGAATATTCAGTCCCTCTGTGAGACTCAAAATTTGTTTAGTGAAATGTGGTAAAATATCGTCAACACCGCAAGATTCTGGTATACAGATGGACCAATCTAATGTTGCATTTTGAACAAAGCCTTTAACTGTTTCCCACCTCTAAAAACAACCGCATACGTGTTAAAAATCTCAATTTGCCAATTTTTTGTTTTGTTTGTGAAATGTCTTTTTTTTTTAAATTTTAAAGTAAATGTATTTATTCTTTTTAACTGAATGAACTCTCTAAGATCAGTTAAAGTGATTTGACATGTTTTGTTTCTCAGTTCATTATAAATAAATTGATTGGACATACAGTTTTGTTTCTCAGCCCTATATTATTAGGAATCATTTTGGCAGGTTTAATTTTTGTGCTTGAGAGTGCGTTTTTTTGTTTTAACTTTTTTTTTTTTTTTTAAACCGATGTTTTGTTTCTTAGGTTATTCGACAGGTGACGATGCACATAAACATAAGTAGCAGGCATCTCCGGATATTACGGAGAGTTAAAATTAGAGAGAGAGGTGTGGTACTATCATACTGCATTGTAGTTGTCTAAATTCTCTATTAGATATTGGATGTGTCACGGGTGTAATTTTTATTTTTTATTTACGGACATGAAATTCACTTTTATAGTAATAATAATGCTCTTTCAAAATAGTTCTGGATTTCCCGATGCCTGCGTATTGACATTTTTTCGTTCGAACCCCACAGTTCTCGCTCCGGAGCAGCTATTTGGTAGGATTTTGGGTTTTTTGCAACTGATTTCAGCGTTAAAGAAAATCAAAATAATTATGTTAGAAAATAATTTTTTTTTAATATACTATCTTTTTAACGTTAACTAAAACCTTCCTGCTTGGTGTCGGAGAGGACGTTAAGAGGATGGTCCCGTGTGATCCATATATTGATAGCGGAGCACGTTAAAGATCTAGCCCCGACAAAGGGGTTTAGGTCTAAATCTTTCTAGGAAAAGAAAACTGTCTTCCTAGGGGGTGCTCATCAAACCGGTCTGGTGAGTGGAGTAGGGGGGAAATGAGCCACAATAGATCTCTCAGGTCTCAGTGGAGGGAGCTGTAAATTGCACCACTCATAACAAACCTAACCTAACCTAACGTGAACTAAAAGGTATAAAATAATGTTCAACTAATAAGCCACTAATGATTTTATTGCTGTTTTTAGTGATATGAACTCTTGTGGGTGAATTTTGCAACTATTTACACGATCCATTATTATAATACTATTCCTATTACATATTAACGATTTCACGTGTTTCGTGTATTTTTTATCTGTATGGCACTAAAAAAATATTTTTAACTTAGTTCCTTGCAAAAACGTAGTATATTAAAAAATTTAATTATTTAAAATAATAATTTTCTACTTTTTGGTCATATATGTGTTGCAATATCACCTCCCACGGACATAGTTTTTTTTTTCAAATAAAAAATATTGGGCGGAATTTAAATTTAAAAACTGCATATTTGTAGCAGCTTTCAATAGAAATGAATTAAATACATTTTCCCTCTCTTTCCCTCTCTTACACCTGTATCACCTTCATATCACACCGCCACTACAGTAATTATTAGCCATCCATACATAGTATGGATGCTATAGGGATGGTAAAAAAAAGTTTTTTATTTCCACTAAAAATAAGTTATTTGGGTATAAAAAGACCTAAATACAAAATTTTGTTATGGCATCTGTCTGTCTGGGTGGGTGGGTGTCTGTCTGTCTGTCGGTAACACGATTACTCAAAAACTGTTTAACCGATTCTTATAAAATTTGGCACAAAAATTCTTTGTCACTCTATACAGAGCTGATTAGTTTTTGGTGGGGGTGGGTGGTTGGCAAGAGGGTAGTAGGGGTGATTAAACTTTTAAAAAATATAACTCACGAACCGTAGCAGCTAGCGACACGCGGTTTTCACATTAAGATAGATAATTACATTTTCAACCACAAAAAAATTAAAAACATTTTTTGAATAAAATTTTGAAAAAAAAATTTTGAAAAAGAAATATTTTTTATTTTTTGGTTTAAAATCCAATTATCTACCTTAATGTGAAAACCGCGTGTCGCTAGCCGCTGGCAAGAGGGTAAGAAGGGGACATTAAATAGCTAACGACACGGGGTTTTCACACACAATTTTTTTTTTAAACATTTGATTTTTTTTTTAAAGATTTTATGGATGGCTATACGTGCCTGCTGGTGCCATTTTTTTAAGTATACTTTTGTTTTTCATAAATTTTGATAAAAATCGGTTCACCGGTTTTTAAGTAATCGTGTTACAGACAGACCAACACACACACAGACAGACAGACACCACGACAAATTTTGTGTTTAGGTCTTTTTTGGCCCAAATAAATTATTTTTAGTGAAAATAAAAAAGCTTTTTTTGAAGATCCCAATAGCGTCCATACTATCATAAAGTAATATACCTACGGAACAGAGGCGCAAAGCGGACCGAAGTGGATCGCAGGCTTCTTCGCGAATCCTTGCGGAAAGCCTTTCTGCGCACAAGTCTGCAATCCATTTCGGCCGGCTTTGCGCCTTTGTTCCGTAGGATGGATAAAAAGAAAGTGGTTCTTGAACTAACATGCGCAGTTGGAAGAGTTTATTCGAATCGTAAATGGTTGTCTAATGTAGTATTGGAAAAGCTCTATCTTTTACTAAGACTAAGAGTTAAAAATTAAATTTGACAATGATGGCTTTACAATTTACCTACCTTTTTCGAAACTCCTCGATAGCTCAAAACCTTTTGAATTAACCATAAATCGGGAATAATCTTAAGAGTGCAATGCTTTCCCTTTATTGACCCATACACTGTAGGTTCATTGATTTCTAAGCATTGTTTGTAAGCTCCAAATTCGAATAAGTTTCCAAATAATATACCTGATTGTAACTTAGATGAAGCATCGAACACTGCAACAAAAAAACAAGATATATAGTGTTGTTGGGGCTAAGTGGAGGATTACTGGCTGGTGAGGTAATAACCGCCATCATATATCTATCACTACTGTAGTGAAAATAATGAAGCGGTTTAACCCTGCCGATTCAGTCGGTGTAACGCCAAGTTTCGTTCGGGTTGATTATTTTAGCAAAGGTAAGTTGTCAAATTATTAAATGTGTTTATGTACGTATATTTTTAAGTAATAATTATGTATTCCCAATATCGTTTCAGGGCAAAGATATTAAAGTTATACCTTATGTTTTGGGGTTAATTGAGAAATCTATACATTTCTGTACATTATTCTTCTTTAATTTTTGGTTTCGGCTTTTAACCAAACGATATAGATACTAAAAATCCAATTTTGATAATTTTTGTCAGTTTTTTTGTTTCCCCCAGCATCGCGCAAAAACTACTGAACGGATTTTGATAGGAGTTTTACTGCTGGATTTCTTAAAGGCTTCAGTAAAAAAAAAGAAAAAACCACAGGCAAAGCGGGTATTTGACTCGACGGGTTTAAGGCACGGAACAGAGAAGGGAAAGCTACAATTTTAATGACACGAACGAAGTCTAAAGATGTTGGAGATTAAAAGCAAAGTTAAATTTTAATCTTTACAAAATTATTTTTTAAAATGATATGTTAATATATTACTCTATGACGGGTGAAATAACTAATCTGTTTTCCGTGCCGAGTATCACAATGGCTGCTATTCTAAAATCTCAAATATCTTTGACGAAGTCGCGGATCCTAAAGGCGGATTTACAATTAAGCAAGCAAGCAAGCAAGCAGACAAATGTCAATGCTAATTTTCTCGAAAAGTACAAATTATTTTCGAAATAGAGTGCGTTTAAAACATTTCTAGGTAAGGGATATTGTATATAATCTAATTGGCAAAGCTCAACAGAAGTGTAATATTAACAAAATTAAGATTGATAACGATGTCATCGTAGATACAAAAACTGGAATTGCAAATGCTTTTGTGACTACCTATCATATGTAGTTACTGATAACTTTTAAATGATTTATAGACTTCATGCATGCTTGGGCAAAGGTCAGAATATTCCATGTTTTTCACCCCAGCCACATCTGACGATGTGAAAAATATTATTAAAAACTTTCCCAAGATCTACTGATGGGGTTCCAATGTCTGTTCTTAAACAATGTGACCAGTCAATCTATAAAATACTGACTCATTTGAAAAACTTATCAGTGTCTCAGGGGAGGTTTGCTCAATGGCTCAAAACAGCAAATAATTTTCCTGTACCTAGATGATAATAAATTTGTTGTAGCTCCGCTCTTTGACGTAACCCGAGCCTGCGACATACCCAAATCCAAAGAGCCTTTTCGCCACCGATAATTTTGAAAGCATATTTTGAAAACATACGTCACCGTTTCAACCGCAACGTCACCCTTTCGAACAATCGTCACTGATCGCCAAAATGACAATTATTGAATGACATTAATTAGCTATATGTGTATCTCTTCTCGTTTTTTTTTGGAAGGTTTTTTCTATGATTTTTCGAAATGGATGTCCTAGATCCACAAGTGAGCCTTTTTTTGTCGCCGCCAAATAACCTTCGCCTATTTTCATTATTGAACCGTATTCGAAACGGCGGCCGAGGCGCTTTCGAAATGCTTTGTTGAATGTTCTGAACCGTGACGTCACCGTTTCGCATGTTTTCAAAGCGGTTCCAAAATCATCCGTCGCGAAAAGACGTCTCAAGTTCTGTCTCTGAACAAATTGAGAGGATGAGGATCAGAGGGTCTATAAATGGTGTTATTGTCTCATTTTTAACCGATAGTGAGTTCAGGACAAAAGGGGAGGATGTGTTTTCCAAGGAATATTCTTCCAAGTTGTGTACTCTGCAAGGAAGTGTTTCAGGTCCTTTGATTTTCCTTTACTTACTTTATGTAAATGACTTGCCTGAGCATATTACTCATGGAATCATTGAAACATATGCCAAAGTAGTATATACTGAAGGTGTAGAGGAACTCCAAGAAAAAATACACGAACGAATTCTCTAACTGGTGTGCCAAAAACAATTCAATTGTTTATTGGCAAAACTGTTTGTATGGAATTTAGATCCGAACTTAAACCGTCTTTTAATTTACCAATTTGTTTTAATGTCTCCTTTCCTCCTGCAAATTTTTAAAAGAACTGATAGTTGACAAGCACCTAGACTGAACTAAAGTTATTGATGCTGTGTGTTCTAAATGTATTTTTCAAATAAGGCTTCTTAAGAATTCTTTAGGAACTTCAGTACTTTTAAGTTATTTTTTATTCAAATATGTACTCGGCGATTGCATATGGAATCATGGTTTGGAGTGCCTCTTCTGAGATAGGTCGAGTTCTAGTTGCGCAAAAACAAGCAATCAGACAAATATTTAATCTTGGTTACAGGGAAACATGTAGGGAAACTTTCAAAAAATATAAAATGCTTTCAGCAATTTCCATGTATTTTTTAAAGCTGCTTTTTTATATGCACTGTAACAAAAGTAAGAGTATGACAAACTAGATGCACCACACCTACAACATAAAAGGTAAAGAAAATTTTTCTTTACCCAATCATAGACTGGAATTTTTTTAAAAAAGTTGGTTGTAAGCTTTATAATATTCTGCCACAAAATTTGAAGTCCTTGAGTAAAAACATTTTTAAAAGAAACTTAAGAAGAATTTGGTTCTCAGAAGTGTTTCACTCAATTGACGAAGTTATTGTCTATATAACAGGACGAACAACATAAATGTTTGTAAAGTTCTTAAATGTTCATGTATGTTAATATTCGTCTTTCTTTCTTTTGTGTGTGTTTCTTTTTATAAATTTTAAAATACTAACTAAATTGTGCTTTATAGATGTGCATTAGTATTATGTATTGAGCTTGTAAATTTACTAGTTGTCTTTTTTTAACAATTCTTGGGCAATGTTTATTTGACTTAAATTACGTTTAAGTAATTTAAATTTTACCCCCTGTTTTATACTTTTTAAATTAAATTACCAATTAACAAAGCTAAAATACACTACATTTTGGACTTGTTCATGCCATGTTTCGAACGACGAGTGCGATGACAGAACAGCTGATTCCACTCGTTGCGTAAGGAGGGATGTACGTAACCTTACGGATCCACAAACGTACGTAACGATTTCAATCAGTAGTGCTGTCAACGCACCCTTCAAAAAAGCGGGCATCGTTCGAAATATTGCATAAATGTAGTGTATTTATTTTTTCTTTATTTCGAACACGTTAGGTATACCGATACTGATGCGATAAAATATTTACTTTAGTGGTAGGATTTACTAAAATGGTTTATTCTATTTTAGATAGATAGAGAATAGAACTTTAAATAAAATTTTTGGTTTTAAGCATTTTAAACCAACCCTTCTTGAGTTTTGGACATAGTTTTATTTATAAGAAGAATTTTAATAAATTTGTTTATTAAATAATCATCTTAACACAATCTTTTGTTGGATTTAAGAAGAAAGTTTTAATTGAGAAGGAAAGAAAATTAAAAAATTTTACCCACGCGGGGTTTAAATAGTAAACACTCTCTAGAACAAATTAAAATTAGGGTTATATGTCACCCTAATTAAAACTTACCCTTGTTAATTAATTTTTCCAAATAATACTTGATGTCACACAATGATTTGGATTAATTAGATTAAGTTTGTATTTATTTAAAAGGTGTTCTTATTTATGAAATCTATTAAAAACTTAAATGCAAGTTTTGCTTATATTTCTGTCACTGTCGAAATGTGAGTTTCAAAATATTAGCTGCTTTTAAAATCTCAAACAGCCAGTTCGGATGTCTTACCTCTGCTTGTACCTTGGCTTGCACTAACCTCTACTGATGAAAGCGACAGCTTTGAAATGAGTGGGCTTTAATTAAGAAAAGTTTTCTTGACTAAGCTTTTAGATAACCTCAATGTTTTAATTACTGTTTGTAAATAAATTAATATAGTTTATATATATATATATATATATATATATATATATATATATATTATATATAATATATTAATAGGGTTTTTTGTTTAGTATATTTTTCGTGCATAATCAGTACCCTTCACTTATGCTTGTTTTGCCTCGTGGTGCCCTCATAAATATATTTTTTGTGCTTGGAAAATATAGCGTTTTTCTGGACAAAATTGGAAGTGTTTTATTGATTAATGAACAACTTGGGATATTAAATAACGTAAATTAGTCCTTGTAAAAACGGTTACTTAGAACAATTATAAACGAACTTGAGGTGGTCTAAAAACTCACCAACCAAACACAGATAATGAAGCTATTATAGGCCAAATTTATGGCGTATTCACCATTTTCCGTTTTAAAACCTGTCAGAAAAATTAGTTTAGGGCATTCTCTCCTAAAATATTGTATATTTTGAGAAAAAAAAGCAGTTTTTCAGTGGTATTTTGCAATAACAATACAAAATAATCAATAACTTCGTGTCTTTTCCGTATAGGTAAGAGTTTTTTGAAAATTATTTTTAAAATTTAGTACGCCCCACAGGTGTAAATATTTAGACCTGTGGGGGGTACTATTTTAGATCTTAGTAAATCTCACTGTAAGTGTCTAGTCACTTAAAGTAAATATTTCAACGCATCTTTATCAGTATACCTAACGAGTTCGAAAAGAAAAATACACTACATTTTTGACTTGTTCATGCCATGTTTCGAATGATGTCCGATTCTTTGACGGGTGCGATGACAGAACAGCTGATTCTACTCGTGCGAACCGAAAGATGTACAAAACATTACGGACCCACGAACGTACGCAACGATTTCAATCAGCAGTTCTGTCATTGTACCCTTCAAAAAAGCGGGCATCGTTCGAAACATCGCCTAAACAAGTGAAAAATGTAGTGTATTTTTGCTTTATTTCGAACGCATTAGTTATACCGATACCGATACGTGGAAATATATACTTTAAGTGTCTATTTACTTTAAATGTCTATTTGCTTTAAGTGTCTACGGCTAGATGTATTCGACGTAAGACGTAAGTTATCATTTGTAGATAATTTTAATATTCTTTTTTTTTGTGCTATTTTTCAACGGAAATTAGTTGATTTTTTCAAAATCATGACAATGGTAAAATGTGCGTCTTTCTGGTGCAAGAGTAACTGACTAAAAAAAAATGGGTGTTACGTTTCACAGGAAAACTACTTACATAAACATATTCAAGATACTTCTTTAAACATTGGTATTTTATTTATGTTAAAAATAGTACACGTCCTTAAATCTCTGCGAAATGAGCAGTGCAAGGGTTTTCTTTATCTTATCATTAAAGGCTAATTTAGAAAACGAATTCCAACTTTCTTTTTCATTTCCTGAACAAAAATTCTTTTTTTGGTTTAACTACACCTAACTTACGAAAAAATACCAATTAAAGATTTAAGTTGGCACGCGAAAAAAAGTATAATATTTGTTCGAAAAATTTATATGCATATAATGAATATACCAAATACATATATAACCTTTTAATTTTAATTTCACAAAAGTAATCCACATGAGAATCCAAGAAATTAATGTTTAACGACATATTACATCCCAGGTTTTGGTAACATAAAAGAAGTTGGGCCACCATGTCTTTATAGTTTTCTGTTCTAGTGTGACCCACAAATAATATTCCTTCTTTAATTTTAGCGTCACTGATTCTAGGGAAGTTTTGTTTTAAATTAGTAAAAGCGTGGCCTTCGAAACATTTTTACTTCTAATTTTATATGAAGTGGCGGTAGTAAAATCTTTTCTGGGGGAACTAATAACGCGCTGGTTACGTTTTCCCTGGCTCAAAAGGCTCTTGGTGGTCAAATTCTCTTTTTATAGTGATCCGATGGTGCTCGACTGTCCCATTCGCAAAAAAGGCAACAGTATTTGATATAAACTAGTTGCATTCCAAATTTGCCATTTATATCTTTTATATTGTATGGTCTCCAGTAACAATTTTAAATTGCTATAGATCTCTTTCATATGGACTGCATGACCAACTCGTACTGAAGGCACCTTGTTTCCATTATGGAGTAACACAGCTTTAAGACTTGTTTTTGAAGAATCAATGAAAAGTCTCCAGCCTTGTCAATCAATATAGGCTACCAAATTGTTTTTCATGTTAAAAAATGGTATTTTTTGACGGCAGAGTAATTCCTAACATAATTATATAAAAATATAACTAACAATTTAGGATTTATGTTATTATTTTTACCTTACAAAGTATAATTGGTGTATAATAAATTCCCTTTAAAATATTTTTTTTAATTTTCAGTCATAAGCACTGTCAAAGCTTAGAGTGCAAAAAATTTTATAAAAAAAGAATTACTATAACGTGATTTTGTTAATGTAAATAATTTGCATTTCTAACTTTTTTACGTAGATAGCAGTGCAAACCATATCTCGAAAACTATAAAACCGGAGCTAAATGAGACTTTTGTAAGACATATTGTTAATTATTATAATAAAATAATACGTAACATTTTGCTATTTTGGTCTGGGAAATCTTTTTCTAGTGATAATTAACTACGGGCACTATTTTCAAATTTAGAGTTCTTATAGTTTTCAAGATATGGTCTGCACTGCTATCTACGTAAAAAAGTTAGCAATGCAAATTTTTAAAATTAAAATAATCAAGTTTTTAGTAATTCTTTTTTTTTCTAAAATTTTTTGCACTGTAAGCTTTGGCAGTGCTTATGACAGAAAATTAAAAAAAATATTTTAAAGGGAATTTCTTTATCCCGATATTATGAATTAATTAATGACCCCATTTCCAAATTTGAAGCTTTTGTAGTTTTTGAGATATCCTCTGCACTTCTAGAGAGCTCTAAACATTAACATAAGGGAACTGCTAAAGCTAGCAGTGCAATAAGATCTTTTTAAAAAGGAAAAATCTTAAAAAATTTATTTTTGGAAAAGGGTTTTTCATTAGCCTATAATGTAAGAATATGACAAAATTACTAAAAACTTGATTTTTTTAATGTAAATCATTTGCACTGCTAAGTTTTTCAGATAGCTAGCAGTGGAGATACATCTTGAAAACTACAAGAGTCCTAAATTTGGCAATAAAGCCCTTAATTAGCCTTTAATGATGAGATAAGAAAAACCTTGTTGTGCTTATTTTGCACGACCAGTTTTAAGGAAGTAGATAACACTGTACATATTTATCTTATTTTGTAAAAGAAATAATAGTTTAAAGTTCTAAAAATGTCTTTAAAAGTTGCATTACGTCGAAATATAGGAGCAACTATTTATTTTGCTTCATTTAAATATCGATTGAGATGTCTCCTGCCGCTGCACAGCAAGAACTTCCTGTTCTAATAGTTTTTTTTTTAAATATTAGGGATGTGGTTAAAATTCATTACTTTTATTAAAGAACACCAAGGCATGACATACATTTTATAAAAACAAACCTATAACGCAAGTTTTCGACATTAATTCTTGAGACTTTTACTTGAACAAATTAATCATTCCTAGAAAGGATTCTTTGAGATTTCCTAAAATTAATTTTGTTATCAAGATTTAATTTGAAACACCAATACTTTTTTCAATAATGTTCTGAATCAACCTGTTTAAAAAAATATTAATGGATGGAATAATTTTAATTATAGGTAAAATATGAAACAGACACTCACTTTTTAAAGCCCAAGGTTCCAATGCTCTTAACGAGTCACTAAATTCCTGAGAATGATTTTTACACAGTTTATTCTTAGCATCAGTCAAAGAATAAACTCCCAAAATTTGATTCATAGTTAGACCTTGTTTTATGTTAAGTTTCACTGGTTGACGTTTTTTTGGTACCGTTGTTTCTATAGAAGATTCTGGTATCAAAGAAATCTCGGTTTTTGTTTCTGTTTTAATATTGAACATATCAACTTCACTGTTTTTATATTCAATTGGACTTTCGACAATTTTATCTTTTTTTTTAGTTTTTTTGTTGGATCTGGTTACATTTGCTAGCAACTGACTAACTTTGTTCTTTAAACTTTTTTCAACAACTTCTTTATCATGTTCTGCTTTTGAATATAAAACCAAAGTTTTGTCATTCTTTTTAATACTTGGTTTGGAAATATCCTCAAAGGTTTCATGGATTTTGTTTACAGCTAATGGTACACTGTGACTCAAAGTAAAATTATTGTTAAAATTTGTAGTATTCACCATACACGTTAACAGTATAGGCAGAATAAGAAAACCTAATCTGGAAAAAAACACATGCTCGTACATTATTTTGTCGGTTCTCATAAAAAAACAAGCTTAAGTTTTTATTTTATAGGTAGATAGCTTTAAATAAAAATTAACAGCGGCGTACTTTTTGTCTCTTGTAAGATCTAATAAATTCATTTAACAAAATTTAGCGGCTGCGTTACCTACCTGAACTTTTAGAGTATTCTGGTCCGTACAGTCAATACAATTGTGGTTATTTTTATACGCAATGGACATAGTAGCGACCTGTCTCGAAGGAACACAGAGTTTTTGGACGCATGAAACTTTGACAAACTGTCACTATTTTAGGGTAAGTTTTTAAGCTAACCTTAATATTGTTGTTTTTGTATGTTTATATTTAATCAATTCTTTTGTAATTTCGGTTAGTTGCAAATGTCAAAGAGCTCTTAGAAAGTTATTACTAATCCTTTGTAATTAACCTCGTCTGTTAATGTTATTAAAGACAGAGGAAGATAGGTCGCTGCAGCATGGATGCCGTATAACAATAACCACGATTTTGGTAACAACTTGGGTATAGGGCTGAGCATCCCTAAACCCGTACCAATAATAATTACCGGACTAGTTTAGACAAAATATAATTATTATTATAAATACCTACGTCATGCCACTGGAAAATACTATACCTTTTCAGAACCCACTACTGTCAAGATAAATCTATAATACCCCCAATTTATAGGAGTATTATAACTTGTACTGACTGAACATCTTGTTAAAGTTTTTAGTTAAGTTCGAGTTCGAGTAAAACTTTCTTTTTAAATAAATTCTACTTGACGTCAAGGGTAAAAAACAGCATTTTCATATACTACTTATAATAACTAAATAAGAAATTTCATATTATCCTTTGATCTCGTTTAACCATATAATATAGGGTGGGTCACAAAAAATAAGACTTTGGATTGCACATAGCTTTGAAACCAATGATCGATTTAAAAAAAAAGATAACTGGAAAATAATAACTTCAAATTTTATAGGGGATGGGTTAAAAATGACGTGTTGTAAAAATCCAAGATGGAGGATAAAGTTAAAAAATTCAATTTTTCAACCAAATGAAACTTTTTTCGATAATAAAATAACACGGTCACAGAATTGAATTAAGTGAGTGATTTTACTAAAATAAAGCAACTTTTATATGCACCATCTTAAAATTTCCAACTGTCAAATTTGACTTTGAAATTTTAAAGCTTATTTAAATACTTAAGTTTATTGAAATCGGTTTAGTCTCCTTCCCTCAAATTATAGGCGAAGTAAAGATTTCACTTTACTTAATTTAAATAATACCTAGCAAAATGTGGCAAAAATATACAAAAACTTTTGTTTTTTTTCTTCTGGTTAATTCTTTATACATAATATTTTAATTATAATATATTTGGTTTCTGTGCAAAATAAAGCTAATTAGTTGTTAAAACCACTATTTTTATATTAGTTATTTAAACTACTATTTGTTGTTAAAACTACTATTAGATTGATATCAAATATTGTCAACACATCTTTCATAAATTGGAAAACAATATCTTTATAATTTCTATATTTTACCACGTTCTACAATTATTATACATATTCGTACGGAAATCCCCGATAAAGATTATCTAGAAGAAAATCAAGTCCTGCAAAAACGTCACTTCAAAATTACGTATTAAAAAAAAAGAGTGTTAACAACTCGCGGCTAAACTGTGCTTTTTTTTACCCGCGTTTTTAAATACCTCGCTGCGCTCGTTATTTAAACCAACTCTTGTAAAAAAAGCATTATTTTAGCCACTAGTTGTTAAAAACACTATTTTTATATTAGTTGTTTAAACTACTATTTGTTGTTCCCCGATAAAGAGTGTCCAGAAGAAAATCAAGTCCAGCAAAAACGTCACTTCAAAATTACTTCGAAGAAAAGCAGTAAAATACGTAGAAAATCACTGGAATGAAGTAGAAAATTTTTACCCTGAAATCATTTTAAATAAAAATGAATACTGAAAGCAGATGCTAAAAAACGGCACGTATTGTACTTCAGTTGAATGCGTCGCCCTCTCAGAGGTATATGAATTAAGATTTGATGATTTTTTACCTTGAAATTTTTGAGAAGTCACAAAAGATCTCTGATGTCCCAACTGTTCTTTTAAAACTGAACTATAAGAATACAATCCAACTTCTTTTCTCCGGAAACCCAAATTCGGGACATTTTAATCTACTAAATCCAAAAGAAACTTTAAGTGACGGATGCATCAACATCATCAGCTTTAAAAATCAAAACGGATTAAAAATTCATCAAGCAAAAGTTCAGTCAAAGTGCAAATCTGAGAAGATAGCTTCAAGAAAATTTTAGGCAACTTTGCAACCTACCGCTTCTTCATCCCAACTTACACAAGAAAGCGTTTCTCCCTCCGCTACAGTTAAATTAGATGCAGATTTTTTGTCAAAATATTTTTCTAAATTAAAGTCAACACCCTCGATTATCAAAATTATACCAAAAGGAGCAAGATTACCAATACCGGATGAACTTTCTTTAATTCTAAATAAATGTGTTTAAAAAAATGACTTACGGTCATGGATTAACCTGATTTTATTTCCATATGCTGTTTTGGCCATACCAGAAAATTCTAAGTCAAACCGTAAATCAAGCTTAACAACTCTTATTAAACATCAACTAAATTTATGGATAAAAAACAGAGCCCTTCAAGAAAAACATCCAGTTCTGAAAATTTTGATGTTGAACTTAATATTTCAGAAAAAGAAATCAAAAACGCAATTTTTTCCTTTAACCCTGGGTCCTCGGGTGGTGTGGATTCGCTGAGGCCGCGGCATCTTAAGGATTTTATAAGCGATGGGGTACGTTTCTTGTCCTCTAAACTCATTTCTTCCTTGAAGCCTTTTTCAAGGTCTAGTTCCAAAGGAAATCACACTCATTTTTTATGGTGCAAACCTTTGTGCCTTTAATAAGAAAAATTTCCAATTGCAGTAGGTCATTGCTTTCGCCGTATGTTCTAAACCCTACGAAAAGTTAGGAAATATTTTCAGATTACACCAACTCGGATTCGGAACAAAGTGTGGAGCGGAAGCGGCGGCCCACGCAATGAGACTCTACTTGCATTACCCTCATACTTCTGATAAAGCCCTTTTAAAAATCGACTACCAAAACCAATATGGTACATAGAAATGTGATTCTCGAAAGAGTCAAAGATTATTTATCAAATTTTTATAATTTTATTTCACAGTGCTATGGCGAAAATTCACTTCTATGTTACGGCAAACAGAACATTGTCTCTCAAAGAGGCGTTCAACAAGGTGAACTCGGAACTTAACCTAAGGTATCTAGATTATGGAACTCTTGCAGATGTTCAGCTTGTTGGAAAATCACTGAAACCCTTTCTTAGTTTAATAACGTCGCTCAAAATCTAGTCCGAGAACTATCTAATTGCCAAATCGCTTCAAATTCTTGGTTATAAGGCACATTGCCTATAAAAATGGGAGGTCTTGGAATCCGAAATACTGTTATTCTTTCAATATCTGCCTTTTTAGGGTCAGTGTATGATGTTTCTGACCTTCTTAACACTATTTTACCACCTTATGTCTCCTTGAAGCTTGAAAATCCACTGTCTAAAGAAATTCAAAAATCTCAAAAATACTTCGATCATCAAATTATGGAAATACGTAAAAACCTTTTAATATCTTCAGCTGAAACCAGCCAAGAAAAAGCACGTCTTCTTGCTCTCCAAGCCCCAGAGAGCAGTGCATGGCTCAATGCCCTTCCATCCGCAAATTTAGGAAATTTTTAGACAACAATACATTTCGCATTTCAACTGCGTTAAGATTAGGTCTGACCTAGGTAGAAACAGCAGATATTTATGGCTCTCATGGGCTAAGTTGCAGGAAAAGCGCAGGACGTGTATCTAGACACTGTAGATTAATGACATCCTCAGAAGGGCTCTGATTTCAGCGGGTTGCCCTGCCTTATTGGAGCCTCTCGGGGTTTGTCACAATGATGGAGAACGTGCGGATGGGATGACTTTGATGCCATGGAAACTCGGTAAACAACTTCTCTGGGATGCAACTTGTTCACAAACTTATTTAGACACAATCTTATTTATACAAAACTTCAAAATCATCTGGTGTAGCTTCTACTCTTTCGTAGGACAAGAAACGTAAAAAATATGGTGAATTATTAGGTCGCTTTATTTTTGTGCCCTTTGAGGTCGAGACTTATGGACCTTGGGGTGATGAGACTGATCTTAGACATAGCCTCCAAAATATCTTCTGACTAGTCTTATGGCTTCATAACCCAGAGTACAAGTCTCGCGATCTAGAGGGTTAATGCGGCTTCGGTGATGGGCACCATCCGGGAGGAGCCAGGGATGGAGGAAATTTTCTGCGTTTAGATTGGTGTGCGTGTGAGAGTGAGAGTGAGTTTGTATATATTAATTGTTTTATATTTTTATTTTTTTGAATTTATTTTTGTAATTTTTCCGATCAAAAATAAAGTAAAATAACCCTTAAAAAAAACCATTTTTATATTTATATGTATACCTTTATCAATAATACGATTTTACTCATTGTTCACAAATAATAAAACCAGAACCTTTTTTTTATCAACGCAAGAAGCATTTTTTAGTTGTTTGGGGGTCCAAAAAATTATTTTTATCATTCAGTGTAAATACTTTTATCCACTTAAGGGATTTAAAAGGTACTGTTAATCAATTTTTTCAGAGATTAAAGTACTTTTAATCTCGGGGACTTAAAATTAAATTTTTTCACATACTTACCTTAAGGAGGTCAAAACGAAATATTTTTAAAAAAACAAACGGAAGATGGCTGTGGCAATGTAAATCTGATGAAAAAACAAGAGTTCTTTTGTACTTCAGTATAAAATGAACTTCCTGAATTTCGAATGTCCACACAAAGGATCGAACCTAAGACGATGACGTTTCGTCCTTATTAGGGACTCATCAGCTAGGTGTACCATTTATTTTAAAATGTTACCTTAACTTACTGCTCCAGTAGATATTTTCATCGTCCAAACAGAGGGCTCCATATTGACAGGATTTCTTCCGCTTAAGCCGGAATCTTTGGCACATAAGCGCGACCGAAATTATCTGTCATTGTGGTACACCTAGCTGACCTCTGTGTGAGCAATTGAAATTCAGAACGCTCATTTTGCACTGAAGTATAAAAAACTCTTGTTTTTTCGTTAAATATTTTTAAGTTTGGTATTATTTTAAAGTATACTCTAAGAAATGAACAGTTTATATCAAAATGAATGTTATATGCGAGTATTCCCTTCCTTGCCGCGGAACTAGCTAAGATTTGCAGCCAGTCATTGCGTCGTCGAAGTTAGATTGGTATCGGGATTGAGAAATATTACAGCAGACCAAACAAATATTGATAAAAAAATTCGATTTTTGACTTTCATAACCATGACAGCTCGCCGGCAGATGGGCGTTATTTAAATGTATTGGATTTCGGTCAAAATTGGTATACAGGTGGTTTCTAGGGTTGAAGATTACGAATTTTCGATCAGATTTTCATAAAATTGGGGTGCCAAGGGGAGGCGAGGGGAGGCTCGGTAATTTGGTGTAAACTCCGATGGCATTGCGTGGCATTTTGAGGCATTTTAAAGCATTATTTTAATAAATTTCGGAGGAATTTAGAGGCACTTTAAGGCAATTTATGGCATTTTGAGGCATTTTTAACAGAAAAATATGGTAAAAAATGCCTTTTGGTGTACACAAATTGACGACTGAGTCACCCCTTTGGGGGGGGGGGGGGGAAACTATCTAAATACATCCGATTTCGGTCAAAATTGGCCCAGTTACTCAAGTTTTAATGCATAATGCTTAATGCCTAATTTTTGATTTCTATTTTTGTCTATATACCTTCAGAAAGTAGAGAGAGAAGACAAAATTGTGCATTGTGTGCAAACTTGAGTAACTGGCCCCTAAGACATTAAAGTTTTTATTAAAGAAAACTTTTAAAAAAGAAGCTTTTATTAAATGAACCTAAAAGTAGAAAATAATTTTTTTAACTTTCTTATACCATAATAAAGGCGATGGGTGCCAATTAAAAATTTTTACTTTAGGTATCGTATATCGGTCACATCGACGATTCACCTAAGAAACAGTTCTACTTATTACTCTATAACCTAAGGAAATTTTCAAAGGCTTGACAAGCACGGCAATCTCACCCGTCCTCAGCTTTTTTAGATGAAAGCAATATGTTTATCATTCGAATAGAAGAATAATTTAGTTCTTCTTTTGTAGTTCTCTCCTTGTCACCATAAAGTTAAAATTTTTAATTTGCGCCCATTGCTTTTTTTTATGGTGAAAGAAAGATAAAAAATTATTTTCTACTTTTAAGTGCATTTAATAAAAGCTTGTTCTATAAAAGTTTTTTCTTTAATAAATAAATCCGCCATATCGAAATTTTCAAATCTAATCAAAAATTAATATCCCCCTTCTGAAAAACACCTGTGTGCCTATTTTGTGTGTGTATACCTAATACCATATTATTATTGTATTCTCGCCGGAACTATAAACGCATACCAAATTTGAACACACACCTTTCATTTTTAGATTTGTAACCTTAATCGTCCATTTTGAATCCGCAATATTGAAATTTAAAATCTGATCAAAATTTCATAATCCCCCCCTCCTTCAAAACCCTTGTATGCCAATTTTTATTGAAATCGAACAAACTAAATCTTTTTCCCCCTCCACTTCCCTCGTTAGAGGAATGTGTGTGCCTGAGAATAGCATATATATAACTATAAATGCATGCCAAATTTGAAGGCAATCGGATGTGTATAAGTTAGTTAAAATTGGTTAGCAAAAGATGATAAAAATCGCCCATCTTGAATCCGCCATATTGAATTTTTAAAATCTGATTAGAAATTCGTTATCTCCGTCCCCAAGTGCCCCAACACACCAAATTTTAACGAAATCAGGCGTCCGTACAGGAAAAGCTGTAAATTTCATCACACTATATTCTTGTGTTGTCACCGCAACTATATAAGCGTGCCAAATTTGAAGCCGTCGGATGTCGGGAAGTTGGTCAAAATTAAGTTACAAGATTCCTCCACTTGCTTGTAAAATCGACATATTTGAGTCTAGGTAACCACCCCCAATTCTTACTATATTAAAGTTAGGCCGAGGAGAGTAGCTACAGGGAAAGGCAAAAAATTAAGACATTTAAAAAAAAAATTATTTCTCAATTTGAAGGATGTCCGGAAATTAATTGGGCAAAAATGGGCATATTTGGTAACCACCCACAAATCTTACTATATTAAAGATATGTCGAGGAAAGTAGCTACAGGATATAACAAAAAATGAGGACATTTTCTTTGCAAAATGTTATTTCTCAGCCTAACTTTAATATAGTAAGAAGAAAAAGCATTTTTTATCAGATTTTTCTGTTAAAAATGCCTTAGAGAGAATGCCATAAATTGCCTTAAAATGTCCCAGAAATGCCTTGAAATAATGCTTCAAAATGCCTCAGATTGCCACGCAGTGCCATTGGCGTGTACACCAAAGTGCATTACCGAGCCACCCCTCGCTAGACCCAAATATGTCGATTTTTGCCTAATTATCCCTCAGACTTAGGAATTAAATTTAAAAAAATTTCTTACTTTCATACTACGAATACATTTAGATGGTAATCCCCCTTCGGCGCGCTGTGAACTTTATGAAAATTTGATCGAAAATTTGTAATCCTTGATCCTGAAAACCCCTTTATACCAATTTTGACCGAAATCGGATACATTTAGATGTACCCCCCCCCCTGCGGCGAGCTGTTAAGTTTATGAAAATCTGATCAAAATCCCTAAAACCCCTGCATACTAATTTTGATCATCAAATCAAATCGGACACATTTAGATAGTTCCCCCCCCCCCTCACCGAGGAGTGGCTCGGTCGTCAGTTTGTGTGCAGCAAAAGGCATTTTGTACCAGATTTTTTGGATAAAAATGCCTCAGAATGCTATAAATTGCCTTAAAATGCATAGAGTGCCTCTAAATGTCCCCGAAATGTCTTAAAATAATACTTCAAAATGCCATGCAATGGCATCGGCGTGTACATCAAAGTGAACTACCGAGCCACATCTCGCCCCCCCCCCTGCAGCGAGCTGTCAAGTTTATGAAAATCTGATCGAAAATTTGTAATCTTTGATTTCAAAAACCCCTGTATACCAATTTTGACGGAAATCGGATACATTTAGATAGTGCCCCTCCCCCCCGCAGCGAGCTGTCAAGTTTATGAAAATCTGATCGAAAATTCGTAATTCTCGATCCTCAAAAAATTGGATACATTTAGATGTTAATCTACCCCCCCCCACCCCCTGCGGCGAACTGTCAACCTTAAGAAAATCTGATTGAAAATTAGTAATCCTTGACCCCAAAAACCCCCGTGTACCAATTTTGAACTAAATCGAATTCTTTTATCAATATTTGTTTAGTCTGCTGTAACATTTCTCAATATCCATCCCAATACCAATCTAACTTCAACGACGTGCGACGTCCGGTCAATGAAGCGTGGACACACGTGTTCGGCTACTGGGAATCCGTCGAACCACAGCTGAGTTATTAGGTAATTTTAGCTTGTTTCGAATTTGTTCGCTTATCCGTATCGTATCGGAGATACGTCTACGAAATCGTAATCGTATCTCAGTGCGCATGCTCAACTATCTCTACTACCACCCTTGCAGTATTCGTATGCAGTTAGCGTATCCTAATCATTTTGTTATCTGTGAGTTTTCATAAATGCCTGATCCACACTCTTACGCCTGATCCACAGTTTCACTTCTTTGAGTTTACTTCTATTTCCCTCTTTGTCGTTTAGAGAAAGAGGGAAATATATTTTCTATTGCCATCTCACTTTTTTCGATAAAGAGAGAAATAGAAGTAGCGGCTAGAAGTGAAACTGTCGATCACGCGTTACTCCTTTTATTTTCCATTCTATTGCCTTGTCAGTTTTTTCGACAAGGAAGGAAATAGAAGTGAGCGGCATGAAGTAAAACTGTGCATCAAGTACTGAACAATAATTGGTTTGGTTTTTTTAAAGGACGCTTTCACAAGCCCATCAAAGATACGCTAACAACAAGGAATCAAAAATAGCTTGTCAACTTTAAGTGTCTATTGTTTCAGTTCTGACTTTGATTTATTATGATTTATTGTGATTTCTTTTAGCTGTATGCCGCAAAACGTATAGATCGGGCGTAATGTTTCATCATTTTATATCCTCCAAACATGTTTACTCGTTGCTTTTGTCGTTAAAAAAAAATATGCTAAAAAAAATTGCGGTCATAAAACCTTTGAATACTGATTTTGGTCGGGCTACATTAGATAAACGTATACATCACAGTGGTCGTAACGATACGTTCAACGACCGGTGCATATCGAGTCTGCATATGTGCAGTTCGATACGTATACGGATAAGTGAAAATTTTATAACGTGCTAAACATGCAGCAGTGGATCGCAGACAGTCTACAGTCCAACGCCACTGATTTCTATTTTTCTCTTTGTCGAAAAAGTGAGAAGCAATAGAGAGCAGCGGCAAAAGGTTTCAATGTGGATTCTAGGCGAAAGACGCATGCGCTAGTTCGAAACGAATAAACAACTCGTTTCGGAACCATTCAAATTGGTGGAAAAGTTATGTCATTGATAACGAGTGAGCAAAATTCATGTTTAAATTCTATAAATAATTAAAAAACAAAACCTCTTAAAATTTATGCGGATTTCACTAAGTTGTTCGGAAGAAATACAAAATTTACTGAGTTTTAAATGGTTTTTGATCATTAATAATACGAGATTTCAGAGATGTGACGTCATAAGTCAATAACTTAATTATTGCAAAAGTTTTTCAAAACTGATTCGGTGTGAAAAACATCTCCGAGCTTAACTTCGTTCGAACTAGGGCACTCTCTCTTTTTGGGCAAGAACACAACCATCTCAATGAAGTAGACCTGTTATATAATAATTTAACGTAATTTAAATAAGTAATAGACTTTCTTACATTTGCGTAATCTACATTGAACCAATACCCTTTTTTTAACTATTTTTTAAATTAAATTTACGACAAATAATAAGAAAAAAACATTATTTTGATAGCGGCTATAAACGCCGTATATCTAAGACATGAAGGGGTGCGTTTTCAAATAAAAGGTGATGGTGAGGCGAGGGTAGGGTAAGGTAATGTTTATGACGTTATCAAAAATCAGCGGGTCACCCTGGGGTGAATATCTCCTTGAATTTTCGATCGCGATCGTGATTTGTTTTGAAAGTTAATTAATGTTTCAGTTTATGGGAAGAATCCATTATCAATGTAAATTGCTTCACATATCATTATTTTTCTGTAAAACACACTTTTTGTTCACCCAGACCAAAAAAGAAAATAATAAAAACACACTTCTTAGGTAAACATGCTATTGCACAGACGCGGTTAACTTTTACCCAGCTCAAGACCAAGGCGATTCTGGCGCACCCCGGGCGATCAACTTTTTGATTTTCGAACTTTAGTTGTTGTTGGTCATTTTCGTACGGTTTTGGGCTAGCCGAAGTATAACCCCAAATAGCATTTTGCCGTCTTCCGACTAGTTTTTTACGGCATCTAACGTTAGAGGAAATATAAAATACAGTCAGTTGACGACTTTAGTGGTTTTAACGACTATAATTTATCTTTCGTTGTTACGACGTCTAAACTTGTATAGACGGACGCAAGTCGTCGAGATAACGTTTGGAGCTGTTGTGTGTAGTCTAGTGCAGATTCCCGACAACGCTTCGACATCATTAAGGAGAAGGTTGGCATGTAGTACGGAGTAAGACGTTAGCCCGACGTCCCAACTTGTAGTATTTGTGTTAGTAAAGTTTTCTGACGACGGTCCAACCTCTGTGCTGCCAACGTTGTAATCAGTAAAAACTATGACGTCCGTCCCACGTCCGGGATGCGACAAATGTACCCAATGTATGTGGTTATGATTATGTGGTTATGATGTTTGACCTACAACTGACGGTTTTTCTACGTTAGAGTTTGGCATCTAATCCAAACTAGTGAAAATTAGACTTCCTTTTTGTATTTTCGAGCGTGCGGTACACTTTTGTGTTATGACTAATGATGCTGAAGAAAAACCAATTCAAATATTCTACCACGTTCCACAGGAATCTAGAAGCTCAACTTTAAACTTACCTTAACTTAAAGCAGTTTACCACATTGTGTATTATGTATCACTTATGTTGATCACTCAACTGGGTTGCAAAACATAAAATGGAACAAAAAATGAAAGGCAGTTGAAAAAGGTGGACACATTGTTACAAAATTTTGCAGGTTAGAATTTTTGGAATTCCGTTAAAACTCACTGCTGCCACCTTTCTGGATCTTGTTCCGGTGTTGGACAGACGTAGTGGAGGAATCTTTTTTGGAAGCAAAGTTCCCTAAACAGATTAAGTTAAACAAACACCATCAGAGGTCAGACCCACCAGATCGAGTCAAAATTACACGGCTGGCGACCTCTAGGATCTTGCAGTGGCGTCACTGTAGATGAAACCAACGTTTCGCCTGAACGGGCGATCGATTAAGTAAACAAAAATTCACTAGGGGTGAGGACCAGTCAGATTTGGAAAATAAAACTGGAGTTTCAGTGGAAACCGGGCAAGTTTACTGGAATTCACTGACGTAGCTATCTTTTCCTTTCGGTAGTTGTTGTTAAAAAATAAAGCCGATCGGAAATTCTTTATTTTTGTGTGAAATTTTAAAAAGAATGGTGAAGTTTTTTTTTCAATAAATCTTATTTTTTATTGAAAAAGTGAGAATATTCGTGAGTGTATTTTTCGTCCTGCATTGGTCATGTGTGTCAGTAAAGTGAAGTGCGTTGGTAATTTTTGGTGTTTAGCCTGGTTTTCAAGGTCACACAGCTTACAAGTCTCAATTTTCTCATGGGGTATGTAATAATTTTGACATGAAACACTGACGGCATCTTATTTATGTCTGACAACGTTGTAAGTATAAAAATCTAGGAATATTTTTTTTACCTTTGGTTGTTACTTCGAATCAAAGCGTAGGGGTTTCCGAAACTTGGACAAAAATACTAACAAGTTTGTTGTCCAGGAGTTGAGCTATTTGCACTAAGCACGACTTAGTTTGTAGTATGGCGACGTCGGCGTCGGTACAACCCGGATTTGTATTCCCCATTTTGGTGTGAATTTGAGTCGGTGCGCGGTTGATCTGACGTAGCTTCCTGACGTCAAGTTGTCTACGCCAGCATCGAAACGACGTCCAAATGCTAATTAGGACCTTTACCCAACACCGTTCTCAACTAAAAAGCCAGTTAACTCATTTTCGTTTTATTATCCTTTGGCCTATGATCCGCGCCATATTGACACCAAACTGACAGAAAATCAATGTTGTACTTGTCAATTTGGTTATAAAAATGGCAGCCACAATAGGCTAAAGGGCACTGAAGCGGTAGGAGTTAACAGGCTTTTTAGTTAAGTACGGTGTTGCTTTACCCTGGGGTGACAACTTTCATACACACTCCAAAAGTCGTCCGTTTTAAATCAATCTTTTGGTATTTTCAACTTATAGAAACTAGTTTCGCAGCGTAAGGAACTAATTTGGTTTTTAGTGTTCAACATAACAGTTTTTGGAAAACATTTTTAGTTTTCATCAGGTTTTCTATTCAACTTAAAAAAAGTGATAGCATTTTTGTAGTTATGTATCCGACGCGTGTTCAAATTTAGGGAAACACTCTACCAGTTGTGCACTATTGGCACGAGCTGTTTATGCTTGTGCTGGTTTTTCTGTCAAGGCATACGATACATGAAACAATCCAGAAATTGTTTTTGACTTTTATTTATTTTAAACGAAATATCACAATTTCCTTTTGACGACTCTTGGAGGCATACGACGAAATATTTATTTATTTTTAAACTGTATTTTTAATTCTTCTTAAAACCGCATACTTTTTTAAAAAATACATTTATTTTATTAAAGCTACTAAAACTAAAACACTAAAACAAAAAAATATTAAAATTTTGGGATTCGCGGATTAACTGTGACATTTGACATTTGCGAGAAACAGATTTCTGCACACAATCACCGGGTTCGTAAATATATTTTTTTAAAATTTTATTGGGTAAGTTTTAATAAAATAATAGTAGTTTTCACAACTAGTGGCTAAAATGGTGCTTTTTTTACAAGCATTGGTTTAAATAACGAGCGCAGCGAGGTATTTAAAAACGCGAGTAAAAAAAGCAGAATCTTTTACAGTTTGATATTTTGACGATGTTTTTAAATGATTTTTTTGTAAATACTTGGTGAAAACTGGCGAAAAAGGGTTAATTTTTAGCCAAGCATAACTAGATTTTTTCAATATTACTATTTTCCGCTATTTCTCTTTAATTTTTGGGTAAAAAACAGTCAGAAATCTTTTTTTGTACCCGTGATAAAAAAAAGGTTTTTTTTTTGCATCGGTAACCAAAAAAGCCATGCTTTAGTTATTTGCAGACAGTTACTAAAATCATGTTTTTGATTACGGTATAAAAAAATATGTTTTTAATTAGCGTGGTTCTCTATTTTGGCGATAAACGTTACGTGCGGTAGCAGTGTTAATTGGTTTCCTGGGCGCAATTTTGACTCAACAATTTTTACGCAGATCGATTCAAAGATAACTATCCCCACACTAAAGGCTGATCCATACTACCCACCAAAAAACTTTTTATATTTTGGGCAAAAACGAATTAACATACAAAAGTGAAAAAGTAAGAGGATATAAAATTTTGCCTTGATGCTTGTTCTACTTTTTTTATGAATTTGAAATAACTTTATGCAAAATAAAGATAGATACAAAATAAATACAATGTGAACGCAACTTAATGTAAGTATTAGAAAAGTTTTAGTGATTGCATGAAAAACTTATCGATGTGGAAACACATGTGCCACAGTTACTTCCGCCTGTTATTAACTAGGGTTTTAAACGCGAACGCGAAAAAAAAGCCTTACCAATAATAATTCACCCAATCCAGTATTTTTTAGTTTGGTTTCTTCCTATACCAACATTTCGAATTCAGATATAATAATAGTGGTCTTTCGTTTCGTCAACCTTCACAATTCTAGAATTGGTTTTCCCATTTGTATTAATAAATCACTCTTTAACACAAAAATCCTCCCAAATATATATAAAATTTGGACCTAAACTAATACACAATTGACCCCAAATGTTCATATTAGCATCAAATTTCTTGGAAGGGTCGAGTCTGCCCATTTACTATTAGGTAAGAAAGGGCGTCTCATTATTACCTGCAGGTAGTTGGATCTATGCTTGAAATATCCCCTTAGTTCTTACTTTATATCGATTTAGTAAACGTATATTCATATTTTTGCTACGATCTACGTGCCTGTTTAAAATAGTAACAAAAATGTCGTCGCCAGTTTGTGTTAATAAAGTCAATAACTTCTGTTATATTTGCGGTGAAAATACTGCGAAAGCCTACCAAAAGCCCCTATTTCCACTGGTAAAAAAGGCTTATGAACTGTACTTCAGATGCAAAGTTCTAGATCAAGATAAGTCATGGGCACCAAAAATTTGTTGCAGTTCGTGTTTGAGAACGTTGACGAGATGGTTGAAAGGTACTCATAAATCTATGCCATTCGCAGTTCCAATGGTTTGGAGGGAACCTTGTAATCTTCTGCATTGAGACCAGTGCTCCATGACCATTTATTACCCATTCCCCAGCCACCTGACAGTTACACGCTTGATTCGAAATCAGACTCTGAAGGTTCTACACCAGAAGCCGAACCACAGAGGGAATACCTACGGAACAGAGGAGTAAACCTTATGGAGCCCAGGGAAACCAAAAGGGATCGTAGGCTTTTGCTGTGGCGCGAAAGTCTGCGATCCACTGCTAATTTATTCGGCGACGTTGCCCTTGCTGCACAAATATTTTAGTTTGCTGTGAAAATAATTCGGCTTTGGCTCCGATAACCGACCACGTGCGTCCTCGCTTCAATGATCGGCTCTCCGCTTTGCGACAGAGAAGGGGAAATCGAACAAACCCGCATTCATTTTTATACAATAGATTGCAGTCATATCTTTTAATGTACACAGGTTGTAAGTTTGACCGTACGTTTTTTATTTTTATAAAATCTTTTTTTTATCGACCTTTAGTGTGGTTCTCTGCACTTTCACAGTTCAATATTTGAAAAATCGTCACTTTTAAGTATAATATTACATAATTAATTCGACGCGAGATATTTTTCAAGTTCTGTACCTCTTTTCTATCGGTGAGATATTAATTTGTTTAAAAGTATTTCGTTTACAAATCCGCCCATGCTTGTGTCGCTTTTCCGGGCCCATTGCACCACATGAAGAGTCTTATTTCTATCATAACTTTTAAACGGCTCAATCGATTTTCATAATACTTTTTATATTAGATTCAGGAGAGTTTCAGCTTGGTCTTTTTTTTATTAAAAAGTACTTCCCCACCACTTTCACAACTAAACTTGAAATTCACTTTTATCATCATTACTCCTTAATCATTCATTACTTCGGGGTTATATGCATGTTTTGAATAGTCAAGTCGAAGTTGCATGCTGCTTTCAATTTGGATACTAGGGCTGATGTTTTGGGCCCCCTTAAAGGGTTTATTTTATTTGTGTCAAAACAGACCTAAATATAACATTTTGTTATGGTGTCTCTCTGTCTGTCTGTCTGTAACACGATTACTCAAAAACCACTTAACCGATTTTTATCAAACTCGACACAAAAATGATCTGGCACGAGTCGCAGAGCTGATTAGTTTTTGATGGGGGTGAGGAGTTAGCAATAGGGTAGGAAGGGGGATTAAACTTTTTAAAAAAATTGTAACTCACGAATCGTAGCAGCTAGCGACACGCGGTTTTCACATTAAGATAGATAATTGCATTTTCAACCAAAAAAAATAAATAAATAAAAAAAAATTTGTGAAGAAAATTTTTGATTTTTTTTTAAAGATTTTATGGGCATATGTGCCTGCGGGCGCGATTTTTTGCGTTGAAAATATCAATTTTTTAATTATAATTGTTTAGAATGTAAAACCGGTTAAAAATAATTCCGCCAGCAGGCAAGTATAGCGATCGAAAAAATCTTTTCAAAAAAAATATTTTTTTTTTCATTTTTTTGATTTTTTTTACATTTTTACTTCCCTTGCTAAAGGGAAGTAATGTAATCATCGCAAAATCGCACTTCGAGATTCCTTCACTAATCATTCTCTCCTTCACTAATCATAACAAAATTTTACACAGTGATTACTTTTGTTGACGGGCAGACACCTATTATTTTTGAGCATTCTCCTAGTAGACCCTTCGGAGCTAAAATATATTTTTTTTTCTTACCGTGTGATACCTCCTTAAAATGCTTATAAAAATTGTAGTTGAATGGCGCCAAAATGTTGGACTACATATACATGACATAAAAAATGTAAAAAACAATTGAAAAATTCAATTTTCTGTGCCATATATCTCGAGTTATGAAACGAAATGATAAATAAAAAGTCGCTTAGGAAAAGATCCAGGTCACACCCTATTGTCTTATAAAATTTTATATAAATCGGTTTAGCCGTTATTGCGTGATTAATGGACAAATATCTTATGTATACGAGGATATACAGACCGCTTCAAGCTACTGCGAACATAGGGCGGAAGAAGTCTAATTTGCCAGTGTACGTACATGCAGAGATACCGCACGCCTATCAGTGAAGCAACCAACACTCAGGCTTCCGATCGCCATTCGCTGCCGTTCGTCGCCTTTCGCCTTGTATTTAGTACGCCTCTAACCACGGTGCTGTGGGGAGCGTAGTCAATGAAACCAGAATTTGGTCAATAAATACGCAAATTTTTATAACGTAATTTTCTTATTTTTTGTCACTGATAAATAAGAGCGTTTTATTGTCAACTGCTCAGATTTATCAGTGACGACGTGTTACAATGAAAATAATAAGGAGAAACAAAATAAAAGCAAGTTCTCAAAATAAAATAATACATTCTAAAAACCAAAAAGATTCTCCCAGTCAAAAAAAAATAAAGCAAATGTTCGAAAAGTCCTCCTTGCTCGGCTAGACAATATCCGAGCCTACTATAAAAACCCCTTCTAACGTTTCCAAGCATGTTAGGGGTGATAATTTCAAAAGCTTCTTCAAAAACAGATAGAAGTCATTAGGTGCAAGATCGGGAGATCGAGCTGGCCATAAAATAGTTCCCCGTGTACTTATAACCCGATTAGGAATTACATTATCAAGATGTTCCCTAACAAGGCCAACATTGTGAGCGGAACAACCATCTTGTTGAAACCATGTTTTACCAAATCTTACACCTAACAACTGCCTAGCAGTTGGAATAATGTGCTGCTGCAGTAGATCCAAGTATCTAGGACTATTCAAATTGCAATTGCCGTTAATAAAAAATGGTCCAATTACGTGTTCCCCTACAATACCCCCCCCAAACATTTAGTTTTTGGGGATACTGTGTTCTTACGTTAAAATACAAATGCAAATTTTCCCTCGACCAATATCGAACGTGTGTTGGGTTATGACGATTTGACCATTTGACCATCTGCACTTTTTCGGCAACTTCGTAGACATCCATTTTTAGTTTTAAAAATGTATTATTTCAATTAATAACTTACCCATCTGTTTCTCGAGGAAGGCAGAAACAAAACAAAGTAATAAAAACAAAATGAATTTCCAAAAGATGAAAGAAGAAGCAGCGTCTGTATACAGACCGCTTCATGCTACTGCGAACATAGGCCGGAAGAAGTCCAATTTGCCAGTGTACGTACATGCAGGGATACCGCACACCTATCAGTGGAGCAACCAACACTCAGGCTTGCGATCGCCTTTCGCCGCCGTTCGCAGCTTATGTTTGGTACGCCTCTAACCACGGTGCTATGTGGAGTGTAGTCAATGAAACCCGAATTTGGTCAATAAATACGCAAATTTTTATATTTTCTTGCTTTTTGTCACTGATAAATTAAAGCGTTTTATTTTCAACTGCTCAGATTTACCACTAACAACGAATACAATGAAAATAATAAGGAGAAACAAATAAAAGCAAGTTCTCAAAATAAAATAATTCTAAAAACCAAAAAGATTCTCTCAGTCAAAAAAAATTTAGAGCAAAGGTTCGAAAAGTCCTCCTTGCTCGGCTAGACAATATCCGAGCCTATTATAAAAACCCCCTCTAACGTTTCCAAGCATGTTAGGGGTGATAGTTTTAAAAGCTTCTTCAATTTTAATCCGAAGTTCTTCTAAATTATTAGCCCTTTTATGCCCGTAAACTTTATTTTTTATATAACTCCACAGATAAAAACCATTAGGAGCAAGATCGAGTGATCCAACTGGCCATAAAATAGTTTCCCGTGTACTTATAACCCGACAACATTGTGAGTGGGACAACCATCTTGCTGAAACCATAATATGCTGCTGCAGTAGATCCAAGTATCTAGGACCGTTCAAATTGCCGTAAATAAAAAATGGCCCAATTACGTGTTCCCCTACAATACCTCCCCCAAACATTAAAAAAAAAATACAAATGCAAATTTTCCCTTGACCATATATATGACGATTCAATATTGGAAAAGTGCTTTCATCTGTGAAAAGAATAGATCTCAGAAAGTTTTCAGCACAATTAGCCCTTTCCATCATTGTTTCATAAATTCCATACGACGATAGTGGTGCGTTTTTGACGCTTTGTAAGAATGTAACCATTCTTTTTGAGAACACGTACGATAGTGGCTGAAGACGTATCAACTGCTTCGGCAGTTTGGTGGCTAGTTAACTTTCGATTTTCCTCCACTGCAGCGCAAATCATCACACCTCGTACTCTCTGCTCGTCATTCAAAACAGTGCGTTTTTTATGGTTTCTTGGCGCTACACAACCAAACTTTCAAAAATTCTACACAAACCGTTGATAAACTAGGTTCTGGGCGATTTACAAAATCCTCCAAAAAAGTTCTTGAATAAGTCTCAATGGTCTGCCTTGATGGTACTATTTGACTATCTGTACTTATTCGGCAACTTCGTAGACATCCATTTTTAGTTTTAAAAATATATTATTTCACTTAAAAACTTCCCAATCTGTTTCTCGAGCAAGGCAGAAATAAAACGAAACAATAAAAACAAAATAAATTTCCAAAAGATAACACTGCAGCGCGCTTCGAATCCACCTCGGTCGTACAGCACGGAGAGTAAATTGGACTTGATTCCCCCTATATTCGCAGTAGCTCATTGTATTGTGAAGCTCATTGTATATATATATATATATATATAGCACATGAAAAGTCCGTGCACCCTAGAAAAGTCTGGATACACCCTGGAGAAGTCTGGAGAGACTCTGGAAAAGTTTGGAAAGACCCTGGAAAAGTCTGGATACACTCTGGAAAGTCTGGAAAGATCCTTGAAAAGTCTGGAAAGACCCTGGAAAAGTATGGAAAAGTCTGAAAAGACCCTAAAAAAAGTCTGGATACACTCTGGAGAAGTCTGGAAAGACTCTGGAAAAGTCTGGAAAGACCCTGCAAAGTCTGGAAAGACCCTGGAAAAGTCTGGATACACTCTGTAAAAGTCTGGAAAGACCCTGGAAAAGTCTGGATACACTCTGTAAAAGTCTGGAAAGACCCTGGAAAAGTCTGGATACACTCTGGAAAAGTCTGGAAAGACCCTGGAAAAGTCTGGATACACTCTGGAAAGTCTAGAAAGACCCTGGAAAAGTCTGGAGAAGTCTGGAACGACTCTGGAAAAGTCTGGAAAGACCCTGTAAAAGTCTGGATATACTCTGGAAAGTCTCTAGAAAAGTATGGATATATTCTGAAATAATCTGGAAAGACCCTAGAAAAGCCTGGAGACACTCTGGAAAAGTCTGGAAAGATCCTGGAAAAGTCTGGATACACTTTGGAAAATTCTGAAAAAATCCTGGAAAAGTCTGGATGTACTCTGGAATAACCTGGATACACTGTGAAAATTTCAGAGTACACCATGGAAAAGTCTGAATACACCCCTGAACAGTGTAGATAAATCCAAGAAAAGTCCTGATGTACTCTGGAAAAGTTTGACCAACCCAATCTAACCTATGTATATATGAGTAGCGGTTTTTTATATAATATATGTTCTTCTGAGCGAGGGAAGTTTTGCAGTAAACCTTCACTCGATTTATTTTTCTTGGTTGAAAATGCAATTATCTACCTTAATGTGAAAACCGCGTGTCGCTAGCTGCTACGGTTCGTGAGTTACAATTTTTTTTATAGTTTAATCTCCCCTCCAACCCCCCACCTTCATCAAAAACTAATCAACTCTGTTGTTGGTGTCAAATTGGATAAAAATCGATCCAGCTATTTTTAAGTAATCATGTTACAGACAGATATCATGACAAAATTTTGTATATATAGGTCTTTCTTGCCCTAAATAACTTATTTTTAGTGGGAATAAAAAAACTTGTTTTTTGACGATCCCAATAGTCTCCATACTATGTATGGATGGCTAAGAATAGGATAACACTAATATTTGTGCTATCGAATGCCAAAGTAAAACGATAAAAATTCTTGACTCGTAGTCCATTCTTTTTAGCCATCCATACATAGTATGCAGGCTATTGGGATCGTCGGTCTGTCTGTAACACAATAATTCAAAAACCGCTAAACCGATTTTTATCAAATTTGTCACAAAAATTCTTTGTCACCACACGCAGAACTGATTAGTTTTTGATGGGGGTGGGGGATTGGCAAGAGTGTAGGAGGGAAAATAATTGCATTGTCACGAAACTTGGTGAAAACGTACCTCTCTGTGTCCTCTCTGTATAATTTTTTTTAGATAAAAAGGTTAAACATTTTTTGAGATATTAATTTTTTTCAGTCCAAATCACTCGAAAATTCTACTTAGAAAAATTCTCGTACTATTTTTTGACATTGCTCATTTTTTCTGTTTTGACATATACTTTTTGGTGGGATAATAAAAAATTATAGTTACAATTTAAAAAAATGTCCAGAAATGCAAAAAAAAAATAATGGCTTTTGCCACAATGACTTTTTCAGCAATTGTTAATAATTTCAATTTTGCAAATACAGACCGCTTCAAGCTACTGCGAACATAGGGGGAATCAAGTCCAATTTACTCTCCGTGCCGTACGACCTAGGTGGATTCGAAGCACGCTGCAGTGTTATCTTTTGGAAATTAATTTTGTTTTTATTATTTTGTTTTATTTCTGCCTTGCTCGAGAAACAGATGAGTAAGTTCTTAATTGAAATAATACATTTTTAAAACCAAAAATGGATGTCTACGAAGTTGCCGAAAAAGTGCAGATGGTCAAATGGTCAAATCGTCATAACCCAACACACGTTCGATATTGGTCGAGGGAAAATTTGCATTTGTATTTTGACGTAAGAACACAGTATCCCCAAAAACTAAATGTTTGGGGGGGGTGTATTATAGGGAAACACGTAATTGAGCCATTTTTTATTAACGGCAATTGCAATTTGAATGGTCCTAGATACTTGGATCTACTGCAGCAGCACATTATTTCAACTGCTAGGCAGTTGTTAGGTGTAAGATTTGGTGAAACATGGTTTCAACAAGATGGTTGTTCCGCTCACAATGTTGGCCTGGTTAGGGAATATCTTGATAATGTATTTCCTAATCGGGTTATAAGTACACGGGGAACTATTTTATGGCCAGGTCGATCTCCCGATCTTGCTCCTAATGACTTCTATCTGTTTTTGAAGAAGCTTTTCAAATTATCACCTCTAACATGCTTGGAAACGTTAGAAGGGGTTTTTATAGTAGGCTCGGATATTGTCTAGCCGAGCAAGGAGGACTTTTCGAACATTTGCTTTATTTTTTTTTTTGACTGGAAGAATCTTTTTGGTTTTTAGAATGTATTATTTTATTTTGAGAACTTACTTTTATTTTGTTTCTCCTTATTATTTTCATTGTAACACGTCGTCACTGATAAATCTGAGCAGTTGACAATAAAACGCTCTTATTTATCAGCGACAAAAAATAAGAAAATTACGTTATAAAAATTTGCGTATTTATTGACCAAATTCCGGTTTCATTGACTACGCTCCACACAGCACCGTGGTTAGAGGCGTACTAAATACCAAAGGAAAGTCATGCAAGTGGTGATCGCAAGCCTGAGTATTGGTTGCTTCACTGATAGGCGTGCGGTGTCTCTGCATGTACGTACACTGGCAAATTAGACTTCTTCCGCCCTATGTTCGCAGTAGCTTGAAGCGGTCTGTATAACTATTTTTTAATAGGCAAAGCAAAATTATAATCATCTATAATATTTATTAGGAAACATATTAACAAGCAAAAGAATGAATATCAACCACCGACTCGTCAATAAAAAAAACAATAATATATCTCCCCGTTCGCTGCCTAATTATCAGCGTTTTTTTTATCTTGTAATCATAAAAAAAAGTGCACGCGGCTTTATCGTGAGCAATTCACTGCAGATATTTGACGAACTTTTGTACGTTCGCATACAAATTTTGTTTAATATTCTTAAAATCGCTTACATAAAAAAAAATTAACAACCGATTACAACATCTATTTGTACAGAAAGAATAAAAAGGAGACGGTATTTAATTTACTAAGTAGCTTTCTCCTTTATTAAAATCGTTTTCTAACAGCTGATCGATGTACTGTCAATCCTCTTACCTTACAGTTGCTCACAAATTAAAATTATATATTAAAAAATCCCAATATTAAATTTTAATTAAAACGTGAATAAAACAACTAAGTTAAACAAAAATTTCCGGTTTAAAATAAAATTGATTTATTATTCAAAATTGTTCTTATGGTATGTTTAGAACAAGCATTTTCAAACTTTCCTTTGTTTAAAAGCGCTTTAAGAGTACCGTATAAACAAAGTAATTGTTTGACCTAAAACTTAATTTTTGCGAAGTATTGCTATTAATATCTTATTTCGATTAATAAAGTGTAATACATACAAAAAATTGTTTGTCATAGAATCGATTGAGGCATATAAATTTCTTGTTTATATGAATGTAATTTTTATGAAAAATAATTAATATGATATTTGCTTTCAAAAATAGTATGTTTTTTTTAAATTTTTACAATGTATATTATATTACCTGCTCACGAAAAATCGTAAGGTAATCTATTAGAGCTTATTAAGCCGGAATTGCAAAAGCATTTGTCGGTTTCAATATTTATTTATTTTTAAATTCCAACAAAATGCTAAAATTTTGAGCTATTTCCGTACAACAATTATTTCAATAGAAATAAAAAAAATACGGCTCTTATATTATCCTGATTTAAACAGAGTTTACTAAAAAAGGTAATAAAACATTTTTTTAAGGAAAGCAGTTTAGATAAAAATTACATATCTACTAAAATTATCAAAAAAAGTGCATTCTAAGCTTATATCAATACTACACATAAATAACGTTTTTGTATTTTTTTGCGTACAACTGAGTGAAGTCAATCGATTAATGATTTTTGTGAAATAATTTAAAAACACTTGAATGAAATGTCGATAATGCCATTATTTGTTTTCTTCATTTCTGATTTTTAATTGTAACTATAATTTTTTATTATTACACTAAAAAGTATATGCCACAGCAAAAAAAATTAGCAGCTTCAAAAAATAGTATGAGAATTTTCCTGAGTAGAATTTTTGATTGAACAAAAAGTGATTTGGACCGAAGAAAATTAATATCTCAAAAAATTTTTAACCTTTTTATCTAAAAGAAATTGTAGGCACTAAGAACATAGAGAGGTATATTTTGACCAAGTTTCATGACAAGGCAATTATTTTTGGGGAAATTAAAAATAAAAAACGAAAAAATCATCATCATTTCCACTCATTTTTTTCTCGCTAAATGAGTTTTCGGATAGGTCTAAATGTCCAAGTAATAATGTTTTAAAAATCTTATTAATAAACAATACGTTTTAAAGGTAATCCCCGTTTATATACCGTTTCAACCCCTTCTGTAATAAAAATTATTATTTTTCCTTTGGAAAATTGTGAAAAATGTATAGGTACTTTGTTTTTTTTGTTTTTCGTGAGTTTTTTGTAAGTTATTTTTATTTTTTTAGATATCTCAAAAACTATGAATCTTACAGACATTAGCATTATTATAGTTTTTGTTGAAAATGTACTTACATCTAAATATAATAAAACCGTGTGTCCCTAGCTGCTAGAGTTCGTGGGTTACGATTTCGATCAGTATATTTTTGTTTTGATCTGGCAGACTTTATCATAAATATAGTTTTTATAGAAAATATAAATATCCATCTTAGCGTGAAAACTCGTCTACCATTTAAAATTCCTTCCTATAGGTCATTCGGTTAATATGAAAGAAACATACGACAGTCTTAAGATGCTACTTAGATGTATAAAGTACGAAGATCACAAATAGAACATATGTGCAGACTTAAAAGTTGTGGCGTTATTGACAGGAATGCAATCAGGATATACAAAATACTGTTAAAACAAAGTTATGATTGTTTTCCACAAACCAAAACTACACTTTTCTGCACTCGACGCGCGTTTTGCTAACAAGGTTAGCATCATCAGGAGACGATAAACAATGAACTAAATTAATCTACGCTCTATCTTATATACAATCCTTTAGTGGGCGGAGATAAGACTAATAATTTTTGATTGATCACGATCTCCCCTCAACCAAAGAATAAACTATTCTGGATTTAATGATTTCCATACTTTCATATGCATTAAAAAGTCTTTTGTTTGGTACACTTTTTAGAAGTTTTAGGTTATCTAATGTGAATCTATGAATGTTTTCAAAATCATGCTCGGCCACTGACTTTTCTGTTCTTCCGTATTTTAAGTGTGCTAAGTGTTCTTTAAAACGTGTTTGAATAGAGCGTCTCGTTTGGCCAACATATTTTTTGTCACAATCCATGCAACTAATTTCGTAAATTCCACTTTTTTCTAGAACTGTAGTTTTATCCTTGGGATTTCCTAGTAAGCTTCTTATTATGTTACCGAATTGATATACTAATTTAAGACCGGTGTTATTAAATACTTTTTGTAATCCTTTCGTATAATTAGGATTATAAGGAATTGATACAAATTTTGAGTCGCAGGTATCTTTTTTGTCTGAAAAAAGTGGAATTCTGAAAGGTCTTTTGAAAAGAATCTCTATTTATCAGCTTATTTATTAAGCCTTCGTCGTAACCGTTTTCGCCAGCTATATTCCTAATCCTATTCTTTTCTGCTTTAAATCTTTCTTTGTTTAAGGGAAAATTTACTAATCTATATGTTAAAAAGTGCAAACTTGCAAGCTTATGTTGTAAGCAATGAAAAGAGTCATTTGGAATATACCTGTTGGTGGCCGTTCCTTTTCTGTATAGGTCAAAGTCCAATTTATTTTTATTTCTTATAACTAAAGTGTCTAGAAATGGCAGTGTACCGTTGTTCTCTGTTTCATAAGTAAATTTAATTGTGGGAAATTTGTTATTTATTTTTTCCATAAAATTTTCAATACTAGTTACTTTAGTGTTGAATACTGCAAACACATCGTCTACATACCTAAACCATACTCTGGGGAAATACTCAAATTCTTTAATTATATCTAATTCAAATTTGCTCATACAGACGTTTGCGATAAAAGGTGATAAACTATTACCCATTGTGGTTCCTTCTAATTGCTGGTAGTAGTTATTTTTATATTGAAAGTAATTTTGATTCATGCAGAGTTTTTTTAAAGATAGGTATTCTATTCTAAAATACTGTTGTTTTTTTTGCGAGTGGGAAAGCCGCGCAAGAGACAAACATTATAATATTAAGCTTTGGACTTCACGTAAAACAATAGAAGTTGGCATTAAAAATTCGACATGAGAACCATTAGTTCAGAAAGAAAAAATATAATTACCTCCACTTCACATTAAGTTATTCCTGATCAAAAATTTTATCAAAGCACTGGATAAAAAAGGAAATGCTTTCAAGTATTTAAAAGACAAATTTCCACGTATAAGTAAGGCCAAAATTAAAAAAGGAATATTTGTTGGTCCCAAAATTAGGCAATTGTTTCAAGATACGAACTTCAGACAAATTTTAAGTGAAAATGAAAGTCATGCATGAAATGCATTTTAAAGTGTTTGTAACAATTTTCTTGGAAATAATAAATCAAAAAATTATCGCGAACATATCACTAAAACTTCAATTTCTCCATTCTAATTTGGACTTTTTTCCCGAAAATTTGGAAGCAGTATCAGATTAGCATAGATAACGATTTCACCAAGATATTGCCTTTATAGAGAAAAGGTATATAGAAAAATGGAGCCCGAATATGCTAGCGGACTATTGCTGGACCCTATTACGCGAAAAATCCAGAACTTCTTATAAAATAAAGTCAAGGAAATAAATAAATATTAAATTTATTGGAAATATAATTTTATATGATAATAGTGTGCCTAAACTAACTGTTAATAAAATGAATTATAAGTTTTTAATTGTTTAATTTTAATAAATCGGCATTAAAGGTAGTTTTTATAGAATTTTTTTCAATATCAAAGCATATGTCCCTCCCTCATCATTTGAGGCTGATATCGGAAATCTGAGGTCAGGGAGGAAGGAAACGCTTTCGCCATAGCATCAACCTAGAAGAAAAAAATATATTTTTCTAGAACGTTTATTTGGGAAATTAAAAGTAGTGGTTATTTTTTAAGCTCTGTAAGGTCTAAAACCCGTTCGTTTTTTATTTTAAACTCGGTAAACTCGATGATCAGGTGACCTCTGCTCATGCTCTACACGCTTAACTCCTCGAGCAAATAAACGAACGCGGCAGCGATAGGCGACCCGCTTATTAGTGGTCTAGAATCAACTAAACCAAGCGATTCACACAGTCGCGTTCGGCGTATTTTAATTAATTACATCGCGTGCGGGTCGGGAGAAACTTTTTTATTTATTTTTTTTTAATTTAAAAACTGCCTCATAGGAACAATTATGCAAAACTAAAAAGTAAAACATAATATTGCGAAGATTTAAAGAATATTGATTCACTAGGTTTGGTTACCATGAGCCGCCACTGCAAATTGACAAAAAATTTTAAACACAATCCTAGCAGCACAGGAAATCCTCTGGGTGCCTTATTCGGGAATCTCGTAACAGCCCAGGGATGTACTAAATTTGCATTAAGATTCGGCATAACGTCAGAAGAGGATGCATTAACATTATGTTCAAAAGCTTTTTTTTATTAGTTACCTGTTATAAAATACTTTCTTTTTTTTACCGTTATTAAATTAAGATCTGACTTGTAAAAATTTTAATTAAACAAATCCAACAAGTCTCAAATTGGTTTTATGGTCCATTTAGATTTATAAAAACGTATTTATGGAAGGTTTTTCTGATGAAGGTATAACCAGCTTTTGAGCATATGGGTGAATATGTACTAGTATTAGGTATCTTACAAGCATACTTAAAAATTTGCCAAATAATGGCGTCATGGTGATTAACCGCCATATTGGATTTTTAGCATAGGCTCCGACATGCACATAGGTGTATGCCAATATTTTTGGAAGTACAAAACCCATTTAAATAAGAAATAATGCAAAATGAAGAAGAACAGTTCTCCAAACTAAGACACACTAAAAAAATTTAATTAATTTTTTTTTGGTTTGGGTAAAAAAAATTGTAAAAGATGCCTTACCTTAAAAGCGCTTTGACGAACATGAAATTGAATAACTGAAAAACTGTTCCTGAGTGATTCCTATCAAACCATTTTTAGAATTTGCTCTATATATATATATACCTTCAAGCTGGTGTGACCAGCATTTACAGAGTAAGTCTGGTTTTCGTAGAAAAAAAAGTACAGTGGCGCTCGTCTTTGTTTTTTTTTTGTGTTTTGTAGAACATAACATGAAGAAAATATGATGAAAAAATTTTATGTTTATTTTCCGTAAGGCGAAAAAATGAGCAAAATATAAATTATAAAAAAATTAAATGCTGATTGTCTCAAAATTAATTTTCTTCAGCAAATAAATGACATGGCATTTGAATAGGTAAACATGTTGTCTTTAATACGGTATGTCCAATATGAAATTTACACTATACTAACGATTTCCTATGAGATTGTTCTTTACTAGTAATAATAAACGTTACACAAGCGTGACAAAAACGTCACAAAGCTAACGTCGCATGAACGTCACTATTATGTTATAACACATCTTACTTATAGTGACCGATGTGAAATACTAGTAACGTCTATAAAATTATTTTAACGTGGAAATATCACCGAAGTATGTAAACACTGATCGCTGCAAGCAGTCTAATTCTGGTTAATGCCTATCGCGTTGGTTTGTTAAATTTACGCCGGCGACGCGCAGCTGCCCAAAATTACATCTTATTAACGTTGTTAGACGTTTTATATTTTCCAAGCATTCGGAGTAGGACTTAATATTAAACGTTTATTGCCATTTCTGAAATTACGTTAAATTAAATAACTTTATATGCTACCTGGGCTTAGTAAGTAAAAAACACCACGGGGAACCAAACTAGATGTAATGTAGTAGTAAAAGTATTAAAATAAAATAACACCTATTCCACATGCTCTTGAAAAATATGTGTAGGGTAGGTAAGGCAAGAAAACAGGACTTTCTGTCTTTATATAAAAATGTCCAAAATTCTTAAATTTAGTGTGCAATGTGTTTAACGAAAATTTAAAAAATTCCTGTTATGTTAGTCCATGTTTTATCTTAGATTAAAGCTTAATGTTTCTGATAGTTAAATGAAATAATTTATTTGTAACAAATAAACATTCTATAAACCTATAACAGAAAATACAAACGCATCGCATGACGCCTTGGGGTTTCAAGACTGTCAGCATTGACTTAAAATATTGATTTCAGAATCACTCAATTTAAAATTATATATGTTATATGAAAAATATTTCCATCGACTTAGTAATACAACTGCACGTGTCCATTCCAAAAATTATGCAGCCACAGCAATAGTCAGATTTCAGCCAGTTACCGCTATCTTCAAGATTCCCAGAATAAAGCTCACCTGCCCGTGAGAAGAAGATCCAACATCTCGTCCCCAGGCGAATCAGCGTTTAGTTTTATTTTAAAAACATTATGTAATATTTAGTTAGGACTCACTTTTATTTTAACCAGTAACTAGATTAGTTCGAATTTTGAAATAAATTGTTTTTAAAAACTCTTTGCGTCGTCCCCTCCGCTAACATTTCGTGCAGTCGTGCGGATAGTTTAAAACACCGCGAAAATAAGGACATCCTAATTCGCGAATAGTGAGTTCCAACTCTTTGAAGCTACAAAGAACCTATAAGCAACCAGCAGATACGGAAGGAACACCTAATGCAGCCCCCGGTAGACGAACAGTGAAGAACAAGATAAATGGTCCAGAAACTGCTTCTGTAAGTAAAAACTGTTGAATCATTTCGTTTTTATTATTTTATAGTGATATTTTTAAAATCTGTTCGATTGTCTATATCCCCTACCCTGACAAATTTTAAAATTTTATTTTGTGACGTTTAATTTTAACCAAATAAACACACAAACAACATGCCTGACCAGCAAACGCGGCAAATGTAACACCTGCTGTGCAGGTCGAACCATATCGGTTATCAGAAATTTTTTTCGATCGTTCCTGAATACTATGGTGATATTAGGAACTTTTCTAAATGCTTGTGATTGTGCTTATAATATGTCCGTTGGTGAGCAAAGTGACTTATTGGTAATTCATATCAAAAATAAATTAAAAGGAAAAGCGGCACAATTGGTATACTCTAGAAACTCGCTTTCATGGATTTAAATAAGACAACTTTTAAGTACCTATTATGGAGATACAAGAGATCTTTCTTCATTGATTCAGGACATACAGCGCCAAAAAAAACGAGTCACCTCTTTTGTTCTTTAATCGTTTGCAAGTAATGAATTCAAAAATGCACCCAAACGTTCAAAAATCAGGTTTAACATCCCTTCAAAAAGAGGCTCAAATACAAATTATTGACTCTATGGCTCTTAATACACTTTTGACCGGACTTGATTCGCGTTTAGGTCACATTATCCGTGCTAGCAACCCGAAAGATTTACTTGATGCGCAAGTAAGAATCAGGCGCGCATTGCAGCTTTCTTATTTTGAAAGCCAAAAATTAAATCAGAGGCCAAACAATTCTCCAACTAGACCTAATAATCCACCCCCGAAAAGAATGACATCCTCTCAGCCACAGAAGTGTTTTGAATAGGTACTTACTGGTCACACTTACAACGAATGTCGCACTTTTGTACAAAGACCACCGGCTTACCCAAATTAAAATCAACAACAAAATAACTCTAATCAAAGTTTTCAGCATCGACCGAATTTTGGGCAAAATTTTAACCAAAATCAACCCGGTCCTTCACAACCGAGGCCAAACTTTTTCCAAAACAATCCAAGCAACTTAAGACATTCAGTTATACAGAGAAATCTGAATCTTAATCAACAACATAGGGCTTATGTAATGTCTTACTGTAACCCTGAATATTATGATAGTTACGATAATTACGATCCGAATTTTGACTATGATATCACTTACTGTTACCAAGACCCAATACAAGAACAAGAATTTGAAAAAATGATAATTTTCAATATAATTTTGATCAATCAGTATACCAAAATCAATACACCGCTGATGAACAATACTTTAATAATTTTGAAAACCAACCTGTTTTAAACTATTTTCCCACACCAGCAACGGTACAAAATTTTCAGCCAGTTTCGAACCAAAACCATTCACCCAATTCATCTCAAATCACGGAAACACAAGTGGCGCAGACGACGGCGTAAATTCAATCTATGTGGATCGACAACCTCAACCAAAATCCAGAACATAATTTCCTTTAAACGCAAATTTGCACCCAATAAATTCGAAGAATCTTTACTATATCCACGACGCTACAAACCGCTTTAAATTTCTAGTTGACACAGGTGCAGAAATCTCAGGAAAAGTCAGTCGAAAATTTTAAAACCAGATTTTCCGAAAATAAAATAGTTCAAGGGATAACCGATTAAAAAGTTCTAATAACCGAACCAACCAATATTTGTAATTTAGACATAGAGTTTGATATACTATGAATATATTATTGCTATCGCTAAAATAATCTGCTTTAATGATTTGTCTTTTGAACCCATACCAAGCTCTCATGATTAAATTTTAGTTCAAATGAAAATAATTTGCATATAGATAGGATAGAAATGATTAAAAGTCAATTAAGACTCGATCATTTAAACGATGAGGAAAGAGAGCTCATCTCAAATTTTTGTTTTGATTTTTCTGACATATTTTACATTGAAGGTGACCAACTGACCTGTACCAATAAAATTAAATACACAATAGAAACAAATAATGCACATTCTAGCTATACAATGTCATACAGGCATCCGCAAATACACAAAGATAAAGTAAAGAGACAAATCAATAAAATGCTTGACGACAACATAATATGCCCATCGGTTTCCCCGTGCTCATCTCTTGTGTGGATTGTACCGAAAAAACTCGACGCTACTGGAAAACAGAAATGGAGGGTCGTAATCGATTATAGAAAATTAAATGAAACGACCGTGGATGACAAGTATCCTTTACTGAATATTTTCGATCGATTGGATCAATTGGGTAAATGCCAATATTTCACAACACTCGACCTTGCATCCGGCTTCCACCAAATAGAAATTGAACCGAAAGATATCCCAAAGACAGCATTTTTAGTAGAAAACGGGCACTACGAACTCGTATGCCATTCGGGCTAAAGAACGCGCCATCGATGTTCCAACGCGTCATGGACAACATACTTCTTGGTATTTTGAATGAACGGTGTCTCGTCCATATGGACGACATTATTGTGTATTCACCAACAGTACACGAGCATATCTATGTCTTTAAACGCCTAAGAAAATAAAATTTAAAAATACAACCTGACAAATGCGAATTTTTACGAAAAGTTTAAAAAAGTTGCGTACCTCAGGCATCTCATAACTAAAAACGACGTTAAGCCAAATCCTGATAAAAAAAATTTAATTCAAAATTGTCCAAAATTAAAAAACCCTCGGGATATAAAATAATATTTAAGACTTCCCGGTTACTACCGAAGGTTTATTACAAACTTCGCGAAAATCTCTAAACCACCAACACGTCTTCTTCAAAAGGATATCCCTTTTGTTTTTAGCAAAGAATGTGAAGAAGCCTTTGAACAACTTAAAAATGCTCTTATTTATGACTCTATATTAATCTATCCAAATTTTGAGGAAACTTTTCTGTTGACCACAAACGCGAGCGCATTCGCGATAGGTGCTGTCCTTTCACAAGGACCAATAGGCAAAGATCTCCCGATAGCCTACGCATCGAGAACTTTATGTAATGCCGAAACCAAATACTCGACAATTGAACGCGAGTTATTGGCAATAGTCTGGGCGGTGAAACACTTCCGCCCTTACCTTTTTTGCTGAAAGTTTATTGTGGCCTCTCACTTGGCTTCTTTCTATAAAGGATTCAGGTAGTAGATTGGCTCGTTGGCGCCTCAAATTAGTAGAGTATACTTTTTAAGTTGTTCATAAAGCAGGTAAAATCAATAAAACTGCGGACGCACTATCACGAATAAAAATTAACTACTTTAAACAATGCATTGACTTTAATTCAAAAGTAAGAATTTTGGCAAATATTGAGACGGACGAAGACGATGAGCACGAATCGGTTTTTATTGATAACGACGATCAAATAATTACCGAGGAATTTAGTCGATTTGTAGACCTTTTTAAAATTGAAACTTCAAACGACCAATTGCTAGAAAAATCTAACAAATTAATAGTAACTTTCTTTCGACAAAATAAAATGAAAGATTTATACTTTAAAATTCTTGATGACATTTTTGAAGAAGAATTTAGCCTTCAGGAATTACAAATCAATATTGCTTCTAGTAAAACAGTCAAAAATCGTAAATACTTAATTATTGCTTTACCCTTTGACAACGACGACTGTTCACAACACCTGTTTTACTGCCTCTTTAAAGATCAATACGAATTTGAACTTAATAAAACCCAATGCATTGAAAATAATCTGGATTTACCTACCCTAGAGATGATTTCGTTTATATTTTCAGACAAGGACATTTGCCAAAATATAATAAGCACCCCCGAAGAGAAAGAAATACCCGTAATACTAGAAAATTATTATTTAGGCCAAAGTAATTTACATCGCGGAATAAATTAAACGGTTAGACGGACAAAAGAAAAATACAATTGGCGAGGTTTAACAAAAGACGTAGAAGATTTTATAAAAAAGTGGGAAACATGTCAAAAAGTAAAAATAGTCCGAAAAAACTTAAGTAGACCATTTGCTATTACTGAAACCCCTCGTACCTCCTTTGAAAGAATCAATATCGATGTTTTCGAACACCGGACTAGAAACTCCGCATTAACAATACGCGACAAGTTAACAAAATTTACGCAAGCATACGCAATGAGTGATAAAAAGGCATCAACCGTAGTTAGCACGCTTATGTTATTCTTCCAACATTTTCGTGTCCCCCTTAGAATACATTGCGACTACGGTAAGGAATTTGACAATACATTGTTAAAATATCTTTGCACCCTTCATGATGTAAAACTAACATTTTCTAGTTTTCTAGCGTAGCTCACCCGCAATCAAACAGTTCTTTAGAACGATTTCACGCGACCCTTCGCGAAATAATCAGAATAAATAAATTAGAACATCCCGAAGATCATTGCTTTAGCGTTCTTCCTTATGCAGTGATCTGCTATAATAATACAAAAAATAAAACTCATGGCTTTACGCCCTACGAACTCTTTTTTGGTGATACATCAAGCAGACCACCCGAAAAATTATACAATCAAGAACAATTAATATCCAAATACGTTTGCGACTTAAATAATAGAATGGATTATTTTTATAAAATAGCGCGAAATAAAACGGAACAGTCGAAACAAAAATCTAAAGAACGTTCCGATGAACGCGTACAGAAAAGTCTCTCTGAATTCAAAATCGGTGACAAGGTCTGGTTGAAAGAATCACAAATCAAAACAAAAGCCGAAAATGGTCCATTCGAAATTACCGAAATCCATCTGAACTCCGCGGCCTTTAAAAATCATATGACCAACTATTCAACTAAAGTAAACTTTGACCGAATAAAACCCTGTTTTGAATAAGAAACTTTCTTTCTTTTCAGACTGCTGGGATTGATCTCAATCACCGCCAGCCAATTTACAATATCATCAATCAATAATACACTAGGACTTTTCTACCATGAAAAACCCTTTATCAAAATTTCAAACAGTAAATGGACACTTCTTGTTTACAAAGACCTGATCTCTATTAAAAAAGCAATCTATTATAATGACAAAATTTTAAACACTTTTATGGATCGTTTCTGTGTCAAGAATAATCAAATAGCAGCATTTAAATCACAAATAACAGCACACATTATCCGCTTAAAACAAATTTCTAACTACGTAAACGTTAAATATGAAGAACTTATGTTGGGTACTAAAGATTATTCATTCAGACAAAAACGTGGAATTTTTAATGGTGTCGGAACAATCTGGAAAACAATTACCGGAAATTTAGATGCATCTGACGGCGAATACTTTAATGATTGTATTAACAAAGTATCGACTGACGAAAAAAATATTGAAAAATTATTACAAAAACAAATATCAGTTACCACATCTGTCATTAAGAATTTTAACACGACCATACAATAATTGCAAATAGATGAAGAAACGTTTAATCATGATATCGAATTAATTCGGTACTTAGTAACTTCGATTTCTGATGACACCACGTATATAGAACCACAAATCAAATCATTAGATTTATGCGAATCACTTATGGAAAGTTACACGTTTATTAAAGATTCTTTAAATGATGCGTTAAACGCAGTTACATTTGCAAGATTAAAAATATTGCACGGTTCAATAATAAAACCATCTGATTTAGTAGAGTCATTAAGACAAATTTTCTATTCTTTACAAAGAAATAGTTTACCTTTGCCGATATCGACCTCCACGGTAGCTCAATACTCGAACTCAATGCTTATCAAACAGAATCAACAATTGTATTTGTTCTTCAAATTCTGCTTATTGACCACTCGACTTACACCCTATACAGACTTTATCCTATTGCAATAATGGATAGTCGAACAGGTTTACATCATACTTTATCAACAACCAATGAATACATTGCGAGTGCCAACGCAAGAACATCGAAAAAAGAACAAAGATCTCCAATGCCCTTCCGTATCCCATTGACAGTGACGCCATCTGCGAAGCTCAGTTATTGAAACAACAATCACAGTTACCGAAAACTTGCCACACCACCATCTTTTACGTTCAGGGATACAATAGCCAATCAATCGAACAAAATCAATGGTTAATAAGAACTTCAGAACTCGTATCAACAAACACCAAATGATCAGAACAGCATCATGCACTTTAGAGATACCTGCGATGCCTTTATTGGAAGCACAAGAATCCATTCCGAAACCATGCTTGACAAGCTCACACAGTTAAGTACAGTTCGAAAAAGCGATACGGCAATAATCAATATCCCATACACCTGTTGTGAAGACCTTCCCGAAAAATCTTACATAGAAGGACTAAAGCCCATAAAACTAAGAAAACTCGATATAGAAAACTTAAATATTGCCCAACATAATCTAAATCAATACTCCGACGAATTGGACAAAATGATAAATCAACCATTTATCCAAAAACATATCGACTGGTTCACTATCTTTACAATTACACTGATAGTAACACTTGTCGCAATGTCATTTGTAAATGCCAAAGACGCCGAAGTACCAGAATTGGAATTATTTCCAATAATGAAAATGGTAGTGATTCCCCACCAGGGGTCCGACTTATCCATATTTAAAACTTTTTTTTCTAACTTTTTTTCAAATTTTTTTGAAACAAATGAAATTTTTTTAAATCAATCGGGTAAAATCGGCTACTTGCCGATAAAAACGTATAATAAAGAGGATTTAAAGCATTTTTCCTTAAAATTCATTTTGTGTTACTTTACATAAACCAGATATTTAATAACTATTTTTTTGTTGACGAGTTTACCTTAAATTAGCAAAAAAATCGTCAATAAACTAAAAAAGAAGGATAATTTGATTCACTTCGAAAAGCTGTTTGTTTTGTTGGTTTTATATTTCTTTTTAAGGCGAAGTTTGGGTCATATTCAAAGCGAAATAAAATCATTTGTCTTTAACTAATAGTGTAAAGCGATTTCTTTGACATTTTTAATATTTTAAGTATGCTAAATAACTATAAATTCAAAAAATCTGTTACCTCGTACGGTCACAGAGCACTGTCTTTATCCCATTAAAAATGAATGTTTTGCTTGCCCCACAGTCATCATTGTCATGGAAAACAATCACTAAATTACAATTACACTTTTTTTTGGTTTAACTAAATTTGTTTTAATTACAATTTTGAATAAAAAGCCACCAGAACGAATTTTCCAAAATACTACATAAAGATGGCCGCCGGCAGCCGCCGATTCGGTGATGTTCGGGGTAACTCATTTCACCTTGCATGAAAAAGCGGAAATGCCGGATTTTCTTTGAGAACATTTCGAGACAAATATAAATACTGAAAATTTTTTTGAATCTAGTAGGTACGTTTTGTTTTGACGCCGTTCGCACTTGTTAAAAGTGATATTGCCAATTGCTCCGTATAATGTTAAACTTGGTTTAAATTTAACTCATGTTTAGAAAGCAAGACATTGATATTTTAAGTTCTATGTGGAAGCGCATTCTAAACATCGGTTAAATTTAAAGTAGGTTTCACATTGCGGTGCAATTGGCAAATAGTGATTTTTGGAGTTTATTAAAGATTTTGAAGATTTAAACCATACTTTAACGGTGTATCATTTAGAGGTTATTTGTACCCAAAGAAGTTATACCTTTATATTTGTACACTAAAACTGATCCAGACGCTAGGGTTTTTGGGGCCAAGGATTACGAGTTTTTGATCAGATTTTCATAAAGTGGACAGTCGCCGCAGGGGGGGGGAACCATCTAAATATATCTGATTTCGGTCAAAATTGGTACGGGGTTTTTGAGGTCGGGGATTACGAATTTTCGATTAGATTTTCAATAAGTTGACAGCTCGCGGCAGGAGGGGGGGAGGTACCATCTAAATGTATCAGATATCAAAATTGGTATCCAGGAGTTTTTGGGGTCGAGGATTACGAATTTTGGATCACATTTTCTTTAAGTTGACAGCTCGCAGCAGGGGGGGGGTACCATCTAAATTTTTCCGATATCCGTCAAAATTGGTATAGAGGGGTTTTTGGTATCGAGTGACAGCTCACCGCAGGGGGGGGTGTACCAACAAAATTTATCCGATATCTGTCAAAATTGGTGTACAGGGGTTTTTGGGGTCGAAGATTACGAATTTTCGATCAGATTTTTAAAAAATTGACAGTTTACTGCAGAGGGGGGGGATACCATCTAAATGTATACGATTTTGGTCAAAATCGGTATACGGAGGTTTTTGAGGTCGAGGATTACGAGTTTCAGATCAGATTTCCATAAAGTTGACAGCCCACCGCAGGGGGGGAGTAACATCGCATTTTCTTCTATTTCGTTCAAAATTGATACAAATAAGCGGTTTTTGGAGTAAAGGATTACAAACCAATTTTCGATAGGATTTCAAAAATTATGAAGTTAACAACTCCCGGAAGGTTGGAGCGGGAATACCATCTAATTGACTCACTATAAAATAAATAGAACGGAAACTGCAAATTAAGAGAAGGGGCTGCACTAAAGTAGGTTTCACATTGCGGTGCAATTGGCAAATAGTGATTTTTGGAGTTTATTAAAGATTTTCAAGATTTAAACCATGCTATATCGATGGCTCATTTAGAGGTTATTTGTACCCAAAGACGTTATACCTTTATATTTGTACCCTAAAACTGATTCAAGCTCTAGGGTTTTTTGGGCCAAGGATTACGAATTTTCGATCAGATTTTCATAAAGTTGACAGTCGCTGCAGGGGGGAAACCATCTAAATGCATCCGATTTCGGTAAAAATTGGTACGGGGTTTTTGCGGTCGAGGATTATGAATTTTCGATCAAATTTTCAATAAGTTGACAGCTCGCCGCAGGGGGGGGGTAGCATCTAAATGTATCCGATATCTGTCAAAATTGGTATACTGGGGTTTTTGGGGTCGAGGATTACGAATTTTCGATCAGATTTTCATTAAGTTGACAGCTCGTCAAAGAGGGGGGGTATCATCTAAATTTATCCGATATCTGTCAAAATTGGTGTACAGGGTTTTTTGGGGTCGAAGATCATGAATTTTTGATCAGATCAGAAGGGGAGGGGCATACCATCTAAATGTATACGATTTTGGTCAAAATTGGTATACAGAGGTTTTTGAGGTCGAGGATTACGAGTTTTAGATCAGATTTCCATAAAGTTGACAACCCACCGCAGGGGGGGAGTAAAATCGCATTTTCTGCTATTTCGTTCAAAATTGATACAAATAAGCGGTTTTTGGGGTAAAGGATTACAAACAAATTTTCGATAAGATTTCAAAAATGATGAAGTTGACAACTCCCGGAAGGTTGGAAAGGGAATACCATCTAATTGACTCGCTATAAAATAAATAGAACGGAAACTGCAAATTAAGAGAAGGGGCTGCACTGCTGCTGCCAGTGGCGGCATGGAGCGTCGCGACAAGTGTTTTAATATTTTACTCAGTGTAGTTATAAATCCTATTTAAAACCAACACTTCTTTAAATCATTTAAATTCTGGTGTATGCATTTGCACTCTCTAAAATTTTCCGCAACTGCCTATTTCAGTCATAATGGTTTGTTGCACAAAAAACCTACTTGCACTAAAATGTAAATGTATGCATTTGCACTCTCTAAAATTTTTCGCAACTGCCTATTTCAGTCATAATGGTTTGTTGCACAAAAAACCTACTTGCACTAAAATGTACAGAATTTAATTGTTTAACCACTTTTTTATTAGACATCAGAAAAATACCGAAACCACCAACGAAACAAAAAAATTAATTGAAATTTTTTTAAACAAATTTTATTCTAACTCAATAACCACTTAAGGCAGAAAGAAATAAATTCATTGCAAAACGACGTGTTAATATTTATTGTAGGATATAGAAAATAAGCAAGAAATTTAAAAATATCGAAAAATACTTCAAATCAAGATGGCGTCGTTTCTGCAGAGGGGGCGTGTGATCTCTTCGGTTTTGAAACAGCTTATACTCTCTAGGAATTACATATAGACACTATTTGCCATTTTCTGTGCGAATTATTACGCACAGAAGACCTAATATTCCTAGACTATTTCCCCAAAAACAACTTTGTGCCAAGTTAGAAAGAAATAGAAAATAATGAGACGTTACCCCCCCCCCTCCCGAAGAGACATGACCTTCATAGTTTTAGTTATCTGATCGAAAATTCATAATCCTCGGTCCCAAAAACACCTTTATATCAATTTTGACCGAAATCATTTAGATGGTACCCCCCCTGCGTCGAGCTGTCAAATTTATGATAATCTGATCAAAAATTAGTAATACTCGACCCCAGAAACCCCTGTATACCAATTTTGACCGAAATCGGATAGATTTAGATGGTACCCCCCCTATCTACTGTGAGCTGTCAACTTTATGAAAATCTTATCGAAAATTCGTAATCCTCAGCCCCAAAAATCCCTGTAGACCAGTTTTCACCGAATTTGAACCAATCGACCAAACTAATCTAACTTCAACGACGTGTGCATGGCCTACTTGACGCAAAAGAGTTACGTGGTACAGCGAAAGTTTTTTTTGAGCTAACCAACCAAAAGTCTAAGGTATGGTTTGTTATGACATCACATTTTGATATCTGAACATTTAAACTGAAAAACCATAGCTTAGATTTTTGGTTGGTTCACCCAAAAAAACTTTCGATGTACCACGTGACCCGATGTTCAATAGGGCAGTCTAACAAAAATAATATGGCCTATCCAATATGGCCGCTGTAGGGTAAACAAACCGTTTTTCCATAAGACGTAACGCTAACTTAAATCAAAATTTTGGCAAAGTGGAAAAAGACGCAGATTAAGCAAAGTGTTTTTTTTATAGAGTAATCCTTTCTGAATCAGGGAAAAACAAGCTTTTTGCCGAAATTTTAATAATAAACTTAAAATTTGTTTGAAAGTTTGAGACAATGATGTGTTTGAAATTAACTCTGTGTTTCGGACTTCCATTGTCTATATTTTATTTATACACGACGTTTCGATCAGTACAATCTCTGATCGTCTTCAGGTGCAAACTACGTAGTTTGCACCTGAAGACGATCAGAGATTGTACTGATCGAAACGTCGTGTATAAATAAAATATAGACAATGGAAGTCCGAAACACAGAGTTAATTTCAAACTTAAAATTGGCAATTAAAAAAAAAACCGTGTAATTACAGATAGCGTCATCTCCCTCAAATCAGATGGCGCAACTGTCTCTCTTCAAGCCTATCTGGCCCGATCTTCAGGCTGAACTGAGAAAGACAATGATTATCTACAATGTGCAAGTGCAAGAGAGAAAATAGTACATGACATTGCCTCTTTTAACTGCGAATTTTGAGTTTATTTATAACATTTCGACAAAATGCTCGTTTCTTCCCGATTCAGAAAGGATTACTCTATAAAATATTCACTTTGTTTATTCTGAATCTTTTTCCACTTTCCCAAAATTTTCATTTTTATTAGTATTACGTCTTATGGAAAATCGCTTTGTTTACCCTACAGCCACCATTTTGAAAGGTCCATCACGTGAATAATGGCTGACTTTGACAATTTTTTAGACAGCCCTATTGTTTTGCGTGTAACGTTAATTGACAGTGGCTTATTTCAGCAGCATTCAGAACGTCTTAAAAATTACATGACTCAAATTTTCAACTGCAGCGCATTTATAGCATGCCTTTGTCAACAAATTTTTGTTAAACAATAAACAGGAAATCTGATCACTAACCCCGCATAATTGTCAGAGGTAACTATCTCAAGAAGATATTTAGACTGCGGGGTCGAACAGTGTACAGACGGGTATTTCCCTGGTATGCTGGATCTCTCTCAGACGAATGGATTTAGAAAAGGAGAACAATAGTAACTATGTTCAGCTCGTAGAAACGTACATTTTGTAACGCCGGACTTCCATAAGCCTTTTTTTCGAGCAAGCTTTAAGGCGGATATATGCAGGTTAATAAGCAAGCAAGCAATTCGGAAAAGTTCATCATTTTGTCATTAAATAAATAAATAAATAAATAAATAAAGAAATATGGGAATGCACACAATCGTTTACGCTCGCAAATATCATATGTCACTTCGCTTGACATATTTCCATATGAAATTTGCTTGCTTGCTTAATTTCGCCTTTACTAAACTCGACGTTAAATTTGAATCGTTGAAAACCGCCTCTAGCAAGGGCGTGGCGAGAATGGATTCATGTAGCGTTGCCAGTTTTTTGTAATTTCTTTAAAGCCGGTACGTACTTAACGTCAAAAAAGCTTTAAAACGCAAAGCTTACTAGATTTAAAAAGTTATAAAAAAAGTTGTAAATGTGAATAAATCGGACCCCAGCTCCAAAACCAAACCTCCATCGAATAATAAATCTTTCAAAATTTATTCCGAAAAGAAGACCCAGCATACGCATCGAAGATCAAATCGAAGAAGACATCGAACTTGATCCGAAAAAACATTCTTCATAAAAAGTTGCCATATAGTTCCAACTTTTTCTAAAAGAGGGAAGCTCTTATATGAAAAATATTCCCATCGACGAGTAACACAACTGCAGCCACTGCAAAGCACACCTGCCCGTGAGAAGAAGATCCAACATCTCGTTCCCAGGCGAATCGGCGTTTAGTTTTAGTATAAAAACATAATGTAATATTTAGTTAGGACTCACTTTTATTTTAACCAGTAACTAGATTAGTTCGAATTTTGTAATAAATTGATTTTAAAAAGTCCTGCGCTAACATATAAAATCGAAAACCCTATTTTTTTATTTGACCGCATTTGCACTGGCTACGGATAAATTTTGTCGGCTCGATAACCCTAATATCCTTTGCCTCCTAGGGATAACTTTTGTCGGATTGATAAAATAGAATGTTTGTTTCTACCTCTATTTAAAATTTTATCGTTTTCTATCAAAATTTAGGTTATCGTTCTATTTATCTAAATATACTCCGCGTGGGTGTATTTTTTACCCGCCGCTAATGGTCCCCTAACTTTACACCTTAGAAACTTACCTATTCAAATACAAAATCACCATTTGTTTGCTAAGGAAAATCAATTTTGGAAAATCAGCATCTAAATATTTTACAATTTATGCCTTGCTCATAATTTCAAGTTTTTTGCCTGGAAGACAAATATAATATTTTTTCTAAAAAAGATTTAGCGAGGGTGAGTAAATAACAAAATAAATGAATCGCGAGCTTTCTCTCAAAAAGGCTAATGGTAACCGTAGATCCGGATTTCCCACTTGTGGGGCTCATCAGTACGGTGATGGGAATTAGGAGATGAAATGATGATGAAAAAATCTGAAACAGGATTCATGGAAAAGACAACCATCTGTCAAATTGCAGAATCGGCAGATGTGCCTTTATTTGAAGGAAAATTAAGCGTGTCTACGGAGACAGATATAATTATCTTTACAGGTATCCTAATTAATAATATCCTAAGCTCTGGAGTTGATAAATTTAAAAAAGGATTTAGCGAGGGTGAATAAATAACAAAATCAATGAATAGCGAGCTTTCCCTAAAGATATCTGTGAAGATAATTATATTTGTCTCCGTAGAGACGCTTAATTTTCCTTCAAACTGAAGGTACATCTGCCGATTCTGCAATTTGATAGATGGTTGTCTTTTCCATGAATCTTGTGTCAGATTTTTTCATCATCATTTCGTCTCCTAATTCCTAGCACCGTAGTCATGAACACCACAAGCGTGAAATCCGGATCTACGGTTACCATTACCTTTTTTGAGGGAAAGCTCGCTATTCATTGATTTTATAAAATTTTCTCTTTACATAATATTTATGCATGTTATGTTCTATAAAATTCACCATTAACATAAATGACAAGTGCAAAGATCAACAAGCAGCACTTCCACAATATGTACAATGTAAGTTTTTTTTTAAAAGCACAAAAAAAAACAAAGACGCGCCCTCCTTATTTATTTTGTACGAAAACCAGACTTTTTCTGTAAATGCTGGTCACACCAGTTTGAAGGTATATATATATAGAGCAAATTCTAAAAATAGTTTTATAGAAATCACCCTCAAAGTTTTTCACTTATTCAATTTCATGTTCGTCAAATTGCTTTTAAGATAAGGCATTTTTGCCTGATTAATGTTACATACTGAGGTTAAATATTTAAAAACAATATCACTTGATACCGAGTATGATTTTCCACTATTCTGTATCGTCGCTATCTGTTGTGCGTTTTTTGATGGCTGTGTAAGCCAATTCTCGAGCCGCACACGCTTCCACAGTCCTGGCACATCCAATCTCCGGCAGCAGCTGGGTGTTGTTGGTCATCGATTCTTCCATTTTGTCGCTCCTTTCTACGGTCTCTCTTTTCCGTCTCCAGTCTACGTCATTGCTCTTCAAAAGTTTCTGCTCCCTCATGGACTTTTCGGCGTCATGAAGCCCTAATGTTTGCCGTGGTCTCGAAGTTGTTTATATCGATGTGACCCTTCATCATATTGCCTTTGAGAACGTCCTTGTAACTTTTTTGTTGACCTCCTTCATTTCTCTTTCCCACCTTCAGTTGTCCATAAAATATCTGCTTTGGGAGACGTGTTTCGGGCATGCGGATAACGTGACCAGTCCAACGAAGCTGGTGCTTGAAGATAAGGGCTTCTATACTACTTGTTCTTTCTTCTTCTAAAACACTTATGTTTGTTCGTCAATCTTGCCATTCGATTCTCAGGATTCGTCTTAAACAACTTTGGTGATATTTTTCCAGTCGTTTGATATGCCTTCTGTAAGTGGTCCACGTTTTGCATCCGCATGTTAGAGTTGGTATTATAACTGTGTTGTAGACACGTAGCTTGGTCTCCGCATTGATCTCGTGATTGTTGAAGACTCTCTCCGAAAGCCGTCCAAACTCTGCGCTAGCACATTATAGACGATGCTGTATTTCTGCGTCAATAGTTGCATTTGATGATAGGTGGCTCCCAAGGTATGGGTAATGTTCCACGTTCTGCAGAGGATGGTCATTTATGGAAATGTTTGGAGCTTGGGGATACGTACCTGGTTCTGGTTGGTGAAGAATTTGCGTTTTGGCAAGATTGACCTCTAGGCCAATGCTTTTGTAGGCTTGGTTAAAGGCGTTGATTACCAGCTGTAGACCTTCCTCTGTATCGGCCATAATGACGTTGTCATCGGCGTACTGCAGTTCGATTACCGAGGTCGTTGAGACCTTAGTTTTTGCTCGCAGTCTGCCTAGGTTAAGTAGGCCACCGTCGAATCTATATAGAATTTCCACTTCCGGCGGTAGATGTTCCTCAACAAGGTGAAGCATAGCACCTAAAAATATGGAGAATAGGGTGGGCGCAATAACACACCCTTGTTTAACGCTTGTCGTAATCTGGAATGACTCTCCTGGCCCATCGTTGCTCAGGACTGTTGCATTCATATTGTCGTGTAGCAGTCTAAGAATTTGAATATATTTTTGAGGGCATCCAGCTTTTGCCAGTATTTGCCAAAGAGCTTCTCTGTTGACCGAGTCAAATCCTTTGGCTAGGTCTGTGAAGGCCATGAAGAGGGGACGATTTTGTTATCTAGATTTCTCTTGCATTTATCTGGCACTGAAGATCATGTCAGCTGTGCCTCGATTGGGCCTAAATCAACACTGTGTTTCTGGCAGATTTTGTCGAGCAACCGGAATTAATCGGTTGGATAGTATTCGTACAAGTATCTTTCCAGCAACAGAAAGCAGAGATATTCCTCTGTAGTTTCCACATTGGGCCTTGTCGCCTTTTTTGAAAATGGTAGCTATAGAGGCTCGGAGTTCGGCAGGAATGGTCTCAGTAGTCCATATTTTACCTATTAGAATATGCATTTGGGAGTTAAGTGTGGGACCCCCTTGTTTGTAGAGTTCAGCAGCGATACCATCTGTGCCTGTTGACTTGCTATTCTTTAGCTGTGTGATTGCCTTTTCGACCTCCTCTAATCTCGAAATCTCACTTAGGTGTTGTTTTCTCCGGAATTTTGTCGAAGATGGCATTATCGACATGAGACTCTCTGTTAAGTATTTCTTGGAAGTGTTCTTTCCATCGTGAATTGATAGAGGATCTGTCTTTAAGCAGCCTTATTCCATCTTTGGATCGTAGGGGAGTGATACCTTGTGTAGTAGGATCATATATCATCTTAGTAGCTTGAAAGAAGGTGGCGTTGTTGGACTCAGCTAGATGTTGCATTTCATGTGATTTTGTTGTCCACCATTGGTTTTTTAATCTACGTGTCTGCCTTTGTGCATCTGCTTTGGCTTCTTGATATTGCCTTTTTTTTCGTTAGAGTTAGGGTGGCTTTTCCAAGCATTATGAGCTTTTCTCTTCCTCTCAATAAGGTCTTGAATTTCTTTGTCCTGCTCATCAAACCAGTCTTGATGTTTTCTTTGTGTATAGCCTACCGTTTCTTTAGAGGCAGATGTTATTGCTGTCTTCAACATTCTCCAGTGATCGTCAATATTCTCCGGGTATTCTGAAGTACCCAGCTTTTGATTCAGAGAGACTTGGAATGTTGTTCTGGTTTGATCATCTTTAAGGCGTTCTAAATTGAATCTTCTTCTGATTTACTTTAGGCGCTGTTTATAGTAGCGTGTTGGTGGTTGCTAAGGTTTAGGCGCAATGTCGTCAGTTCTTCCGGATGGAAATTCGGTTAGGTGGTCCAAAATCTCATTTTTTATAGCCAAACCCACTCCGTGAATACGTGGTTCATCTTCTTCTTTTCCTTTCCAGAAAAATGTGTAGCCTCCACCGTGTTCTTTAAGTTGGCCTTCGCCTGCTCTTCTAGTTTCCCTGAGAGCAGCGATATCGATATTATGTCTCCCTAGTTCACGTGCCACTATTGCCGTTCTTCTTTGTGGTCTTGTGGTTATGTCTGTATCCATAAGTGTACGGATATTCCATGTGGAAATGGCTATGGCTATGTTTAGGGCACCTTTTATAACCTTTCATGGTGAGCAGAGTGGGTCCTAAATAGAGCTGCTCAGTCACGGATGCAGCACACGAGTTGCTCTACAGCCAATTCTTTAGCAAATTCTTGAGCAAAACGGCGATCACACTTCCGCCGCTTTCGTGCCGGTTTGTCACTAAGAGCTTCTAGACTACACTGTCCTGCTCCCGTCGCAACTTGCCGATCATCGAAAGACTTTGGTGTGCTTGTACTTCATGGTCTTATGTGTCCTAGAAAGTATAGGATCTCAGAGTAGAGAATGCCTGTGCGAGACTTTTATTAACGTGGACATGCTGATGCGCAGTCATCAAGCCCACGGTCCCTAATAACGAGTGACCCAATGGCGTAAGGAATACGAAGATTGGGTCCCTCGAGATTAGGTCAGCTGATTGCACGATTGAGCACTAAACTCGAATCGTGGGCGGGGGGTCACGACATTCCACCGCCTACAGGCTACAGGCAGTATGGTTCGCCCAATTTCCCATAGCGGACAGATTCATGCCACAGTGGCCTGATCTGTCCAGCCTGACACCTAAATCTATGTACTCTAAGTACATATGATATTTCAAAGAAACTTAAAAAGTATGTTAAATATAACAACAATATAAAAATTTAACTGAATATCTGCAAAAATAACAATAATTTTAAACATAAAACATTTCTTTCATACCTTTTTGGCAAGGTAAATTTCCGAGAACTGATGCCGCGTTGCCCCTCTGAACTGGTGAACTTATGTTTTGGATAATAAATGATTTAACTCTTGAATCGCCTCCCAATATACCCTTTATAAGTTGACCGATTTTGTTTATTAAAGCTTTAGCCGCAGGTCCTAAAGGGCCTAAGGTCTTATCGGAAAAGGGCGTGAAACAGAAGCGATTCAAGAGCTCCTCATATTTCCTCCTCTTCAAGGATTCTTCTAGTTTACAAACCTCCCCTGCTGTTTTTGATGACAAATGCATGTAAGATTGACACAAAGTATCTTTACATGTTCTATCCCAGAGGAGAGGTTTGCCGGATTTCCATGGAAATCTGGTCAATCCGTCCGGCCGTTTTCTGTCGATTAGTTTAGAGTTATTCTTCTTAATTTTGCCTCATTTTTTATTTAAATGGGTTTTGTATTTTCAAAGATATTGGCATACACCTAAGTGCATGTCGGTAAATCACAATGACGCCATTATTTGCCAAATCTTTAAATATGCTAGTGGTACCTATTCACCCATATGCTCAAATGCTTGTTATACCTTCATTAAAAAAATGGGGTCGATACTGTACTATATGGTAGGTATATATGGAACGGAATTAAAATATATTTGAGATCGGTTCGTGAATATTACAAAGCAAAAAATATCAAGAAAAATTGATATCATTATTACTTTGCACTTTCGGAGTTGCCCTTAAGATAGGCGTCGCCTATTGTACCAATATAAAACATCATCATCCGCCACCCACTCTGGAACAACGACGCGTCCGAAGCGATCGACGGCATCGCGACGCCGTTAACAGCTACAAGTTGCATAGTCAGTTAAAGTCTGGCTACGCGCCCAGATAGACGTCTGCCATGAGATACTGGTGGCTGTTGGCTACCGCGGCCATCGTACTCACGATGGCCCAGCTTGTGCCGGCCGATATTTCATCCATGGCCGGTGGGCCATATTTTGATGATGGTAAGTCTTAATTTTTTTTTTAATTTAATTTTTTCATGGTTTTTGTACTAAATGTGGTAGTTTAAATAAACCATATGTTTATGAAAATTTTCACAAAAAATTTTAAGAAAAAAAACTATCTTTGGTTGATTATTATGCTCACTTTTCGCATCTTTTATGACGATCAATGTTTCTTCTTCTTCTGTTTAGCTTATTGTTTGGTGGTTAGGCTTACTTTTTGTTCATTTAAATAGATACTTTAAATAGATTTTATTGAAAAAATTTATAAAAAGAGGGAGGTCTGCTATAAAATACTGACGATAGCCAAGTTTCTGACCAATGTTTTTTTTTGAATTTTTTTTATTGTGCAAATTTGGTGCTTTTTTTCGGAAGAAATGTGAAAAAACTGATATTTCATATAGATTTTGTTTTCCAATTTCTGATTCTTAAATTTCTTAGAATTTACAAAAATTTCATAAATTTTTGAAAAAAATTTTGTTTGGTAAAAGTTCAGCCGCACGGCATGAAATGATCGATTTTTTTTTGAATTTTACCAATTTTATATTTTATATGTGGATTTTATACAACTTTTCCTTTTGTTCCTTGGTTGGTTATTCGCGGACCATTAGAAAAAAACTTTTTTTTATACTTTCATCAAAAACATGAGTTTAGTAACTGTCTGCAGATTACTAATGTCAAAAGCCTTTGCTAGGTAATGCATGGCTTTTTTGGTTACCGATGCAAAAAACTTTTTTTTTAGTACGGTTGTAAAAAAGATTTCTGTTCGTTTTTTACTCAAAATTAAAGAGATTGATTATTGTCGAACCATTGTTATTTCATTTACCAGCCGCCTTGATTTATAGTGTAAAGAGGGTGTGTTGCGAGAAGTGCTCTTCGTTAGAGATTTTTAAAAGTATTTTGCTGTTTTTCTTGGATTTTAAAAAATATTTAAAAAAAATAGTGGGAACAGCTCGCGGCTAAACTGTTCCTTTTTTTTTAATCGCATTTTTAAATACCTCGCTGCGCTCGTTATTTAAACCAACGCTTGTAAGAAAAGCACTATTTTAGCCACTAGCTGTGAAAACCTTTTTATATAGCGTGTGCCAAATGCTATTTACTGACTTTTCTTGTGCAAAACCCAGAGACATTATTTTAGTTTTATGAAAGTTTTTATGCGAAGCATTAATATCAAAAAATACGTAAAATCAAGATAAAACATACAATAAGAATATATAACATTTTTACTCTCCGCCATCTCTGTGTTGTTTTCTCGGTTATGTTACACAACAGAAATGTAAATGAGCGTCCATTTTTTACGCCATATACTCTCTCATTAGTTTCTGTTTTTTTTTGTAGATAAATAGTTATAGAAAAAGAATATTTTATTGAAAAAAATATTTCTTCTTTTCTATAAAGTATGTATACGAAGTTTGGTTTGACTAAACTACCAACCCGGTAAATTAGGTTTTGATATTTTTTAAAAATGTCATGATATCGTGGACACCTAATTTTTTGACATTTTGACATTTTTCAAAAACATTATCTTATGACAGGTACTTTCGGAATCTCGTATGGATATTTAATTTTTTGGCGTTTTTAGTCACTTAAAACGACTTTCTAACTGAATACTGGCCGTAATATGGATTTTTTATTTTCCGGTGTTCTTTACTGTCAACAAGATCCTTTAACTTTTTGCTTGCTAATTTGAGATGTTTCATTTCCAAAGAGCATCAAAATTCAACAGAAAAGTGATATTAAATAACTCCGAGATAGGAAATGTTTTCGGTTTGTCATGTATGATTTTAATAATCCATTTTTGTAAAATTTTTAAGTTTTCGTAGATACAGTCAAAACCTCCTCCCCAAATAGCCTTATAAACGTCTTCTAAAGTTTCGATACTTACAGAAGTTTTTAATTGTTTATTAATTTTTTTAATTTAATATTCTGCAGCTTTTTTATTTTTGTGCCAGCTGTTTTTTGCTACTTTGATTATTGGTTCGTCAACATATCAAATAATAAGAACGTCGTTACTATTAAAATCTAGCATGTCTTCTATATGACTTGTAAAGGCAAAAGGTTGGGCTGTCCTCTGGGGGATGTCCATTGACACTATTTCTTCTGACACTATTTCTTCTGTAATCTCTGCATAAATCTCCAGTCACAATCATTATTATCAATTTTTTTTAAAGCAGATTATGCGGAACCATGTCAAAAGCCTTTGCTAGGTCTAAAAAGATAGCAGTGGGCTTTTGACCGGCGATTAAAGATAACTGAAGGCTACTGATCAAAGTATGCATTGCATCTACTGTAGATACACCTTTTTTCGAGCCAAACTATTTGTTGGAGAATCGTAGATTTCTCCAGGGTGAAGCGGTTGAATCATAGTAGGTAGAAGGAAAGAAAGTCTTATATGCTTCACAAATATTTTATTTCATAAATACGATGCATTTCGATTTTTTTATAAAATCATTTTGAAGAGTGCATTCTGTACTACAATAAAAAGAGCTGTTTCAAAATTAAATCGAAATTAAAAATAAAAAAGAGTATAATAAATAAAATTCGAAACGAAACAACTAACAAATAAAAAACTAATTAAAAAATATAAAACTGTAGAGACGGAAAAAAGATAAAAAAACAAGAAAACTATTATAGTATTAAAAGTGGGCATTTTTAGAGTGGTGTGCCGACCCTTATCCATGAATGAGGTCCGGCACACTAGTTGATTTTTGGTCTGGGGGTACTACTACATAATATATGTGAAAATGGTGAGGGTTACCCTACCCCCTCTAAATTTGCCCACCTTTGGATTGGTGTGCCGAATCCCTATCCACAATTTTGAGGTACAGGGTTGTCCATTTCGTATTAAGGACGATAAAATGCACATATTATCAAAAAATGGCGAGGATTACCTCTCCATCATATTTTCTACCTTGAATTCTTGCTCTACTATAGTGTGCGTTATTTCCAACTTGGCAATTTCAAAATTCTACAAAAAAATAATTTCCTACCCTTGTGAACATCATATAACATTTTAAAGTTATTTTCCAAACTAAAATGCGAATGTGCTCGCAAATGCATGCCAAACGCCGAACGCTTATTAAATGAAGATTTTTAGAATTTAAGTATTCTCGAACACTAGCACGCAAACTGCGTCCAGTTTGGCCAACATATTTTGCATAGCAAGAACCACAAGCAAGCAAATAAACACCACTTTTTTCTAAAGTTGGGACTGAATCTTTTAATCTGGAAAACAAACTATTAAGGTTGAAAAAAGATTTATACCCGAATTTGATATTATTATTTAAAGAATTAAGAACATTATCCACTTTTAAAAAGATATCTCCTACGTAAGTTAATTTGACATATTTTGGTGGTTGATATGGCAAAATAGACGTTATTAACTGCAATTTGATAAATGATAATTTTCTCTTTTTTTGTTTGTTGGAGTTCAAATTGTTTTTTTTTTAATTGTTTAATCTAGATTTCATCGCTTTTTTATGATTTTTGGTAATGACCTGCAAAGAAGTCGGTCGGTAGTTAGTTAAATTTGTTGGACTGCTATGCTTAAATATTGGCAGAACTAACGTTTTTTTTTAAACACCTCAGGAAGCTTCCCTTTCTCAAATATTTTATTTATTATAAAACAAACAGACGACAAAATGAAATTCGCTATTAACTCGGGATGTTGTTTTAATTTTATCAAGTCCAGAACTTGCACAACTTTTTAAACTTCGTGTTAATTCTTATATTTCTTGTCTTGTTGTCTAAAAGACAAAAATTGACCGTGATGAGTGTATAACATTTTTCTCCTATTAAGGTCAACAAGAGGCTGGACTAAAATCATGTAAAAATACTAGTTGTTGTCTTTCTCTTTAACTGTTTCTGTTATTGCAAGCAAATTGGATCTGTTCTCTAACTAATTTTGAAAGTGAGTTTTAGAAACCTACTGGTAGCTTGAAAGTGTTCTCCCAGTTTGATTTCTAGTTTGGAAATTTGAAAATCTTCGATTAGCAGGAATTTGATATGGTCTACAACGATAATTTCTATTTTGCAATTGATTGTTTGCGGTTTCTTGAGTAATTTCCGCGATTACCTGAGTAACTGCCGCGGTTACCTGAGTAATTGCCGCGGTCACCCGAATGATCTCCACAATCATTTAACCGATAATCCGACCAAAATCTATTTGACTACTGACGATTTTTGCTAAGATTGTTATTACGTATCGGCTGTTCATTTTTTAAATGACTAGAATTGACCTCTCAACTTGATTTTGCTAAACTATACCTTGTCTTTCAGCCAATGTAAGTACTTGAGAAAAAGACTTTGATAGGTTAGAAATATTTTGAATCTCACTCACGCGTCTATCAATTTCGAAAGTTCCCTAGCCTTTGTTGGTGCCTTTTCTTGCATTACATAATAGTTTGTCAGCACATTTTGGTTAATTTCAAGCAAAGTAGAAATAGAAATTTTGTCGTCGTATTCATTACAAAGATTTGTAATTCTATAATAATCATTTTTTATATCCCCATCAGCTCTTTGTTTACTGTTTAATAAGCGAAGTTTTAATTCCCGTTTTGCAGTGACTGAGGCGGAGCAAAAGCTCCATCTGAGATTGGTTAGTTGGTTCAGATTTATATTTTTGAAAGCAAGTATAAGCAGCATTTAAAAAATAAGTGCCAAAATACATAAATTTTTCAGTTTCTTCCATTATAATATTTTAAAAAATCACGTGCATTTTATTCTGAGAGATCAAACAATTCAGGATATATAAACCTTGGTGTCACCGGCGGCGTCCCGGTTTCATTCTTAATACTAGAAATTGTTACATTTGCCATATTTAAGAGATCCTTTTTGTCCTCTCATGAACTACTAATATTCTGTAGCGGGGAATTAACTGCTAAATTAAAATAATCGCTCAAATGTCGTACTACCATTTGAGTAAAAGAAATAGAAAAATCTAAATTTTCTTTCTGCGAATTTGAAACGGAAAATAGTGCAAACGTGAGCTCGGAAAGTTTTGAAGAAAGTTCTGTTAAACCTGTTTCGAATTCGGCACTACGAGCTTTTGATAAAATCTGAAATAAATCTGGTATAGATATGTGAGGAGAATTATTATCACTACTACCACTTCTATCACTACTTATCGAGGGTGTAATTTGTGTTGCTGAGGTAACAGTTTTTTGGGTAAGTTATCAAACTTTCTAGCAGCGCTATGTAAAATTCTATCAGATTTAGTCAATTCCTTTCCTTTTTCAGAGTAAGACATTTACACATGCAAGCCGCAAGCCTTCACCAATTGTCGGATCTTCTGTGAACTGTACCGATAATATCTACTTGCACGTGTCAAATTGATAACTTTTAAATTAATCAATTTAATTTAATTTAATTTTGAATTCTCTTATTCCCAAACACAAATAAAACAATAATTTAAGATTTATTTTAAGCTAAAAAATTTTAAAATTGTTCAAAAAAGTATTCTTCCAAAAAGTATTCTTTTACTTAGAAGACTTTCTCAAGAAGTTAAATTTGCGACTACCGAAACAGCTAAAAGACAAAAAAAACAAGTAGTATTTGTTACATGTTTTTAGTCCAGCCTCTTGTTTACTTTAATACGAGAAAAATCTTACACGTGCCTCTCCATCGTTTATCTTTATTCAATGCACCTGCATGTTTGCAACCTACTTTCAGTCGTCATTTTTTAAAAGCTTAAAGTCCAGCTTATCTTGCACGATGCTTTTGGTGTTTGGCGCATTTAGAAAGATGGTGAAGGCTTGGTGAAATCCAATGCCGGCGAAGGGAGTATTTTTGATGCTTGACACTATCAACATCAGTTTTAGCCTGTTTGTATTATCAGTTATTGTTGCTGTTTCGGATATTAATCTGGTTGGTGAATTTATTCATTGTATTAGTCCATAACTATTTATTATGTTTAAATATTGTTGTACAATATTATAATTTTTGTCCTTTAAATCTATATTTATGTCACCAGCTAACAATTCAATTTGACAGTTTTTATTATCTAAATTTAAAATCATGTTTGTAAAAAAAATTATAATTTTTTAAGAAAAAATTTTGAAATAATTGAAATCATTGGCACTGAAGTAAAAAATCCTCTTGTTTTCTCGTTAGATTTACAGTGCGACAGCCATCTTCCGTTTGTTTTTTAAAATTTGTTGATTTAAGTTGAAAAGTTTCCGTAAAAATAAGAATATCAAAATGTAGTATTGTTTGTCTTTGAAAGATTTTGATTTCATCTAAATGTTTTTGAGGACTAAATATGGTCGATGTGGTAAGCTTAGTTAGACATTTGTTGAAAAATCTATGGCATCCAAAGAATCTAAATAAGGTGTACAATTGCTGCTTAGGTAAATATATTATTGAAATATAAAGATCTTTTAGAAAGGAAATTTTCAAAGCAATGAATTAAGTGTGTCAATATTGTATACAAAATCCTTTCTATTATTTGCGAAAACATAAACTTTACCCGATTGAGTCCAGAAATTTCTTGCTTTAAATTAATCAATTGCCACTTTTAATTGGTCTCTTCTCATCTTGGTTAAACCTTCTCTTATTGTAATTTTTGTTCCTCTAAGCATCTTCTTGTTCTTCTAGACTTTAGACTAAACTTTCTCGTTTGCAAATTTGATCGAAATTTGTCGAGATTTGTTATTTTTTTTCCCAGTTCTATAAATTTCCTCTATGTCTTCACTCATTATGTTTGTTTTGAGAGTTTGGGAAAAAAGGGTTTGAATAGAATTGTTTAGGTTTTCTTGTGGTTTCTCGTCAAGGCCGAAAACGCGTACATTTTTATTTCTAGAACTTAGTTCTTCGTAAACCCTAAACTATTCCCGCTATCAGATTGCCCATTTTTTCCGTTTTTGTTGTTTGAAGTGTCTAGGCAGCCAATAACGTATTAGAATCAAGCGACTATGAATATTCCAATTATGATCGATAATTAAAATTAATTGCATCTAACTTGCTCAACTGATGCTACAGTTGAATAAACGTTTAGAGACCGTTTGATTTTATCCTGATCGCACAAAGTGGCTATTTCTACATTTTAAATGGGTTTTAGTGCGTCCGGCCTAAAATGACTGTTGCTCTATGTGCAGCATTAATTTTAGAATGTGGTTGTTAGTTTAGAATTTGCTACTTGGGTGCTATCAATAACTGATTAAAACAGGTTTCGTAAAAAGCCTACAAAATTTATGCTCCCCAACTAATTTTTTTCATCCAAATTTTTATAAAAAAAAAAACAGCCACATGATAGTGGTTTAACAAAATTGACACAAAAGCAAACCACCAATCATTATCTGACGGACGTTATGTCAAATTATATTTTCCTTGATAGCATTACTAATTATTGTTGGTTGCCAAGGTACTAGGTAACAAGTAATATACTTTACCTACGACCAACGAATAACACTAATTTTCCGACCCTCTCAACACGATTGTAATGGCTCATTTACGGTCCTAGGATAATAATAAAGCTTAGACGTAAACCACAAGACGGCGTGACAAGCGATGAAACTTTATTTTATAAGAGCACTAATTGACGCAAAAATGTGAATAATTTTTCTATATTTTTAAGACAATATATATTTATTAAACGTAAATAAACCTAATATAATTTTGGTATTTAACCAAAAATAAGTCCCGTTAAATTGACATATTACGCATTTTTTAAAAAAAAACCTTGTTTTTAAAAAGATGTGTGAAAAGTTCCTTAGTAGCCTGATTTGTTTTGACATTTTAGATCGTACTACATTGCAATTTCAGGTTATGATGGTTGTTGTTGGCGCGTTTGATATTTTTAAGAATTTCTGATATTTATGATGACATTTTCATTGGTCGTAGGTAAAGTATAGCACAATAACTCGCATGTTATGGTAATTACACGCTCGCAACGTTATTTTCGCGTGAAATGACCATCATAACATGCCTGTTATATAAGCTACTATACAAACACCTTCACTCCCAAAATTTTCGACAGTTTCAAACAATTAAAAAAAATGGACATCAACGAGGCTGCATCGGAAGCGATGAAGGCGTTTCTGCCTGCAAAATAGCAGAAGATTTAAGTCTAAATTCTACTGTCCTATCTTGATTTTATTTTTAGTCCCTAGGGATTAAAATTGTAATTTTTGGTCCCTAGGGACGAAAAGTAGCATGCTAGTTATTTAATTGAGGGACTGAAATACATTTATGTACTCTTTAACTAATTCAAACCAACCCATGCTTAACCAACTCAACTTTGAATTTTTTAATTGATGTTGTTGCTCTTTGCCCACTTGCTCTTGCGCCCAGTTGTTCCTGCGCCAACTTTTCCAATTTTAAAAGTTTGAGAAAATTAATCCCAAATTTTTTTTTATTTCAGAAGGATAAGATCAAAGCATTATAGCTGTGTACCTAGAATTTATACTACTTTATAGAAACTAGTGTGCTTAACAAAAAGTACTTTAAACGTTTTGTTTATAAATTGATTAGTTTTTGTGCAAAACGGAATTTATTAGTTGTGAAATATCAGCTAACCATAAATAAACGCTGGCAAATTATTCTAAAAAGTGGTGATGAAGCCAATATTTATTTAAGCAAGAGTTTGTTTGATTAAAAAAGGTTAGAAACCTAATAACAAAAATTTAAAAAATTATTTTTTTATGTTTTAAAAGCTTTCGGTCCCTCTCAATACATAAAAAATTTTTTGTTACAAAATCCACCCCAAAGCCCCATATCTCCTCTTCCGAGAAAAATGCAGATTTCCACCATCGCATTTTGTAAGTTAGTTAGAAAGTTATTTAAAAAATCGTTTTGTTCGATTTTTTATGGGCCAGCTGGTATAAAAAATTTCAATCAATTCTTTTTGGTGTGATTAGAAAAGCTGACACTATACTAGTTATAGTGAAAAATATCTCCAAACCTCACACTAGTTTTAGTTTGGTGAGTGTAGCGTAGATGATACGTGTGAGCTAAAAGTATTCGACAGAGGCAGAACATTTTTAATTGAAAGACCCATAACTTAACCCTCTTCTGCTTGTCAGTTTTCACTTTTCGGGCCCGGATTATAAAAATATCAAATTACACCCTCATACGTAAAAGTTAAAAGCTGAAGGAATCCTGAAACCAACACAGTGTTTCATCTTAAAAAATGACACCTCTTAGTCATTCTTTAAAAAAAATATCAATTTTGCGATCCATTAATCTTGCAATTCTTTAGGGTCCAATTAGCTGGAAAAATGGTTTTTCGTTAGGCGTCAACGTCGTTAATTTTATTATTTTAAGAAAATATTTTCACACCAAAAAGGCTTTATGTACAGGGTTATCTATTATAAACGTTACTCCAGTGTGAAAAATAGTAAAAGATGTATGTTAAAAAAATAAAAACCTAAGGCAGTGATTGTTGTATACATAAGTGCCAGATACTTATTAATCTTCAAAAGTAAGCCAATGTTTAATTTTTTATTAATCACATCTATAATGTAATTTTTTACACTAAAAATATATAAAAAAATATGATACATCCGCTTAACTAACATAAACATACTCAACTGGCGGTTTTTTTATTTGTTTGTCTATAAAATGCTCAGAGAAAACAAGGATTTGCTCACGATTTTATTTTGCATTTTATGCCTGGACAGAAGTACAGGTCGACACTTGATAATGACTGAATTTTTTACTAGAAAAACTAGGTACGATTCTGGTGTTTTTTTTTGTGGTTCAATTTGCCTCGAATTTGTCGCTGCAATTTGCTTTTGTCACCTTTCGAATTTGATTATAACAAAAAAAAACAAGGAATAAAATTGTCAGTGGCTGTTTTTCTTCTAATTCAGTTACTAATGAGAGTGACTTACAGAAAAATGTACAACATCTTTCAAATGTTCTTGAAGCAACAGATAGAGGCGAAACATTAAAAATCCATATATTAAAAATTAATTTAATCGAGTGCTTAGAATTCTTGGAAGATAACAGTGGATTGGGCGAGTGGTCTGAACGATCAATCGAGTCAGTACATAAAGAATTTTTGCAATTTTGGAGTAGATATAAGATAAATAACGTTAATGATTCACGATTTAAAACTCAAATGTGTTGTTGAATTTAGTTCTAGTCATCTGTAATATAAAAGTTTAATTAGAAAATAATTATTGTTGTTGTACTTTTTCTCAAAATATTATATTAGTTACTTGCGAATCTCATATTTTTGATAAACTTTTTGAGTCCGTTTGAACAAAATGACACTATAACTGTCATTTATGTGGTAAATTCGTCAAAATAACACTAAACGTAAAAAGTGTATAAAGTTTATATGTTACTTATGTACAAAACTAATAAACATACCTCGGCCACTGCCTCGGGCCTTAAATTTTTTAACATAAATCTTTTAATATTTTTGTTCTGCACTAAATCTACACATTTTTTTATGAAACTGGCTAGCATAAATCACTTAATCTTTTTTGAATACCCATCTAGAGGAATGTAATATCCATGTTTTTCACAATTTTACTAAAAAAAATGTTTTTTTTTTGCACAAACGATCAGGTTCGATTTACTTTTAGGTAGTTTTAGAATGAGGGAAGGGTCTAGAATGCCATGATATGAACAGATTTGTGCGACACTTTTGGTCGACTTTTTTCATGTTCAGGGCAGGTGTGTATATCCATCCATCCAATATCATCACATATGTCTTAAGGGCAAGCAAGGAAAATAGTTTAGGTGGTTCCTTGTTCAACACATTGCTTTTATGGCAACGTTTCTCTAAATTTGTTCAATGACCGTTCAAGACAAAGGTAACATTTGACATATGCGATGACATTGGACAATTTTGACATGCAAATTTTATATTCTACTTAAAGTTATACAACTTTTGTTCAAGACTATTTTTTGTAAAATGCACAACACAGAAAAGAGGGAGTAAAACTTATAATGGACACCTTGTACCTGATATGTAGACCCAGCCCAAATTTATAAAAATGCCAGAGTTTATTTTTTATTTGTTAAAATAATGCATAACATGGGCAAACAAAGAATCACATTTTCTCCCTTGATATTTTTATCCGTATAATTAATTTTTGCTCGCTACTTATAAATGTAAAATCCTGTTTTCTGAAAGTTTTTCGTATATTTTTATACGTGTCGTATTAAGGCTAATAATTGCAAATTATTGTTGGAGTCTATGAAAGGATGACGAGATTAGTTTTGATAAAAATAAAATTTCAAATCATAATTTGAGTTTAAACCTCAAATAAAATAGAATACATACATATAAAACATTAAGTATTATAAAGGGTGTCTTAATTGCCATGGGCCACTATTGCTATCTCGGTAACTATAAGAACTACAAGGTTGGTCAAATTAGACAAAATGTGCAGTTTTTGGGAAACATTGAAAATCTGGTTTCAAATTTAAAAAAAATATGTTCTATCCCGAGCTACGGGTGGCTTTCGAGAAATTGCTGAAAGCTATTTTATGAAATATCTCAAAAAGTATAATTTTTACAAGAAATTGGTAAAGGATTTTTTTTGTATTTTTGACATTCTTCAATTTGGTATGCACATTTTGTTTAATTTACCCAACCTTGTAGTTTTCATAGTTAGCGATGTAATAATAGTGGCCCATGGCAATTCGGACAGCCTGTACATTAATAAGACCTTTTTAAGAGTAAGAACTTTTTTCTTGATTTTGCACCTAGTGGTCATGTAATTGTAAGCTTTATTAGTCAATGACTCCCTGATTTGTTACTTGATACTCGATAAGGTTACAATATCTTTTCGTAAGGTAAAAGGGCGAATCTCATATGGGGGTAGTAGGGAAGCGTAAATATTGCATCATAAAAATATATAAATATAATTTAATTTATTCAACTAGCGGGTCAAGTAGCCTATAATGCAAGCTAACTAATTTTAAGCCAACCCATGCAGCTAATACATAATAATTGTGTTCATGTCTATTATTATACTGCCGTCATAAGCAGCACGTTTCTGGGTTTGGCCAAAAGTGTGGTTTACTAGCATGGACCTTATTAAAACACCTCGCTTCCTTATGGAGCAGCTGGCAGCTGATGTTAAAGTGATGTGGTAACACTAAAGTTATCGAAGTGCCTAGACTTAGGTCTGTGGTAACATTGGGGAGATGTAACATTCTTTTGTCAGCGTTTGACGTGACAAATGTTGCGGATGATTTTGTGTTTTTTTATTTTTTAATATATTCATGTTCTTATAAGTAAGTAATGTTATTATTTCTAAATTCGGTTTTAGTGAGGTCAGTAGCAATTTCTACTGCCTTTTTTAAATCTGTGTTTGTCATTAGGTCGTGTTTATCCACGATCCCTTGAATAAACACGATCTAGTGATTTTTTGCTCCGCCCATCTGATGACGACACAAAGATATAAGCCTGTTTTCTTTATTGATTTTTTTGATGATTGACATTTGTGGTTATGTTATTTTTGCAGAAGCTTTTGAAATAAAAATTGTATTTGTTCATCATTTCTTTTCTTTTGGTCCAAATTAAGTACCCAAAGATATCATTTACATAATTTTTTTCGTAAATAGCTGCATTTATGAATTTTTGGTAATTATGCAGTAAACGGTTTTCTGCCATTATGGGGCACCTACTAGGGTTTTTTTTTGTTTTTTTTTCACTAAAACAAGCCAATCCAACACAATCCAACCCCACGTAATCCAACCCAACCCAAAACCATCAAAAAAACACATTACAACCCCCCCCCCCCCGGGCACCCTTTTTTCTCTTAAAAAAAAAAATCGGGCGCAGGCGGATTTGGGGTCCTAGGGACCCTAGTAGGTGCCCCCATAAAGAATTTTTTAAAAAAAATCAAAAATGGCAGAAAACCGTATACTGTATAATTACCGAATTTTTTTTAGTGCAAAAGACTCATCATCAATGAAAAAATCAAAAAACTAAAATACCTTATAGTTTTAAATTTGCAATCAGATTTTTTGCCTATAGTATTCACAACATGTCTGCATGGCCTTCTGGACAATAAAATAATCACTCTACCAAAAATCCTTGCCAAAACAAAAAATTTAAAACAGGAAGAAAACAACTAACATAACTTCTGAACCACGAGTTCGGACTAACCTCAACTCATCCGATGGGTTTCTTGACAGAATCGATTACCAACTATTTATCTTAATTTCTATTTAGTGCAAGATGAACTCATGGAGGCCAAAAATAAATTCTGTTTACTTGTACACAAAATGTTATAATACAAGATAAAAGCAAATCTGACATGCACTAGGTATACTAGGCTAAATCATTTAAAAAAAAAGAAAGATCCGAAAATTTAATTTAATTTCTTAAACCTTCTTAAAGGTCGAAGAGTGGGGCAAAATTACTAGACCGTATCTATTCTACGGACCGTGGTGTTTCCCACTGTACTTAGACGTTTGTTTGTAAACTGCATTTAAATGTATTTGAGAACACACATATAATAATGGTACTAGTAGTTTACATAACAAGCATGTTATGATGGTCATTAAACACGAAGGTGAAGTTAGAGATGCGAGCCCCAGGCGAGTGTCTTAATTTATCCGAGCCTGTAATGACCATAACATGCGAGTTAGTGTACTATAATTTAGCTACGACCAATGAAAATGTTATAATAAATATCAGAAATATTACTTTTTGATTGAGAAATGCCGCGTTTAGTGATGAAAGTTGATTCCAAAAGACAATTTTTTAGATCCAGAGCCACCTCTGATATCATGTAGAATACCAAAATGGCGGCCATTAAAGATGGCTGCCATTACAATCTTTAGGAAAGTTTCTGTCTTTCCTGGTGGTGGTCTGATTTGAAATCAATATATTTTTATTTTTACAAAGTGATCTTATTAAGATGACCACCAAATCAATACCTGGTGTCTCAAAAAACCGGAATAATTTTAAACAGCAGAATAATTTCTTATCTCATTTTAAAAACGAGCTTGACATTAATATTCAAAATTGGCCAAAAAACTAATATCCTTCGTCCATAGGACGACTTCCGGTTCGGACCCAGGACCTTTGGACATAAATGGGACGTTCTAGGGATGGTCTGTGTCGAAATTTCCGTTCTAGCTAACGCGATCAAAAAAATGCGCAGTGTAGAGTTAAATGTTTAATGCTCAAACGATTAAATAGCACTTTTATTTTAAGGACTTTTACAAAAAGTTTAATTAAAACTCTGTCGAGTTCACTCAAAACCAGGCACAAACCTTAAAACTCGTTAAGACATTATGAAACTTGAAAATTGCGTGGCGTGGCCAGGAGGAGTTCTGTGGTTAAACCGCCCCCCTCCATTGGAACTTTTCTTGGCTTCTAACTCAATTTATTTTTTGAAAAGTATTTTACTGAAAAAACAATGAGATCAAAATTTTTAAGAAGACATTTTTTTTTACCAAAATTTTGGACTGCGGCGCTATAACAATATTAATTCCATTTCAGAATTTTCTTAACATTTTTGCCTTTGGTGCACGTAACGCTTGATTTTGAAGAAAATCCGCAAATGAGGCTAGATCCGCCAGGGAATCCGCCCTTGCTCTTTCTTCTAAATAAGTATTTTGTTTCGTACACACTACCCCAACACCTATTAAATTGCCCCCCTTCCCTTCAGTTAAGAACTCAGCTCCTCCACTTTTAGTGGTCACGTGACGCCGCTTATCCCATCAGTAAAAGTCAATAAGTATATAGGTGTAGGTATATAACAAAAAGTTGTATAAGGTACTCTTTAAAATCGTTTTAGGCCTCTTATAAAAAATACCTTTAAAAATATTCTCTAACCCCTTATAGAAACTCAAGCTAACTACAAGTAGTTTTTAAATGATTGTCAGACAGTTTTAGTCCGCCTTTTGTTGACTGAAGCATATGGTATTTGCTTTCCTTCTTTAAAAAGTGCAAAAAGCATGCGCTTCTTTATAATTTCATCTTTGTCTAAATGCATCATACAAAATGTTTATAGAAATATTTATAGTACAAGCGTTCGCAGTAAAAATTATGATGGATAGGTAACCCTCGCCATTCTTTGATAAGATGTGCATTTTCTCGTCCTGAATACGAAATGGACAATCCTGTGCCTCAAAATTGTGAATGAGGACTTGGCACACCAATCCAAAGGTGGGAAATTTTAGAGGTCATGTGGTGGATAGGGTAACCCCCACCATTTTTACATATATGATGTAGCAGTACCACCAGGGCAAAAATCACCTGGTGTGCCGGACCTCATTCATGGTTCAGGGTTCGGCACACCATTCTAAAAGTGGGCATTTTTAGGCCAGTGTAACATTGCCACCTCCTATGAGAGGAAGGGACAAGTTAAAATAATGTACATTATACATTACAGTGAACATAGGATTAAAACCATCCTATGTTCCGGGTTCATCGAGCCTCTTTGATAGTACTGGGGATAACCTTTGTGAAGTGAAACACAAAAGTTTAACAAATGTAAATATGAAGTCAAAACTTCCAAATCAGTTACATCAACCGAAAATAATCTAAAAAAGATTAGATCAAAAGATCTTGGGAGGAAAGATCGAAAATTCAAAATTGGATGAGTGTCCCACAAGGAACACACAAAAGACCAAAGCGAAAAGAGGAACAATTAAACGATGTTTCGCCCGGGGTGACCAACGTGGGCTCGTCAGTGGATTCACTAGTCACCCTCAATCCAGACATCATTTAACACCATCGCACACTCTGAATTCCAATTCTGAAACACTCACAAATAGGCGTAGTTCCGCATGGTACTTATTATAAGTCACCTGATGCGGGTTCGTCCTGGCGTGTTAATCTTTCCAATAGGAATATGCTCTTAAGACAATTAAAACAAGAAGCTTTGGTCTTTTGATCTCATTTTTTAAATGTAAATAAATTAACAAATATATATAAAAAAAAGTACTGGTACAGCAATGGTCCTAGGCAAAAGCGTTAGTTGTTTTTTTTTAAAACCAAAACACCATAATTGCAAATTTAAAAATTTTGATTTTTATTTTTGAAAATGTTTTCTTTACCCACTTCAAATAAACTTGAACAAATGAATTGAATTGAACAGCTAATTTTTAATTAAATTTTTTTTGTTTTTTTTTTTATTTTTTTTTTACGCTAAACTTAATCAAGTTAATTATTTTTTTTGTTAACCCCAAAACACCGTAACTGCAAATATGAAAATTTATATTTTTTTTGTTGAAATTTTTCTTAACCCACTTCAAAGTGACTTAAACAAATAAGTTATTTTTTTATCAAAGCACGTATCTGCAAATTTTTAAGTTAGTTTTTTGTGGTTTTTTTAATTTCTTTTAGAGACTCTAAAGCTAAACTAAACTTAATCAAATGATTTTTTTTATTGTTTTTTTTAAATATTTTAAACCACTTTTAAAAATTTTGAACCACACTCCTTCCCGGTTTTTTTAATATTCAAAATGGGAGTTGCAGCCGGACGTCAAGCTAAAAAAAAAACCAGGAAGGAGTGTGGTTCAAAATAATTAAAAGTGGTTCAAAATTGGTTCGAAATTAGTTTAAAATTATAAGCATACCAAAACTCGAATATCTCTCGGGGGGGGGGGGGTGTGTGGCTTGACGTCAACCTGCACCGCCCGCGATATTTAAAAAAAACAGGGTTACTAGTGGGTTTTTTGAAATTCTTTTTGGTGATATTAGGAGTTTGAAACTAGTCAGAAATTTTGGGATAGTTGCTTTTCATTTTTCTCTACGCTTTAAATGAGGGGAGTGTAGCTTGACGTCCGGCTGCACCCCTTATTTTAAATAATAAAAAAACCAGGAAGGAGTGTGGTTCACAATTTTTAAAAGTGGTTCAAAATTAGTTCGAAATTGATTCGAAATTATAAGCATATAAAAACTCGAATATCTTTCAGGGGGGGGGGGTGTGGCTTGACTGACCTAATTTTTTACATGAGAGTTGGCAAAATATCGAAGTGTCAGGCTTTTGTCGCAGTTGCTCACTGCAAATGAGGTTTGGGTATTGTTTTCATACGCGTCAATTTTATGTATAATTTGATTTATTTCTTGAATTTTTTGCAAATATCTCGCAAACTAATAATATAAACCAAGCATGCAATATATTTTCGAGAAAAGGATTTTGTAAAAAATGTATAGGATGCATATAGTTGATATTAACGGATTCCATAGATTAAATAAAATGTATTAGCGGTACATAGCTATCTTTTGACATTAGAATCATAGTCCTATGCCAACTAGTTATCGAGATATAGACAAATAAACATAGTTTACGTGATTCTTCGCTCAACACATTACTCTTATGGGAAAGGATTGTTTCTTTTGTTAAATATTCAGAATGTTTAATTTAAAACACAGAAGTTAATGTAAAAATTTTACAATTGTGATAATAGCTGCTAATGTTTAGGGACGTCATTTGAAAGCTTATAAGAAATTATGGGACTTCTGTACGCAAAACTTTTTTCTAGGTCTGTTAAGAAGAGAGATATGGGATGGTGGAAAATAAGTTGAATGTACAGTGTGATCCATTATATTTTGACAATGTTCCGATGCCTATATCTCAATAACTGATCGGGATATAATTATTATTCTGGTGCCAAAAGATAGCCCCAATAAATACATTTTAATCTACGTTATCCGTTCTTATTTGAACGTATGGTAAATGTCATTTATTGACCCAAATATCCTTTTCTTTAATGAAACTATATCTCCAATATATTTTTGCAATGGCTTACGAAATGCCCTTCTCGAAAATATAATGCATGCTTGGGTTTTTATTATTAGTTTGCGAGATATTTGCAAAAAACTCAAGAAATAGATACACAAATTCGACGCCTATGACAACAATAGCCGAACCTTTCATTAACCTAACTGCGACAAAAGCTTGACACATCTGTATTTTGGTATTTTTTTATGTCAACTGCCATGTATGCTAAGGCCACTAATCCATAACAGTCGATTTATTTTTTGCTCTTTTGCTTATGACAAAAAATAATAAAGAACTATAAGCAGAATCAAAACAGAATTCTTAGAGATTTTAGTTTATTGTTTAAATAAAAACCCAGAGTAAGTTGCGCATTATACTACTTTTTTATAAAGCTAAGAATAATATATCATAATTATAACCTAATTATAATAACGCAAACAAACAAAAACATAAGTTATTATAATAAAAAATATTTTAAAAATAATTTACAACAAGTTTTCGAAATGCCCGCCTTCTTGAATACAAAGTTCAAGTCTTCTTCTCATATTATCTACTGACCATTCTAGAGCGTCTCTTCGGTTAATTAGGAGATAATCTATCTCCTCTTGAATGCGTCTCCTTAATTCTTGCCTGTTATTTGATCTGTTTGCATACACTCTGCATTTTAAAAATCCCCACAAAAAATTATCAAGTCGATTTAGATCTGGACTGTTTGCTGGCCAGTTGATTGGTCCATTTCGTCCAATCCAAATTAGATATCGACCATCCAAAAATCCTCTGACTGGTCTAACATTGTGTGAGGTTGCACCGTCCTGTTGCCAGACAAGTCCTTGTTGCTGGGCCAGTGGCAAATCGTCTATGGCATCTTCAATTTGCCCTTCTAAAAATTCCAAATATCTTGGACCATTTAAAGCCCCCTTCATAAAAAATGGGACAAAGAAGATGATGACTCTTTATTCCGCACCAAACACCAATACTTTGCCTTCCAAATTTTTTTATTTCCATGGTTTTTGGCGCCCCAGCCGTGGTAAAATTTGGGTTCTGGTTTAAGCGTTCCAACATGTCAGTCGCAAATGCTAGCCTTCTCTCTTTATCTTTTTCTGACAGGTTCTGGACTTTTGTATATTTGTAGTTATGGTATCTAGATTTTCTTAAAGTTCTTTGAATCAGCAGTCTCTAATGGAGCGGTTCGGATTTTCTATAAAAAAATATAAAGTGTAAGTAATGCAGTTGTTCAAAAACTCTGACACCAAATATCTACATACAACAATTTTTGGAATACAGCAACATAAAAACAAAAAAGATGGCTCAATATCCTTTGCTTTTTTTGGTTATATTCAGTATGTTTTGTTACTTTTTTTGACGTGATTTAGATAAAAATATTTCTTCTTACCAATAAAATATAAAATAAGTGTCAAACTCCTCTCGAGCATCTACCATAACTTCTCTTTTCTTTTTAAACAGGGAACCTCTTGCTCTTAGATGCTCCTGAGTATTTTTAAAGGTATTTATGCTGGGAATAGGTCTACCAGGATATAAGCGGCGGTATTCTGTTTTAGCCCTTCTTTTATTTTGATAATATATATATATATAAAATATTCAAAAAATATCAAACTTTTCTTCTACTGTAAAACGAATTTTTTTGGAATTAGCTAGACATGTATTGATTGACAAATGCTGACAAATAACGCTAATCGCTAATATCAACTTCATGCACTATAGAGTGGCGGGTGCTTCAATTACTGTCATAGTCGATATTTTAAAATAATATTCTTTAAGGATTATTTGCAAATATCTCGCAAACTAATAATAAAACTCCAAGCATGCATTATATTTTCGAGAAGGGGATTTCGTAAGCTATTGAAGGAATATATTGGAGAATATAGTTCCATTAAAAAAAGCTAAGTTGGGTCAATAAATGACATTTACCATACGTTTAGATAAAAACGGATAATGTAGATTAAAATGTATTAACAGGGGCTATCCTTTGGCACCAGAATCATAATTCTATTGCGACTAGTTATCGAGATATAGGCGTCTAAACATGGTCAAAATATGATGGATCACCCTGTACCTACCTAATTTTTAAAAATTTGCCACAGGAAGTAATTTGATTTTTATTAAATGACTAATCCCCGAGCCGATTTCTGGATACGCCACTGTTTAAGCTCATACTAGGGTTTATGCAATTGGGTATATATATATCCTGCATGGTACCTATATAAAGAAAGGGATCGTAGTTAACAGAACTATTAGGTACATTATTATCCATGGCAACCTAGCAACACAAGCAAAATTTTATGACTTCCTACCAAATCTGGAAAGATCTTAACGTCGTCCAATCACCAGAAGGTGGTCAGATACTGTACAGTCACTTAGCGATCTCGTCACGACATCGTGGCCTCAACGCAAAGTTGTACGAAAGCAATGGCCCTCTTTGGTCGTAGAACGACGTTTGCTAAATTTCGGTCATCAACCCAATTGGGTCTGGTAGGCCTGAATGCTGCTGACCATGTTGGCCCAACAACAAGTTAGGACCAGGAATCCTATCGTAACCATTTTGTTAATCTGTTGAGGTAATTCCGACGTTGCGGAGACCTATTGTAATTAGGGCTAAATTAATTTACATACATTAATTAACTAAAGTTACCAAAATATTTACGGATTTTAATTTTTGAGGTTCTAAACCCTCAGTGCAAAGCTGTTTGTCGATTCCTGTACACGCTTCTTTTTAAACATACATTAATTGATAAAGAAGATCCCAAAAATGATAAAATGTTTATCCCTACTTTCGTGAAAAATTGATATACTTTGTTAGACAGAGGCAAATAAACTTTCTGTTTCAAAAATCTCTAATTCTTTCACAAATTTGATATATTTAAAGATAATAAAGCAAGAAAAGGTCGAACAGTTTAAAGGAACGCCATGTTGAATCTGCAATCTTTTACAGTAGAATTTAAAAAAAAGGAAAGAATTACACGTGTTTGACGTTTTTTAATGATTTTATATTTTTATCATTTTTCCTGTGACTAGACACCGGAAAATACATGTTTTAACGGTTGTAATTTAAAAAAAAGAAAAAAATGGTTAAACTAGAGTCTTTTGAAGAAGAGTTAAAAATGTATACATACGCTACCCATATTTTCAACACAGAACTGTCTTGCGTTTGTTAAAATTGGGTATCCGACTTCGCAAAATTTAACACTGCATTCCTGTTAATAAAGTCGTAAAGAATTTACGTTTTCCAACAAGAGCGAACTGTTGGAATCAAAATATACCGCGCATGCTCCTTTAAAAAGCCTGTATTTTAACGTCGAGCTTACCTACGACCCGACAAGTACAAGCGAACGTCAGTTTACGTTGGTAGTATGTTTTACGATTTCGGTAACGACACGAAAATGTTGAACTACCTATATTAGTTTAAAACTGGATCGTAATAACGTGGACTACTAGAGCTCAATCAAGACACACCCCGTCAACAAAACTCAATTTGGATATTGTAAAAATTATGTAATAATTATGTACTAATTTAGTCCCAATTTAATTTTTTTTTACTTAATGAATAACGGAGTTATTCGCATTAAAAAGGGAAGGGTTGTTGCTTGGCGCTAAGATCCACCACCCCCATGCTTAGGAGACCGATTTAATGAATGCTGTCATAATTTTGTACTAATTATGTACTAATTTCGTCCCCTTCTAGAAAATTGTCTACTCTCAAGATAACTTAATTTTTTTTATTATTGGGGTGTGTAGCTTGATATTAAGACACACCCCCCTCTGCATAGGAAAAAGATTTGAAAAAAATAATTACTCCATAATTTGCTACTAATTATGTACCAATTTCGTCTTCTAATTTAATTTTTTTTTTATATGGGGTGTGTAGCTATATCAACTTTCATTAAATCTGTCTCCTAAGGAATGGGGGGGGAGGGTGGGAGGGTGTCTTGATTGATCTCTAGTAATCCACGTTATTACGACCCAGTTTTAAACTAATATAGGTAGTCCAACATTTTCGTGTCGTACCGACATCGTAATACATATTACCAACGTCAGCGTATGTTGATTGAGCCGACTGCTAGTTGGCTACCAACGTCAGAGTCGATGATTTTTACGTAGGTCCGACATAATTCGAAGTAATTTTGTTGTTTGGGAACCTTTCACTCGATTATTTTTGTTCCCTTAAATAAGAACAAAAAAGTTTGCTATAAGAGAAAGGAGATGTCGGAAAGTTCCAATTAATTAACGTAATTTTCTTTTCCTTTCTTAGTTCATTTTATATTTGTCAATCAAGCGCTTTCTCTTTATTATTGTATCGGAAAGTTTTTATAAGATCATTACCGTCTATTTTAGTTCTGTTTAATTGACGTCGATTTTGCTTAGCTTTTTAAAAAGTGAGTAGGATTTTCAAAATACTCATTCATAAAATCTTTTTTTGAAAAATCCAATATCTCCAGACTTGTATATGGTAAATCCAGACTTTTAGAGGGTATCCAGGCTTTTTTAGAGTGCATCCAGACTCCATGGTGTATTCAAACTATTACATGGTATTTCCAGATTCTAGCAGGGTGTATCTAGACTTTTTAGGGGTCTATCCAGACTTTTCCAGGGAAAATACACCCCTAAAAGGTCTAGATCTACCATGTGATAGTCTGGCTATACCATGGAAAAGTCTGGATACTTCCTGAAAAAGTCCGGATTCATCGTAGGAATGTCTGGATATTCCATGTAAAAGTTTGAATACACCCTAGAAAAGTCTGGATGCACTCTAAAAAAGCCTGGATACACTTTATATGTCTGGATTTACCATATAAAAGTCTGGATTTACTCTGGAAAAGCCTGGATACTCCCCGAAGAAGTTTGAATACACCCAGGAAAAGTCCGGATACATCTTAGAAAAGTCCCGACCCACAATTTATCAAAAATATTTAAAATAATGTATTTTCTTGAGCGAGGGAGGTTTTGGCGTAAATCTTTACTCTATTTATTTTGACGAGTTTGAAAGAATCGCCGTCATCGATTTCTTTGACCAAAATTTTTAAAAATTGGTCTAAAGAATAGGTGAGCCAAATTTCATGCTCTCATGACGACTAAAGATAAGACCTGTTCAATTTGTTTTTGACGGATTCGCTGGATATACAGCTGGGTAAATTTAACTTTACATAGCTATCTGAACATGACATTTTTAAAATGCTTTTATCAATTAAATCTAAAGAATTAGGGATATAAGTCTGGATATGTTCATTCGTTGCTGTCCAATTATATTACGTGTGCTTAGACTTATTTTTAATTTCTGTGTCGTTTTTAACGTTTTTCGAACGTTTGGAAAAAGTCATTGTCTCTTGTACCGCTAGCAGGTATTATTATAGATTAAACCATCAAATGTGAGAAACGAGTGAAGAGGGGGTGGTAAAAAAATGTTAGTTTTATGTACGTATTGCCAATTAGGTTCACCCACACTGATAAAAGTTCATAGAAAAAAATCTTGAAGGCGTCCAAGATTCAAGTTTGGTGTTTTTAAAAGGACAGTTCATTGCCTTCAGAGCTGTAAAAATTTCAGGAATCCCCTTAAAAAAATTCTAAACGTGCCACAAAATATGAAGCATGACATAGTTTTTGATCTTTTTTATGTTTTTAGCAAAAAGCTTTTTTTTATGTCTGTTGTTTAATTTTATTAAAACATGGGGGCCCATCGTGTCTTGTTACATTTAATATTCTAGCGTGTTATAGGGCCTTTTCAAAATAGTAATTTTAACAACTAGTGGCTAAAATAGTGCTGCGTGACCGAGGTATTTAAAAACGCGAGTAAAAAAAGCACTGTTTAGCCACGAGTTGTTAACACTATTTTTTTTTAATACCTGAACAGGAAAATGCTTTTAAAAATCTCGAGCAAAGAGCACTTCTCTCAACACACCATTTTTACACAATAAATCAAGGCGGCTGGTAAATGAAATAACAATGGTGGTTTCAATGGCGATGTGCCTTTTTTTTCGATGACGTTCATTGTTGCGACATTTTAATCGTTGACAGTTTGATATTTTGACGATATTTTTAAAAGATTTTTTAGTGAATACTTGGTGAAAACTGGCGGAAATGGCTTAATTTTTAGACAAGAATAATTAGATTTTTTTAATATTACTGTTTTCCGCTATTTCTCTTTAATTTTGGGTGAAAAACTGACCGATATCTTTTTTTTGCACCCGTGATCAAAAAAAAAGTTTTTTTGCATCGGTAACCAAAAAAGCCATGCTTTAGTTATCTTCAGACAGTTACTAAAATCATGTGTTTGAAGAAGGTATATAAAAAACATATTTAGCAGATCTGTAAACGGAATGTGGATTAAAAAAATTTGAAGTTAAGTAGCCGGGGTCTAAAAATAGAGAATACAATTTGTTTTTATAATTTCAAATTGTGTGAAGTAAAAAATAATCATGTTTTGCATACCATATCAAAGGGCTTTAGATAGCGCTATCTAAAGCCCTTTGATCAGTGTAACAATAATTTTAAGTTTTAAGCATCGCAACTCCTAAATGACGCCGTCGCCGAAAAAAATAATATTCATATGGTGATCCTTGACGTCATACCTAAGTGTGTACCGACTTAAAACAAAATCACCAAACATCTTCCTCCACAATGGAAAAAAGATGTAAAAAAGTCCCGACCAATAGAATTTGTTACCCTTTGTAGAAAACCATCTATTTAAAAAATTACCTTGTTTAATCTTCTATTTTGTTTTGCAACGCCCTATAGATAATTTAAAAAAATCACAAAGTATACATTTTTCTTTGTGTGTGTGCTGTCTTAGTTTTATGAGAATCACGAGATTCGGAATCATGCTGTTCGAGCATACCGAGTGTTTCACGGGGGTGGTTCACCATCTTTTGTTTTTTTCATTTTTTAAGATATAGAAATGAAAATGTGTCATATAATATCAAAATTTACAATGAAGGTGGCCGTGATTGACCAAAAATTAATTTTTCGACCTCAATTAACTGTAAATGCTTTAAATAATATAGTTAAGGTTATATAGAATAAGTTTCAGTGAAAACATAGAAAATGAAACAAATATTTAGCTTTTTAAGAATTACATTATTTGTTTTTGTTTTTAAAGTATTTTGACAGTTGCGAAGGCAGTGGAGCAGTCTAAAAACAAATGAAGAATTTGCAATCCCACTTTATTCGTTTTTATAGCAAAACACTACCTTCTCAACTAGTAACAAACGTACGAGTAAAAAAAAAACAATTTGTTTAATTTTAAAAGGCAAAATGTTTGTAGAATTTTCCATTTTTTCGCTAAAAATTAGTCAATATAACCTTTATAAACTTTTTTAATAATATAAACTTTTTTAATAACAGTGTGAACATATATCATCCTATTTAAAAAAAAAAATAATGTGGTATTTTTATTTTCAAATTTGGAATGCGCTCAATTTAGGAAATTAGCATTTACAGGGTGTTTTTAATTTATGTCAAAGTACCAGGAATCCAAAGATTTAAAAATATACAGGGTCTCTTATTTCAAAATCGAAATTTAAGGCCGTTTCTGGTGAAACTGAAAGTCACCGGAAATCACATTAAATTTGCCAATATATTATATCCCAAAGTTTAATTTCTTCTTAAAAAATGCAGAAAAAAAGGAGGTGAACCTCTCCCGGGAAATACCCGATAGAGAGAGAGTGGAAAAACGAAAGCCGGGAGAGAAATGGTCGGGTCGGTCGGGTCGGTCGGGTGAAAACAACAGATAGTTGTAAAGATTATAGAGTTATTTTTGTATAAGAATGCGGAAAAGTCCACTTTTCCGCACGCGTTTTAGTTTTGAAAGTGTCAATTTGTTAAGATTTTGGGATGTTCTCTGACATTTAAATCTTTGAAAATATATTTAAATATTTTTTAGTTCACGAAATAACCTAAAAATATTCAAATTGACTTGAATTGTAAATATTTTTCATAATATAAGGTATTAAATAATAGTATATTTCCTAACAAGTGCGGAAAGTATCACTTTTCCGCACACGATGGCAGATGGCCGAACGATGCGTAGCGGAGTTCGGCCAGCAATCAAGTGCGGAAAAAAAAACTTTCCGCAAGTGTTAGGAACGCAATTTTTTCTTCGAGCGTGTGGAAAACGTAAAAAATAAAGTTATAAAGAATTAAAGAAACGTTTATTGATCTATAGTTTTATAATAATAGGTGCCTATAACTATTGTTTATTGGTAATGTTGATAGTGAATTTTTTTGCCATGGGGATACAGCATTAAAATTGCGACTTGACTAGTTTTTGACAACTATTTGAGAGTTGAGTGATTATAAGGACACCGAAAAAATTGTTATTAAGGTACCGATTCAGATTTTTCAAGAGCGTGCGGAAAAGTAGTTCGGCAAAGTGGCACTTTCAAAACTAAAATGCGTGCGGAAAAGTTAAACTTTCCGCACGTTCGTAGAAAAAATATGTTTAAATAATAATTTTTTAATGGCCCTGGTATAAAACCTCATTGTCAATGTCAAACAGACATTCTCGACTAGGCAGTTTAAATCACCGTAGCAACATAAAAAAATAAAAACAAATAACAAATAAACCTACTGTCAGTCAAAAGCCAATTTTGCTGTGACAGCTTTTATTGAATTTTTCAAATAAAAAAATTAGAATTTTAATGGATTCTTCAGAAGAAGGCGTTAAATCTCTTCAAGAAGCGGTTTTTTTGGCTTATTTCACTGAAATTTCGAAAACCTGCAAACCAAATACCGTCTGGTTCAAGTACTCCATGCTCAAAAGTATCACAAGATTAAAGAAAGACGTCGAATTAAGCAAGTTTTTTAAAGTCACAGCGTATTTACAAAAACAAAACGTTGGATTTAGGCCAAAGAAGGCGAGAATCTTTTCAAAAGAAGAAATTTTCAAGTTCCTAGATGAAGCGCCTGACGAAATTTATCTGCACATTGCCACGATTTTTGGTTTGGAGGGCGCATGTCGCCGAGAAGAGCTGACGAAAATGTGTTTGGAGAACATTGAAGACGAAGGAAATATTTTAATTATTAAAATTCCAGACTCAAAAAACCATTCATTTAAAAAATTTCAAAAGAAGCCGAGAATGGAAAACTATTAAATTTGTTCCGAAAGTATGCCAATTTAAGGAAACCAGAAACCCCACATTTCCCGTTCTTCGTAAAGTACAGGAAAGGGGTATGTATGCACATTCGGGAAAATGTCATCGAATATTGCAGGCCACCTGAAGCTTCCAAATCCGGAATTATACACGGGACACAGCTTCCGACGTTCTGCCGCAACTAGTCAGCAACTTTCACCAATGCAGCCTTCCAAAGCGCCAAGTGAATCCCATGGCTTCAGTTGCAAGAGTTGGTGCTTGCGACAACTTAGCAGTGAGGAACCGAAACTCAAATTTTAAGTTTCCTACTTCGCTGGAAAAAAACCTTAGCCTCTAAAATTAACTTACAGCACACTACAAATTGCAAATTTAATATTAATGTGAATAACAATAATAAATAATCTGTTAAAATGTTTTTAATATAAATAAATTATTTTTTGTGTTAACTTCTTAGTTTTTTCCTCACGCTTATAAAAAAAATTGTGTACCTAACACGAGCGCAAAGTGACTTCCACAATTGACTGCTGACCGCACGACGCGATAGCGGAATAGTGACACTTTCCGCCCTTGTTAGGTAAATCACTATTGTTCATGGTGCAGAGAATTGTTTACTAGTGGTCAGCAAAATGTATTTCAAATTATTATATTTCGAGTAAGTGCCCTGCAAAAAATACCGCATCAAAACTTAAAAAAAAACTATTGAAAGTTCACGAGTTCTGGTTGGTATTTCATGGGTTTTGTGAAACACCACTTTCGGATGAAATCTCATGAACTTTCAATGTTGGAAAGAGATTCAAAACTCGTCAAACATCATGAATCTTGCATGAGCAGTGTCATCCATTTTTAGGAGTTTTGAAAAGTTTTTAAAATAATTTATGATAAGAGTTGATAAGATTTCACCAGCATTTTAAAGACTCTGCTTCCACTGGTTTTCTTGACTTTTGAGCAGATTGCATAAAGTTTTATGAGAATACACATGTTTTTAGCAGTTTTTAAAAGACCCACCCTCCATCAGATTTCACAAGATTACATGAGAAAATCCACATGATTTTAGAAGTTTTGAGCAGATTTTAAGAGAAACAAGTTAATAAGGTTTCAATATTTTTGAAAAATTTACATGTTTTGAGCAGTTTTGAGCAGATTTTAACAGAAAGTTGGTAAGCTTTTATGAGATTGCCCATATTTTCAGCAGTTTTAAAAGACCCCGCCTCCATCAGATGTCACAAGTTTACATGGAAAAATGTTTTTAGCAGATTTTAAGATAAACAACATTCACATTCCCTAATTTTCAGATTTTAAATGGATCCATAATAAAATTGATAAGCCTGTTGAACAGACATTATATCTTATAATTGTTTAGTATATATAGAAAAGTTGGACAACTTTATGGACAAAACAATTTAAACTTTTTAGGCCAAATTGTAGACTAAATCACTAAATATCTTGGACAAAATGAATCGAACACTTTTTATTTCATACAGATTTTATTTTAAAATATATCCAAAATAATAATAATAGTAACCTTGTCAAATCTTCACAATCCTTTACCCTATTTCTCATGAAATCTTGCAAAATTTTATAAAAACGTCCCTTTTTTTACACTTGTGAAATCTAGTAAAATCTCATACAAATTTTGCTTGCTAAACCTCATGAAATCTGTGTCTGATATAAACTTATCTTTATAATATATTATTTTTAATTTATTTTTATAGGTACTCATAAATTCTTTTATATTCTCATCTTGCTTGTCAAATCTGGTTGTGCTTGCATGTCTATATTCCACACTTTAATACTTATATAATCTTGTCAAATCTTCACAACCCTTTTCCCTATTTCTCATGAAATCTTGAAACATTTTTTAAAAACGTCCCTTCTTTTAGACTTGTGAAATCTTTTAAAATCTCATAAAAATCTTGCTTGCTAAACCTCATGAATCTCATACGTCTGCTAAACTTGAAATTTTATTGTCTTTAGGATCTTTTGAAATCTTGTGAGTTTTCAATAGTTAGAAATTATTTGAAAGTGATTCTCATGAAACATCATAAGAATTTGTCAGTTTTCATGATTGTAAAAGTTTAGGTCAATTATGAATTACTCAGTAGCGTAAAATTACTTGTAAAATAATGCGTTTTTGTTGGGAAATTTGTTGGTATTAGTGCATTGGGGTATTTCCCTAATAGCATAAAAATAATCGCCGAACATTTGCTGTTCAGAGAATCTTATGTGTACGCAGTTTTGATATTCCTAGAACATCCTGGTAGAACATTCATAGAGTATTTTCGCACGATTTTCATAGCACATTTATAATATTATATGTCCTTGTCATAGAACCTTGGAGGCGGGGAAAAAAAAGATATTTTTGAGCTTGAAAAAATTATGTAGCATTTGAAATGAAAACTTATACAGTTCAATTGACTATTTAATAATTATGTAAAATTTAGGATTTTAATTGGACGTAAATAATTTTACAGGGAAATTATATAACTTAGATGACATACTTAATAAATGAAAAATTTATGTAACAATTATGTAAAATTTTAAATGTAAACTTAAGGTTCACATTATTCCATAATATTTATGTAAATTTCAAAATTTTAATGTGACGTAAATCATGTTATAGAGCGTTTACGTAATTTAGATGATATAAAATATGTTGCATAAAATGTTTTGCATAATAGTTATGTAAAATTTTATTACTTTCATTTAAAGTAAATAATTTTATGTAACGTTTAAGTAAATTAGAATACTTTAATACTACATATATTTTTTTATATAATACGTATGTAATTACTTTTTATGTAAAATTAACGTCCCACTATTAACGTAATATTTACTTAAATTTTAAAAATTTATAATTAAAAAACTTTTATTATCTCAACGGGCCTGCACATAAATCTTTATGCGGAAGTCTACAAAATTCGTATTAATTAAACGACTTACCTGTAAGGAAGTTCAATCCAAATTATACGAGATTGGTCACATCCTATTAGATACACCAGGTAGTGATACTTCGTAGTATGTCATGCGCAAGTTTTAGAGATAAGAAAAACATACCGCCATGTCAGCCTGCCTGATCTCTGCTAGGTACTTCAGTATACTTCTAAAGCTCTCCTGAAATACTAAGATCGGCAAGGGCGGGTTGACTAGTACTTAAATAAATTGCATGAAAAATACATGAATATATAAATGGGTGGTCGTCTAATAGGATGTGACCATCTCGTATAATTTGGATTGAACTTCCTTACAGGTAAGTCGTTTAATCCTTAATTATACTTCGATTGGGCACATCCTGTTAGATACACCAGGTAGTTGTTTAGAGAATATGGCGATATTAGTTAAAAGGTTAAATAATAATAAGGAAACCACAAGGTTTAAAATTTAAATGTGTTTAAAATATATTTCTTAATATAATTAGCTAAGAAATCTTTTGAAATTAAAGGTTTGTTATAAAATCGATTGAACGTTTTCCTCTTTTCCGAACATCCCGCAGCCTTTCTAATACTTTTGATTGATGCACCAACCCATAATGCTGCGGAAGACACCCCATTTTCTGTGCTATGTCCCTTAAAATTTGATTCTATTTCTGCGTTTTTTAGACCTTTTTAAACCCACCTGCTAATGCTTTGGGATGTAGCGGCCTTATGAGGCTTTTTAATTGTTAAAATAAGTGTATCCTCTGTTCCTCGAAATAGTTTTGTTTTCTGTATGCAATATATAATGGTAAAACACAAATAGAACTGTAAATTTTCTTTGAAAAAGGGAACATAAGCCAAGGCTGAATTCTTCTGGGTCCAGATATGTTTAAAATATCTTAAAGAATTATTTCTATGCCCTTTCCGTTAGCCTTGATGTTACTTAACTTATAGAAAATATCTGAACCATCGATGTACTAACCTTACGTCGATTGTCTGAACTCCTTGAGCAGATCAAAGAGTCAAAAGAAGTATCATTTTTATAGTTAATAACCCGAATGTTAAATTTACCAAAGGGTACAATTTACCTACATAAGGTAACACTGGTTCCGGATACCAAGTTTATAAAAAGGAAACTGAGGGCGCAGCTTAAAAATGCGTCTCATTAACCTATCTAGCGTTTCTGATTTTTCTGCTCGCAAATTAAGGCAGATCTATGTGTGTTAAGAGTTCAATATTTCCCAGTATTTTGAGATTCTGTTTCTAAAACGGATACAACTTGATTTACATTAGGCTGCAAGAATGTCTCAATATTATTCTCGGAAAACTTCCATCCTTTGGAAGAAATAAATTGCATCCTCCCAAACGCCACTTTTACTATAGGCCAACTTGATAAAATTGCTACCCCCAACGCAAAATTCTTTCATAGTGGGTGAGGTTCTCTAAACGAGGATAAGAGTAAACAACCTTTCGGATTTAAACCGATAACTTTTAAGCGAAACATGGATTCTAATTTTGCATACCATGCTTGAGTTTTCCAGATATAATAAACCACCAGACATATCGCATTATAGTTTTCAATTTTTTCTTTTTTTTACATTTTTGGAAACAGTGAGGAAGGAGTAAATATATAAGAATTAAGGTTTTTCTAATTCATTATGAATGCATCCACTGGAAGCCACGAGACAAACCGGTGGCATTTTTTGTTCAGATAGCTTGCAAATAAATAGACAATTTAAATAAAAACAATGATTATCCAACGTATTTATGTACATGGCAAATACAAAGAATATACCTAAGCTCACTGACACATCATTCTCTTAATAGAAATCAATTCCTAGTAAAATATGACAATTTTTTAAAAATTTTTACAAAGCTTGTTAAGCCATAAAAGGCTGCCTTCATTTCAAAAATGTTTATGTGTTTCTCCTGTTCACCTTGTTGCCAAAAAACCCGCTTTTACTTTGCTTGCTTTTTATTGCAAGACGCCCCCATCCCGATTTGTATGCATCGGAGAAAATTTTAATGTTATAATTAGCCTGTAAAATAGTATGTGCTTTAACCACCACTCAAGTTCATTTTTAACTAAGAACCTAACAAGCATCATTTTGTTATAGTTGTTCCTGTTAGCATTTAAGGCACGATATTTTTCTCGCTCAAGGGTTTTTACGTACAACAAGCTGTACTCTGTACAAACCGAGGCTAGTCTTCCTATAATTTGCGAAACCTCTTTAATTGTTATTTTTATTTTCTTTGAATAATCTTAATGACTGTTTTTATTTTTGTTATTCTTTTTTGTGCGATATATATCGACATCTTTTTTGAATTGATAAATGCTAAAAATTGTATTTCTTGAGTCGGTCGTGTATGGTTTTTTAATTATTAATAAAAAACCTAATCTTTTATATAAGAGAAATAGGCCTGAAACGGTGGAACAAAAAACTGCAGTGGCTAGACCGAATGGTAAACATTGGAATTCAACTTTTGTTTTGAAAACAAAATCTTCAATATTTTTGGACCCAAAAGATCTTCATCAAGTGCTTCGTCTCTCCCTTTTTTGTTTAGGCCAAATTAGAGAAAACGCGCTGTCAAACCTTTTCTCAAAATGGTATACAATTTCAAGAATTACGTATCTCTTTTTTGTTCTGTGAATACTAGCATCCTGGATTTAATTTGGGTTCTTGAAGAATTTTGCAATTTTCCCGGGAATTTTGTATTTTTCGAGGAGATTATTTTTAGTTGCCTTATCTATATATTCCCATAGAAAGATGCTTCTTCCATCTGCAAGCTAGCTCTGCTGATATATCTGGACTCAATGTACTATCATCTGTCCCCCCTAATATAATTTCTAAGGGGTGCCTTTCTATGCTAGAGTTCGAGGAACTAATAGTGTCTGACGAGTTGAGAAACTGTCATATTCGTCGTCACATATAATAATATGAAAGACGATGTGCTAATAATACTTTTTTAAGTAAACATATTATAATCTACTTAAGTTGGACACCCGGTAGAGTAAACCATGCATCGGGAGCATGCCATATAGCATGCGGATATAGCGCGCTAGGAAAAAAAATTCTGAGTCATGCTCCGGCTACATGAAAAATTCGGTTAAAAATTTTTGTTAAATTACGACGGGTGAAGGGTTTTTGTTATAATAATTATTCTGGAAATTAAAATGGGATATTTTGGAAAGCGATTTTATTATTATTATGGAGTTTTTTATTGAGACTAATATGGCGCGCATAAGTCAAAAACTATGCAGGGTTTAAGTTTTTATGAGTCGTAAAAACAAATGTGTGTTTACAGAATAAACAAACCCATGCCAAAAAATATTAGCCAGTAGCCTAATATTTGTCTCACTCCACTGTTTAAAACTGACAATGCGCCTTACTTACTTGAATCAGGACGCTTCTTTTTCCTTTCCTTTCCCAGTTTCCTCATTTTCTTCTTTTGGTAATCCATTTGCTTTTCACGTTTTCTTTTGTTAGATTTTCGGCATTTTTCGTTCTGTCAGTTTCGTCGTCACATATAATATATGAAAAACGAAGTGCTAGTAAGTAAACATATTGAATTTTTTATTGAGAGTAATTTAGCGGGCATAAGTCAGAAACTATGCAGGGTTTAAGTTTTTATGCGTAATAAAAACAAATGTATGTTTACAGAATAAACAAACCCATGCCAAAAAATATTAGCCAAAAGCATAATATTTGTCTCACTCCATTGTTTAAAAACTGACAGGCCTATATCTTGAACACTCCCTCTTCATTTCCCTTTTCAGGTTCCTCATTTTCTTCTTTAGGTAATCCATTTGCTTTTCACGTTTTCTTTTTGTTAGATTTTTTTCTTTAAAAGCGTATTTTCAAAATTCGCGCGCGCGATACCGTGTTCACTAGTCGCATGATAGCGCAAGAAGTATACTGAAGTACCTTGCAGCGATCAGGCAGGCTGCCATGGCGGTATGTTTTTCTTGTCTCCAAAACTTGCGTATAACGTGCTACGAAGTATCACTGGTGTATCTAATAAGATGTGCCCAATCGAAGTATAATTGCTATTTTTAAATACATTTTTTGTCAGGGAAGTTACATTTGAAACACGTGCATTTCACGTGCAAAAATGCTGTATTTTTATCTTCCGTAGACGTTGTCACAGGCAAAAAATATTCCTCAAAATAGCTGTGACAACATTGTCATGACATGATTTTTTTTTTATACTGGACTTTCCATCCATTCTAGGATCAATGCTCAGTGTTAGCCAAGATTTGGCAAAGTGAAAGACAAACACCAAATATCCATGCACCTATTATACTTTTTGCTGCGAAAACGGTATCTCAACTTATTTACAGCACGCTGTGTTACTTGGGATAACTCCCTTATTTCAGCAAAAGTACACCAACCAGTTTCCTTAGAAAAAACGACAAAAATTATAAATCTCCCTTTGAATTAAAAAAAAAAGAAAAATGAGGTTATAAGTACAAAAATCAATGTTTCCTGACATGTGCACGTCCATTTTCAGTTAAAATTACATTAAAAAGTTCAAATTTTAATTTTATTTTCGTAGTGTTAATTTTAGCTGTATAAACAACAAGTATTCCTATAGGTTTCACTCTTATTTTTTTTATTTAATTTTATTTTGAATTCAGTTTTAATTTTTCCTTTATCAACCCATCATTAGTAATCTTTAATAGAAGATAAAATAGTAGTTTTAACAACTAGTAGCTAAAATAGTGCTTTTTTACAAGCGTTATCAAGAAATCCAAGAAAAACCGAAAAATACTTTTAAGAATTTCGAACGGAGAGGACTTCTTGCAACACACCATCTTTACACTATAAATCAAGGCGGCTGGTAAATGAAATAACAATCGTTTCCCTAGCGATGTGCTATTTTACTCGATGACGTTCATTGTTGCGACATTTTAATCTTTGACGGTTTGATATTTTGACGATGTTTTTAAATGATTTTTTCGTAAATACTTGCTGAAAACTGGCGGAAATGGCTTTGTATTTAGGCAAGAATAATTAGATTTTTTTATTATTACTATTTTCCGCTACTTCTCTTTAATTTTGGGTAAAATACAGACATACATCTTTTTTTGCACCCGTGATCAAAAAGAAAGTTTTTTTTGTATCGGTAACCAAAAAAGCCATGCTTTAGTTATCTGCACACAGTTACTAAAATTATGTTTTTGATAAAGGTATAAAAAAAAGTATTTTTTCAATACATTCAAATAATTTCTATAGCAAGAACTCTACATTCATAAAACGTATTACAGCGTTACATACCGTCTTTGTGCCAAATATGTTTTTGGGTGATTTTTTTAATAATTTAGATCAAAACATCTTTGAATAGATACCCTATAATCCATGGTTTATAGCAAAACATGTTTTTTTTTCTACCCTATCCCCCCAAAGGGGTTTTTACTTTTTCAAATGGGATCAACGTAAGGCCTTCATAGCCCAAATATAGGATTTAAACATAACAGCTATTAACATATTAAAATGTTTTAAAGTCATTTTACAGAAGAATGACTAGTAAATAACTACCTTTTGAAAAATGTTTGTTTCAAAAATGTTTTATTTTATTATTAAAATCGGTCCAAAAAACATCAGAATTGCTTGAACTTTAAATGGAAGGCACATTTTGAAACCACTAAGACACAGCTTTTACTACTTTTTTAATTTTTTTGTCAAATAAGCTAAAATTTCTTTCTTCATAATTCATTATTTGGAATTGGTGACCTTACAAAGCAATTTTAGCTTATTTGGAAAAAAATCAAAAAACTTCTTCAAGCCGTGTCTTAGTTTTTACAGAATGTGCCTTCCATTCAAAGTTCAGCCAATTTTAATGTTTATTTGGCTCCAAAACGTAAGGATATCACATGACCAGTTTTGAATGTCACTTCGATATTTCCTGAGCTAAGGTCACTGACGGAAAAAAAGAATCTCTCCTCTTAAAAGGAATCCCTTATTTCCTTATTAAGGGACTACCGTCTTCAATACGTCCCTATTGTTACTTTCGTTAAGAATAGCTAAGAAAATCCTGCTTATTAAGGTTAGGAAGAATATGTAACTTACTTTATTTTTTTAAAATTGTTAAAAATATTTGAATACTTTTACAATTCAAAAATTTCTACTTCCGACAATACACAGTAAAAAATCTCAAAGTACCTAAACCTATATGTACCCGCATTGATGTATACGGACTCGCACCGGTGTATATATAGACTCGCACAGGCATATATAGACACGTACCGGTATATATATAGACTCATAAGGTCTATATAGACTTGTAATTACACGTTTTTATTGTAAAAAGAACGAAAAAAACTTATTGATTTTCGAGTCTTTACAAAAAAGTAAATTTAAATTGACAATAAAAAGCTTTTAAGCTTCGCCAAGACAAAAAAATACGATTTTTTTTTCAATATTTTGAAGATACAAAGTTATTATTTTTAGTCCACGTGATAGGATTAAAAATGTTAACGTACAGAAACCAATTTTCTTGCTTTAATTTAAAACTTTTTTCACCAGGAAACTTTTCAAAATGAAACTTTTGTACTGCATGCTTGTTTACGCAACTTTTCGAACCCCATAATATTGCATTAAAGTAATAAAAAGCTAGAGCACACTCTGGCCGGTGTGTTTTATACGAAAAAAACCGTTATATGGTTAGCTAAGCATGTACTTAAACACACACCGGTACCGTTTCGCAGGTTTCTTTTTTTTTGTCCTGCTCGCGAATTTCATTCTTATTGATATTTGCATCCTTTAACGTTTTGCTTTTCGCTTTATTCCAATAGGCGGCGCGCTGCTGGGTGTGGTTGTTTCTGTTATGCTTCATAGGCCAGGTAAAGTCTTATGTTACCCTGATGATTCCTAACAAGGATGAAATAGGCCCGTAGGTTTCTGGACTATCCATTAGATCTTGGAAGCCTGGTCGTAATGAATTGAAAAGCAAAATGTGTGTCCGATATGCCACGAACCTTTCTTTTTATCAGCAATTAACATTCAAAACCTCAGAAATTAACAGACAAAAGAACGATGTTGGGGTGTGGTGGGATTGGCGGTGGAGTTCGCGGCCTAATGGGATAGGCAGGTGTTAGTTTTAGTGTACGCTCCCCTACCTCTCCTCCCTTGGCAATTATTCAATTCAAAATTAGACCAAGCCGTGCCTATTGCATAACTCTGCAAAACCCGCCGCCGACGTAATTTGCGCGAAAGTTGTATTCCGCAAAAAAAAAACCGCATGGATATGGCTCCACGCGCAAAACATTCACATCAAAAATGTTCGCGCTGAAAGTCATTTGCACAAAATATATCTTCCGCTAAAAAAAACTCGCGCTGAAATGGTTTTGCAAGCAAAATTGTCACGCCGAAAATATTCGCTCTAAAATATCCTTGCGCAGATTTTCGTCTTGCGCTGAAAATTTTCGCGGAAAAATTGGTCGCGCGAAAAGTTTTATCAGACATAATTTTTATTGTACAGATAACTTAATAATAGAGTTTTAACTCTCTTCCACAATTTTTTTTTAAATTGTATTATTATTGATAGTTATCCAAGATCGGCAGGTACTTTACAATGAATGTACAAAGCTTTATTTTCTTTCAAGCAGGATGTGTTTCTGTATATTATGTTTCAACAAACAAACTTTGAGTGTCCCATTTTGCTTCCAGGAAAACACTCTCATACACCCTTCTCTATTGACTAATGTATCGTAATGTATTAAATTACAAATCCTATGTATCAAATGACGTTTTCAACTTATAGGAACTAGTTTGACACCAGAACTAATTTGATTTCAGTGTTCAATATAAGAGTTTTTGAATTTAGTTTTTATCAAATTTTCTATTCAATTTATAATAATTGACTTATTTATTTTGAACGAAATATTACCATTTCTTTTTGAGAACTCTTGGAGACATACAACGAAATATTTATTCATTTTTAAAGTGTATTTTAAATTTTCATAAAAAACGCATACTTTGTGAAAAATCACATTTTTACCATTCATAGATGAAGAATCGCGGTGTTTACCGCGCAAAAAACACAGCGCACGTACTTTTACAGCGCAATATGACATAACCGCGCAAGATAACCAACCACGCAAATAATTTACCGTGCTACACAATTACCGCGAAAATCAGTTACCGCGAATAACGTTTACCTTACATTTGCCAGAAACAGCATTCTGCACACAATCGCCGGGTTGGTAAAGATTTGTTTAGTTTTTTTTTTGTTTTAGGATTTAAGGTTTAATAAAATAAATGTGTTTTTAATTAGCGTGGTACTCCATTTTGGTGGTAAACGTTAAGTGCGGTATTGGTTTTGTGCGGTTATGGACTTGAGCGGTGTTAATTGGTTTGCAGGGTGATATCATAGTGCACGGTAAAGCCTTGCGCGGTTTTGTCGTGCGCGGTAATTTTTACGCAGTTAAGACCTTGATTCAAAGATATAACTATCCACACAAACTAAGCCAGATTCTGAGCTTATGCAAGTAAAGGCCGATCCATAACTACTAGCCACCAAAAACGTTTAATATTTTGGGAAACAACGAATTATTATAGAAAAGTAAAAGGATATATTTTTTGCCTTGTGCTACTCTTTTTTTATGAATTGGAAATAACTTTATGCAAAACAAAAATAGATACGAAATACAATGTGAAGGCAACTTTGTGTAAGAACTAAACAAACTTCTGTGTTAATCGGTGCAGAACTAGTTCCTATAAGTTGAAAACGCAAGCATATCTACTCTTTTTCCGTGTTTCAGTCTGTCAACTCATTTTTAGTCCACTATACCAATATGGTATGGGGGACTATTAAAATTGTTAACTTTTCTTAATTTGATTAAAAATGAGTTACTAAGGTTCCAAAACACCTTAATCGACGAAAAAAAAAAGTTGTCTATCGGTCTGTCGGTCTGTTGCCTTTCTGTATACACGATAACTCAAGAACGCCTTAATCGATTTTAACGAAGTTTGGTACACAAATCCCCTATCGGCTGACCATGAATTGATTAACTTTTGGGTAGTGTGGTGGGAGGTTGAAGGGGGGAAAAGGGGAATAAAATATTTAAAAAAATTGTAACTTTGGAACAAACGCATTAAGTAGCGATATACGGTTTTCAGATTTAAGTTTCCATAAATATGGACTACAAATTTTATTATAAAGTCCAAATTCGGGGGAGCCTAATTTCCGAGTTATTTGAAAAAACTTTAAAATATATAAAAAAGATTATAACTTTAGAAATAAAGCAGCTATTGATACGCGGTTTTCAGATTTTGATTTTCGCAATTATTACCCAAAAATTTTGTTATAAGGTTGAAATCTTTCAAAGTTACAGTTTTCGAGATATTTTCATTTCCTTTCAACATAAAATAATTGATTGTATGGTGGACTATCCGTGCTTTTTAACATCATTTTTTTCTCCTCCAAATTCCATGTTCCTTTCGAAAAATAACTTTCATAAGCAGACCTATTTGTACCTTTAATTTGTCGTTCCATTTCTAATTTATCCTGCGATAGCACCACTCAGTCAGTCAATATTCATTGCTCTACGTCATAAAATAAAATGCTTAACACAAATAACGAAAGACACGAATTTGAAGAGTGGTATTAGGATGACTCTGGCATGTTCGATTCGAACACGGACCTCAGGTATTTAACGCAGGTAAAGCTGGGGGGACCACCATAAGGAGCTACAAAAATTCCCATGCCAGAATTTGGTTCTAATTTGTTGCTAATTTGTTACCGAAGAATTCAATTTGTAGCTGTTGCCGTTTTCGAGAAATCGCGACCACTGTGACTTTACGGTAAAGCTGAGGGGTCACCCCATAACTCCTGATTGGCAAGCGATAGGAGAATAAATCAAACGCCATAATTTGTCGATCGAAGGCCTTATGTGCATCAACATATAAAAAACATCGAAAAAAACGCGTTTTTTTTTAATCTTCAAAAAACTCTATTTTGCTACTAACTTCTTTTGTAAAAAAAGAGAAAATCAAAAGATCTTGGGGGGAAAGAACGAAAATTCAAAATTAGATGAGTGTCCCACAAGGAAACACACAAAAGGCCAAAGTGAAAGGAGAAACAATTAAACGATGTTTCGCCAGGGGTGACCAGCGTGGGCTCGTCAGTGGATTCACTTGTCACCCTCAATCCAGACATCACTTAACACCATCGCACACTCTGACTTCCAACTCTGAATCACTCACAAATAGGCATCGTTCCGCATGGTACTTATTATGAGTCACCTGATACGGGTGCGTCCTGGCGTGTTAATTCTTCCAATAGGAATGTGCTGCTAAGACAATTAAAACAAGAAGTTAAACTTCCAAATCAGTTACATCAACCGAATAGAATCTAAAAAAAGAGAAGATCAAAAGATCTTGGGAGGAAAGATCTTCTCTTTTTTTTAGATTCTCTTCGGTTGATGTAACTGATTTGGAAGTTTAACTTATTTTAATTGTTTGTCTTAGGAGCATATTCCTATTGGAAAGATTAACACGGCAGGACGAACTCGTATCAGGTGACTTATAATAAGTACCATGCGGAACGATGCCTATTTGTGAGTGATTCAGAGTTGGAAGTCAGAGTGTGCGATGGTGTTAAATGATGTCTGGATTGAGGGTGACTAGTGAATCCACTGACGAGCCCACGCTGGTCACTCCGGGCGAAACATCGTTTAATTGTTTCTCCTTTCGCTTTGGTCTTTTGTGTGTTTTCTTGTGGGACACTCATCCAATTTTGAATTTTCGTTCTTTCCTCCCAAGATCTTTTGATCTTCTCTTTTTTTAGATTCTTTTCGGTTGATGTAACTGATTTGGAAGTTTAACTTCTTGTTTTAATTGTCTTAGGAGCATATTCCTATTGGAGAGATTAACATGCCAGGACAAACCGGTATCAGGTGACTTATAACGCTGTTCACCCCGGGCGACACATCGTGTAATTGTTTCTCCTTTCGCTTTGGTCTTCTGTGTGTTTCCTTGTGGGACACTCATCCAATTTTGAATTTTCGTGCTTTCCTCCCAAGATCTTTTGATCTTCTCTTTTTTTAGATTCTTTTCGGTCGATGTAACTGATTTGGAAGTTTAACTTATCTTGTATTGAACCAAATGATGCAGCACTAAGCCCATTAGGCGGCAATGAGCTTGTTCTAATTTGCTGCTGCCATTTAAAAGTCTTACAAGCTAAATTTAAAAATAAAACTATTTTTTTTGGAAAATTGTACCAGGTATACAAAACTTGGTGGCCCCGTAACTAGTTTTGGAGATATCTGGGAGCAGAAGAGTGGAATAGTTATTCTTTTAGATCGCAATATCTCGATAACGGCACCAGCGACAAATTCTGGGTCTGATTACTTAAAAAGCCCTGTTCGAGCCCAGCTAAACGGTATAAGAAACTTGGTGGCCGTATAACTAGTTTTGGAGATATCCGGGTGCAGAAATGTGGAATAGTAAACCACTTAAATCGCAATATCTCGATAACGGCACCAGCGACAAACTCTGGGTCTGATTACTTAAAAGGTCCTGTTTCAGCCCCAGCTAAACGGTATACGAAACTTGGTGGCCCCGTAATTAGTTTTGAGGATATCTGGGTGCAGAAAAGTGGAATAGTGAACCTCTTGGATCACAGTATCTCGATAATGGCACCGGCGAAAAATGTTGCGTTTGTGTACTGGAAAAGCCTTATTTGAGCTCAGCTTAACGGTATGCAAATCCTTGCGACTTTTTGGTTAGTTTTAGAAAATCAGTTCTAAAACATTTTCTTGAACCCCACAGAAGCGACGTATTGTTATTGTACAGCACAAATTTGGACTTTGCATGACATAAGTTATGTTTTTAGTTTAAGCCTAATATATCGTTAAAGAACCGAGATACGATTTATTGGATGCACAGTGGTGCAATTTCCCCAAAAAAATAGTTTTCTTTTTAAATTTTGCTTGTAAGACTTAGTTCTGTATTATTTGGTTCAATGCAAGAGACGTTATTAGCAAAATAGAGTGTTTTTATGATTAAAAATAAACCGCGATATTTTCGATGTTTTTTATATGTTGATGCACATAAGGCCTTCGAGCGACAAATTATGGCGTTTGATTTATTCTCCTATCGCTTGCCAATTAGGAGTTATGGGGGGCCATTTAGCTTTACCCTAAATTCACAGGGGTCGCGATTTCTCTGAAACGGCAACAGCAACAAATTCAATTCTTCGGTAACAAATTAGCAACAAATTTGCACCAAATTCTGGTATGGAAATTTTTGTGACCCCTTATGGTGGTCCTCCCAGCTTTACCTACGCGTAAAAAATAACATTTTTGAGCAAACTATTATCATCATCGTTATAAGCTTGCACCCATCGACAATATTTTAGTTTTCTGGCATGGTCGTTTTCGTATAAATGTTGATGAATCTGATATTTGTATGATTTATACCGATATTTATGAAGAATTCTAGATGCACTCATGTGACTAATATCAAACTGAAATGCCAGCTGCCTCAACGAAAGTGTGTAGTATTCTTGCAGACGCAACAAAACATTTTCCTTGGTTTTTTCTGATACAATAAAGTTTTCTAAATCTTCATCGTTAGGTTCATTTCTGATTTTCTAAACTAGTAACAAAAAGAAAGGATAGGGCATTTGACTTTTTCTATTGTAAATTGAAATTTTACCTTGAAAAGTAATTTCGGGTCGGCTTTGCCTTCTGGTTCGATATCTTTCTGCATAGAAGAGTTTGTCCTGAGTCGCATTGCGACGGTATTCGCCATACACAAGTAGCATATCCAGTTTCTCATCTCTTGTGTAAACGTTTTGAGGCATTTTTAGTAGTAATATACCTAGTGCATGTCAGATTTCCATAAAATTTTTGGAAATTTTGTTTGAATCTAATTTTTCAACAAAAGCTTGAGTGCGAGTGAGAGGGTGAGGGAATTCTGAAATTTTTACCAGTCTTTCTTTCTTATGAACTTGAGTAATTCTTACAATAAGTTAAAGAAGACAACTCCAACATCCAAGGGCCTTCATTTCAGTTAAAAACAAAAAATGCAGATGAAACTTTTTCTTCAAAGCCGTGTGTTTTGGTAGGCTTATGCTCTGACGTCAACCAAACAATAAATAAAAACAAAATTCAACTAAGCTGATGTACACACGACGTTCTATTTTAAATTCCAAACTTTCTTTTTTTTATGGAAATATTATCTTAAAAATTAAAGGCGCTAAGTCGCCGTACCTATTCGTGGTTACACCGGGTATATGCTGGTTTATATTTTGACCAAATTAATTTATTTCTTCTATTCTTACTTTATGTTTTTTTCACCACAAATGTAATTTTTTTAACCATATTCTAAAATTTATTTCACTGTTTTAAAAATTCTTGTTTTATGTTTTTGCACCATAAATGTACATTTTTTTAATCGTTTGTAAAATTTATTGTTGATGATTTTAATTTAAAATTCTTACTTTTTTGCCCAATAATTTAACGAAATTTGTTTTAAAATATAAATTTCGAAGGGCGAGCGCAAATGGCAACGGCGGCAGAAAAAATCAACCTTAATATTCTGATAAGAGGTAGGAATTCAATATTCTTACAAACCTGAACACATGTGAATTAACTTTGATTGTTGTTTGCAAATAGATTTAAGGACTTTACCTACATTTATCTTTATAAAAAAAACGTTCGAATATATATATATATATTTATAAAAAAACCTTATAAAAAAGTTCGAAAATATCTCCTTTGACTCGATATTTCTCGCCTTTGTTTTGTTTTGATTTTATTTGTAAATAAACAGTGCTTATTATTTTCCAAGGAGTTTTCGTTAAACCAGATATCTTGTCTCTTTTTAATCTAAGGGCATTTATATATTTTTTAAGAAATTTCCTTAACTTAGTGGCGAAAAAACCAAAAAAGTAGTTTTAGCATTATGAATCCGCCACACAGATTTTATGTAAACTTTATTATCATAATATCCATTTCTTTACAATTTTCTCTTTAGTTAATCTACTTAAATTTTACTTGTGAACTCAACTCATAAAATAGTGTATAGATTGTAAAAATAGTTTTTAGGTTTGACAAGGATAGTCGCAGACTAAATATTTAGATCTAGCTGACCCGTTTTTTTTCACGTTTTTTTCTGCCTTAAATAATGATAATTTTTATTCTTGTGTACCGAACCTATGTCCTGCCCAGGACTTAAAGTAATCCAGTAGTAAAACCCCCATCAAAATCCATTCAGTAGTTTTTGCGTGATGCCGGAACAAACAAAAAAATTAGAGTTTCGGTATTTATATGGTTTTGATTTACAATATGTATAGATTAAGATAATATAGCCTATTTGAATTTGAGTTTTAGTATAATCCCTAGAGTTTCTTGGTTTATTTAGGATTCTTTTAAAACCAAATAAAAACGTTTTCCTCAAGGATCGTGTCGTTTAAAATAAAAAAATGTCCACAAAGTATGCGTTCTTGAATATTGAAGTGGCAAAACAATTAGGATTTATTAAAAAACAATAAAACTCTCTTGGTATGGTCTAGGGGAAAAGACCAAAGAAGTCGAATTAACACATAAATGAGTTTTGTTTTTATCGTTTCTTACTCTCACGTTAAAGAATATGCGCCCTGTTTCGTAGGATTGTCAGGGGAGAAATATTTCCGCTAAGGCTTCGGATTAAAACTGTTTAAAACTTTTATATGGGAAGCATTTTAACAAATAGGATTTATTTTTAAAATAAATCAGATTGTATTGGGACGTATCCAGCCGTAAGTTATTACAAAATGTAAATGTGCGTTAAAATTGCTTTCATTTAATATAAATTTATTTAGTTGACTGGAAAATCTCCTCTTTATTCAAGGCAGCCAGGCGTTCATTTATCAAAATGCACTAAATTGAGCAAAACAGACACCAAGTTAAAGCTAAATATTAATTTAACTTTAATTTAGGAGCTTACTGGAAATTAACATTTACACTAGTAGTATAAGAGCCCGTTTGAATTATATACCTTAAACATCCGGATAATCTTTAAGTTTTTTACAGGGTTTTGGGTTGGCCAATATTTGATACTTTTAATTTAATAATGTGTAACAAGCAAATCTGAGGCCACTTTTATAAATAACTTACTGAGTGTCCTTTTCTTAGTTTCTCGAAGAATTTATTACCAATTCGTGAGAAAATCGTGTTCTTTTAACCTCAAATTGGGCCACCGACAGTTATGAACTCCTAAATATCCAAATTGAATATTGTAAAATCAATCCATTTAATAAAACGGGAAAAAAGTAAACTGAAAACAAGCACAAAAGGAAATAAGCAAAACACAAGACACAGGCGATGTGTTATCATAAAGCCCAACCGAGGTTTTTTTAAGCACCACAAGTTAGAAAAAAATGGTGAAGTATAGAAAATTGTCGTAAAATAATAGTATTCACAACTAGTGGCTAAAATAGTGCTTTTTTTTATAAGCGTTAGTTTAAATAACGAGCGCAGCGAGGTATTTAAAAACGCGAGTAAAGAAGCACAGTTTAGCCGCGAGATGTTAACACTATTTTTTTTAAATACCTTTACCAAAAAATCCAAGAAAACCAGGAAAATACATTTAAAAATCTCAAACGAAGAGCACTTCTCGCAACACACCATTTTTACACTATAAATCAAGGCGGCTGGTAAATGAAATAACAATGGTTTCCATAGCGATGTGCCTCGGTGACGTTCATTGTTGCGACATTTTAATCTTTGACAGTTGGATATTTTGACGATGTTTTTAAGTTTTTCGTAAATACTTGTTAAAAAATGGCGAAAATGGCTTAATTTTTAAGCAACAATAATTAGATTTTTTCAATATTACTATTTTCCGCTATCTCTCTTTAATTTTAGGTAAAAAAACGGACAGAAATCTTTTTTTGCACCCGTGATAAAAAAAAAGTTTTTTTTTTGTATTGGTAACCAAAAAAGACATGCTTTAGTTATCTGCAGACAGTTACTAAAATTATGTTTTGGATGAAGGTATAAAAAAAACTTTTCAGTAACTTCAGGGTCTTCAAAATGTAATTAAAGAAAATTATGATAATGAAGAAGAGGTTTGGAAAAAAAATATTTAAGGTTTTACAAACAAATTTTAAACACACCTTAACTAACACAAACTGTTTTTATGTTATTATATTTATTTTTTTATCTTATTAAGAGAAATGCATCCGCAAATTGGTCGCCACATGAACCGACCCCGATCTTTTATAAAACTAAATCAGCAAACAAGATAACAACTTCATTACTTCGGTAATGAAAACAGTTTTGCAAATATTGTGAGCGGCATTTATTAGCTGTCTAGCTCTATATATATAAAGCTAAATTTATGAAAGTTGAAAGCTCAAGGTTGGTTTTGATTAAATTTCCCAGAGAGTAAGTTTCATTGTAAATAGGCATTTAACCATTTTATAACGCAATAAGTTCATATCTAATATTTTTTTTAGATGACGCTTATATGTAATCTCTTTTGACAAAATAAAAATATGATATAAAAAAAGAATCGTAAGTTGTTAATCTTTATTCACGGTTTAATGACTCTTTCTCAGTTTCTGGGCTAGCATTCTTCAAAGTCTGAGAAGGGAGTGTCATAATTTCATCTCACCAGGACCTTTATTCTTGACGTGAGAGGAAATTCTATGGAATCCCTCTCTCAGATTTCATCCAATTGTACAGAGGACTACAGACACGCGATCATTTCTTGGGATATGTACGCGCGTACCAATCTGTGCATACATGTACGTTTAGTGGAATTGCCTACACACGTGAAGATAATTTTAAATTCAGTTTGGTAATCAATATGGCGACAATGAAAGACAGTGACCTAAATTTATTAGCAGTGGCGCGTGTGTGCATAATAAAAAATAAACAAATCCTTTTTTTTATTTTTATTCATATAGTCTTTAGATTTAGTTTTCCAGAAACATGGGCAAGATTCAAAAAGCTCAATGAACTATGTCAAAAACTATTTTGAATAATTTCTACTATCAGCTGCCATGCTTTATGCATCATAAATCAACTCTAAATGGAAGCACGAACCGCACTGATATTATCGCCAAGATTTGCCTACTCACGGAGAGATGTGTCCGTGTAACTTGTATGCGAGTACAAATCTTCAAACGGCGACTGAATACATCTTCGACGGATATTCTAGGCAGATATTGCCTACACACTGAGAGATATGTACGCGTAGATTGTTACGTTTAGTGGAATTGCCTACACACGCGAAGATAATTTTAAATGCAGTTTATTAATCAACATGGCGACAATGAGGGACAGTAACTTAAATTTCACAAGTTTGTGCGTACATGTACGTTTAGTGGAATTGCCTACACACGCGAAGATAATTTTAAATGCAGTTTGTTAATTAATATGGCGACAATGAAAGACAGTGACTTAAATTTATTTGCAGTGGCATGTGTGTGCATAATAAATAAGAAACAAATCCTTTTTTTATTTTTATTCATATAGTATTTAGATTTAATTTTCCATAAACATGGGTAAGACTTAAAAAGCTCAATGAATTCTGTCAAAAATTCTTTTAAATAATTTCTGTCATCAGCTGCCATAGTTTACGCAAAATAAAACATCTCTAAACAAAAACACGAACCGCAGTGATATTAGCGCCGAGTTTTACAAATCCTCAAGCAGCGACTGAATACATTTTCGACAAATATTCTGGGCAGATATTGCCTACACACTGAGAGATATGTACGCGCAGTTTTGTACTCACGTACATATCTCAATAAATGTTCGCGTGTCTTTAGGTCCCTTTAAAGCCAAATTCTGTTACAAGTTGCACAAAAGCCAAATATATACGCTCTGTTGATACCGAAGAAAGATCTCTTTTAGTGCCGAGCAGCAGTATTTTGCAAGAAATTCAGTTATTGACCGGTCGTGTTTATTTCATGTGGTATCGAGGTGACAGGTAGACGGCAAATAGGCAACATAGCAAACTACATTACAACTACAATGCGTAGGCGTTAGCTATAGAGCAAAGTTCGCCAAATCTATACAGAGGATCAAGAAGGTCGCCCTCTTCACCCATTACCTCGTGCGTGTATAAATTATAATGTAAAATACCTACAAATCTGTCTGTGATCTAAACGTATGAAATATAAAGAACTAAATCGGGTAACCATTGTGCCATTATTGAACTACTATAAGTCACATCAAATTGCGACGAAAATAATTGTAGGAGAAAACGCGGGAATCAAGAATGGCGTAATAAAAAAAAGAAGCCAAAACAACCGGCAACGCAGCTCAAGCGGTGCACGACAGCACCTCCCATTCCAGTGGGTTTGACAAAAACAGACGTCAACAGAATAAAACTTCATGCAGAATTTGTGGCAGTTTTTACCATCAACCTTGAAAATATAGGGTTTATAGTAGGGCCGTAATTCTTGAGCAGGAAACGACATAGATTTATTTCGAATAATCCGACGTCGAATGCAATTCGATTTCTGTGGGTCTATTCTTGAATCGAGAGAAAATTTGCTCCTAGGGAAGTTTTGGACCAATGAGATGCATAGTGGCGAGAGAGTTTGACTTCCTGGGAGAAAATTTTCTCTTGATTCAAGAATAGACCCCCTGAAGATTTGATCGCTCATTCCATAAAAAACTGGGTGTTCGCGCTCCCCTACTCCAAAGCTAGGGATCGGTCCCATCTCTTCGGCAAGCATCCGCGTAAAATGTATATTTTTGAATGTAAAATTTCGAAAAGGATTCAAGAAAAAGCATGTTTTTTTCGGGGGATTGGATCAGACCCCGGGATTGATCCCTTCTCTTAAGGGATCATTCCTTCTCTTGAGATTCAAGAATTAGGCCCAAGTACGATCTGCCGATGCCGTTCCGTTGGTCATCTCGTAAGAGTTTGTAAAAAGAAAAATGTAATTTCGAAATTGAAAAAATAGTCCATACTTCTCTCAGTGGAGCTTCTTAAATTAGGGTATAAGAAGTAAAACACTCAGTCTTCTCCACAATGGTTTATGTAATTTAAACGTTTTTTTAATTACATAAGGTACTTAGAGTACATGTTTCGGTTTCAGATGAAACCATCATCAGCTCTGAAATACAAAAAAGGAATAATAGGATTTTTTCATACAAAACTGACACCCGTCAAAAACCGAAATGCCAGAGAAGAGCAACAAAATTAGCTTAAAAAGGTGAGCATACACTTACCGTGATAAATTTTTTAAAAAAATACAGTTTGTTCGGCCACAATGAAGTGGGGAACCGGAATTTCCAAAATTAAACGAGGAATGAAGTTTTTACATATAGGCAAACATTATCAACCAGGAAAGAGGGATGTCTACCAGCTCAGCTATCAACGAAACTGTGGAGAATCTACGAGTTGAAAAACTTTATTTAGTATGTAAAAATTTTTTATATATGAGGATTTTTTATATGTTTAAAGTTTGAGGTTAGGAATTATTATAAAAGGTACTTACCAAAAAATTTTTTAAATCTTGACTATAAATTTAATTAAAATTAGTTCTTGGGGCCTTAAATGCCCTATAAGGTTTTTTTTTTTTTTTGTTTTTTTTTTTTTTTACCTTATGTAATTAAAAAAACGTTTAAATTACATAAACCATTGTGGAGAAGACTGAGTGTTTTACTTCTTATACCCTAAATGTAATTTCGTCAGTAAAGGGTACGTACACGATTCCGATATTTTTTCGATATTAATAGACACTTAAAGTAAATATTTCAACGCATCAGTATCGGTATACCTAATGCGTTCGAAATAAAGCCAAAATACACATATTTTTGACTTATTTATGCGATGTTTCGAACGATGCCCGCTTTTTTTTTAAGGGTGTGATGACAGGACTGCTGATTGAAATCGTTGCGTACGTTCGTGGGTCCCTAACGATACGTACATTCTTCCGTACGCAACGAGATTCTGTCATCACACCCGTCAAAGAAGCCGGCATCGTTCGAAACGTGGCATGAGCAAGTCAAAAATGTAGCGTATTTTGACTTTGTTTCGAACGCGTTACGTATACTGATACGGATGCGTTGAAATATTAGACACTTAAAGTAAATATTTCATTGTAATTTCTTCTTGTTAATTTTCTAACCTATTGTTATTGCAATTAATTTTTAATTATTAAACGTTTATATTTTTAATTGCGTTTTCTTTTATTTAAAGTGAATAAATATTAATTTTTCTTTTTCAGTTTTGGGCGGTTCTTATCTATTTATCCAGATGGCTGCATTTTATACTTTTTGATTATATTTAAATATTATTACAAGTACCATTGGTACAGTTCTCATTTTGCTATTTTGTTATTAAGTTATGTCCATACACGAGAACAAGATTAATTTTCATAAGGAACAACAACTAAAATTTAAAAAAATATTATTTAGTTGTGTAAGAGTATTGTTTTCATAAAAAATAATTAAAAAATAAAATCAGAAATAGGGCGTAAGAAGCATCATTAATACAAACATTATGACATTTAACATATAACAGATAAAATCTAGAGAATACAATTATGTAACCACCAAACAGAAAAATATATATGACTAGAATTAAGGAACTAAAGTGACTGTTTTTGTTAGCTTTCGAAAAATATTTTAAGTAAACTATTGTTTTCGAGATTGAGTTTTTTATTTATGGTGTTATTTTTCTTTTTGTATATAGTCTATAAATTTCTATATCTTCCAAGCATTCTTGGACCCTTAAGTTATTATTGATGTGAAGAATTTTATAACTATTAAAAATGTCTGGCATAAGGTCACATTTTTCGCAGTTTAAGACATGAGATACAAAATGTGATTTGTTGTCTTGTGTCAGACGTATATTCCTATAATGTTCGTTAAATCTAGTCCTAAAATTACGATGAGTGCGACCAAGATATTTCGCAGAGCAAGGACAGGACAGCTGATACACTCTTTTATTAACCAAAGGATCATTTTTGTCTTTGTTGTTAAGAAAGAGTTCTCCCAAAGTGTTCTTATTTCGAAAAGGGGTTTTTATTTCGTACTTGTTTAAAGTTTTGGATATTTTATAAGATGCAGCCCCATTAAAAGTTAAAAAAAAACTTCACCAGCGGCAGCTTGGTGCAACTTCTGGTCCACTTTATATTACTTTTATTTTTATAAAATTTTAAATTGCGGTGCATTTTTTTGCATTATTTTACAATATTTGTTTAATTTGTTTGTTTTTTTAAAATTCTGTCCCCTTCTTGATGCCTCGGGCCACTACCTAGCTTCGCCCAAGCTCAAGCACCATCCAGTACATTTTGTTAGATGGCCCAACTATAAAAGCAATACACTTTTTTATAAGACGATTGCATTCCAGTTTTACTTTGTGTTTGTTGTTTTTTAGTTGGACCGGTCAACAAAATGTGAACTTATGCCCCGAACAATAAATTACCCCCCCCCCCCAGAGGTCTGGGCTGGATACGCCGCTGGAACCTACTTATCGCCATGTGTCATTACTCCACCATCGAAAATATTGATATCTGAGTCAAACCCTACAAGAAATTGTAGAAAATGGAAAATTAGCTCAAAAATGGCCACGGGCTTCTAAACTATAATTTTAATAAATGTAATTTAATTCAGGAAAGTAGAATGTGCGAAGAAGACAATAGGAAAGTAGACAAAATTTCAATAATAAAATCAAAACTATGATTTCAAGAAGAAAACTTGAAAATATTTGATAAAAAGTTTTCTAGCGCTGAAAATGACACTGAGTCCCTTAAACTTTCTAGGATTAGGAAAACTCCATCAAGTTTAAGAGATTATTTTTATTATGAATTGATGAGTATTGGCTAGTTTTTAATTTACCTCAAATTTTTCTGTTCTTAATTTTTCAGGAATGTGTGTTTTAATATTTCTATTCTTCTATCAGTTGACTATATATAAATAGTCATTTTAAATATTGATTTGCACTACAAAGTCTGTCAAAAACATTTTGGTCAAATATAATTAATTTTTTTACATCTTGACAATCAGATAAAAATTATTTAAAAATGATTTTACATATTTTTAAAAAATGTATTTTTGAGCGGGTCAAGGGTAGTAGGTATTTACTATCATAATAATTATACAAGTTTGGGGAAATTGTTTTTCTATAAGTTTAAAATAAAATATTCTCTATTGATTTTAAATTTTCCCACAATAAAATTAAAATAATTTTATAAGGAAGATAATATAAAAAAATTATTCACAAGAATTATTTCTTATCACACTACGCTCCGAGCCTATATTTAATTTGGTTGTGTACATAAAATATTTATTACAAGATGAATATTATAAAATATATATATATAACATTTTGACTTAGATTTTGTGTCACAACGCTTGCAGCAAATGTTTTAAAATCTCCCTTTTCAGACTTGGGGAAAGGTATGTAGTATCCCACTAGACGACAAATAGGAAACATAGTAAAGTACATCTCAGCTACAATGCGCAGGCGTTAGCTACCTATCAATCAATAATTCTAAACAGATGGTCGGCCTCTTCATCCAGAACCCTCTTCCCGTAAAGTCGTGTCTGTCGACCTGGTCCGTTACCTCTATATTCGTGTAACGTAAAATACCCTCAAATCTATCTGTGATATAAATGTATGATATATAGAGAATTAAATCCGGTAATCATTGTGCCTTTATTGAACTACTAGTCACATCATTTGACTTTCGCGCAACTTGTAACAGAGATTTGCTTTGCGATTGGTGGAAATCTGCGAGGGAGTACTCGATTCCTTCAAAGTTTCTCTTGCGTCAAGAATGAAGGCCCTGGGGCCCAATTCTTGAAAAAAATATGTATAGGAATTATCCGGAGATTCGAGTGATTATCAGTTTTCCAGTTCTATGACTCACATATACGGATTTGACATCGAGTGGCATACCAAATTTATCAACAATATGGAGTCCTTTTCGGTCTTTAATATTTATATTGTATCTTATATTGAAATTAGCTGTATGTTTCGGACTTCCATTGTCTATATTTTATTTATACACGACATTTCGATCAGTATAATCTCTGATCGTCTTCAGGTGCCAACTGAACACGATCAGATATTGTACTGATCGAAACGTCGTGTACAATAAAATATAGACATTGGAAGTGCGAAACATAGAGTTAATTTCAAATACATCATTGTCTCAAACTTTCAAACAAACATATCTTATATTGTTAGTTAAGTAATCAGCAAAGGGAGTAGCCCTACTCTACCCAAGTTTTAGGCAGCCCTATTGTTTTACTTAAAGTCAATCGCCATCTCATGGTATTATCTACAAAAGTTAAAAGAACATTGCGCCTGCTGCGAATTTCTAGCTTACTGTTAACATTTTTGCATAATTCCTATTTTTCTCTGAATAACGAAAAACTATTACTCCGTTTAAAATTACTTATTTTGTTTAATTTGAACCAATACTATTTGTCAAAATTTTGAATGCCTTATTTTTCTTACAGCCACGATTGGTCGAAAAACAGCGTTGCCAAATTGTGTACTCGAAAGGCGAGTGGCGATCAAGAATAGCGATTTTTTAGATCGCACGGGAAATTTTATTCCTATAGGACAAAATTTGGAGTGATTGAACTGAGATCTCTAAAACGGAATGCTGATCCTGTTTCATTCAAACGTATTTAGGGTTAATTTTAAATAAACAGAATACTGGACTGGAAGCGCACTAGATAGATTAATTGCTGTGGCTATAGACGGCTATACACTTCCCAATTACTGCCAATTATTTTTTTTGTTAATTTAAATCTGTAGAGATAGATTTTAATAAAAGTATTTTAAATTTTGCTTCAGAACAAAATTATGACCAACCCTCCGATGAAGAATACTTGGAGAATGACATTGACAGCCTACTACGACCTGCTCAAAAGTAAGTATTTAAAAAACTGCCATGCTTGTCTAATTTTATTGCTGTTTTCTCATAAAATTTACCTATTTTTTTTATATACCCACATAAAAAATAACCTTTAAAAAAACAGGTTTTATTTATAGGTACGTACGATCTAGAAGTTCCGGTAAATAAAAAGAAAACCCTCGGAAAAAAGCCTCCCCCTCCCCGCTCAGAAAAAAAAACCCGGAAAAAAAAATCCGGTCAAAAACCTTGAAAAAAATATCCGGAAAAAACTTCAAAGAAAAATTGATGGTTACATATTGAAAAGTAAGTGAAAATAAGTGAAAATAAAAAAAATATATTTTGGTTTGGGTCAGTTATAATAATTTTTTCTCGAGGTTTTTTTACGGGGGTTTTTTCTGAGGTTTTTTTTTCCAGTTTTTTTGCCGAGGGTTTCCTTCCGGTTTTTTTTTTCTAGACTCGAGAGGCTGGTTAATTTTGTTAGTACTATTTACCCATCCCTTCTCGGTTGAGCTGTGCTTATAAAGGTGATGATGAGCGCAGACTTTGGGAGGGGTATAGGGGTTAATATTGTCTTGCATAAATTCCAAAAATTTTCGACTGCAACTGAAACACAATAGCACTCAAACACTGTCAAATATTGTATTTTTAGTGTACTTTTTTTAACATTTTAACCTCCTTGAGAACACAACTCAAAATCTGGCCATCCCCTGCTGGATTTGTGGTGTGCTGGTTGGCCTTTGATGTCAAATATCGTGTTAATTTGTCTTCAGAGCTATTATTAATACAATTATTAGTGGCATAGTAACAATAACGGGGGGAAGGGGGGGGGGCGGAGAAGGCTTGAACCTTAAAAATATGATTATTATTTTTATTTTTATCAATGTTTATTTTTTAAGTTTTGTTGTGGGTGATACTGTTACGTAGAGTTAAACATTTTTCCACCAAAGCGTATTTCTAAATTACCACTCATTGATATATCCGTAAAAGTTTTTTCCCGGGGAATATAGAACATATAGGGAAAAATATACGAATCAGCGAAGTCGGAAAAAAACTATAGACGTTTAAGGGAGTTTTTTTTAAATGGCCACTTTCCAAAATTTGATGCAAAAAAATAAAAGTTGAAATCAAGCAAAAATAAAGATTTCGCAGGTCTTGTTAAGGTTCTAACTCTACTCATTTCACAAAAGCATCAAATAACTTTTGTTTTTCTTTTGCTGGAGAAGCAGTTTTCTGAGGTCATGTCGTTTTTTTGTAATTTTCCGAAACACCCATATTTTTTGGCTGTAGAAAATAATAGACCACAATTTACTCTCCTGCAACTATTTAAAATAAAGTTCACCCAATAATTTTTTAAATTAAATTAAATGTTTTAAGTTTTCTGGGAAAAAATAAAAGTATTAATCTATATTTCATTAAAGTAAATAATACATTTTTGTATTTTTTGAGAATTTTCTTTGCTAGTTGAACTACATCTCACTATCTCACCACTTTCGACTTTTTGATATGTACCTTACTTGATAAAATAAAAAAATATTCATAAATATATGAAAAATGACACATAAAAGGCGATTGAATTTTATACGTCAGGCGGTTGGGACGATTACACATTTGTTTCGGACAATTACGTTAGGCGATTTAATGTAAAATAAAAAATGGAAATAAAGAACTATAATGTTTTATTTTCAAACATGATCTTCGGGGATTTTTCTTCCGCTTTGCACGTTAAATCATTAACCGAAATTTTTATTTTTCCTGATATTTTTGTTGATTATTTCTTTTTTAATTTTATTACGCATCCTCTTTTTCTTTTTTAAGTTTTTCTTTCAGCTTTTAATTTTTTCTACATCCATAGCGTCCTTAAAAAAAGAGTAATATTACCAACAGCAAAACAAATAGTATACTTTTATTATGGGTCAAATTTTTTCCGAATATGTTTTTTAAAACACAGACACGTTAAGGAGATACGGACCGTACAAAAAAACCCTGCAATAGGTAAATAAAGATGGCTCAATGATTAAGAAAAAGAAGAACTTTAAAAAATATCAGGACAGAATCCTATTTTAAATACCTGAAAAGAAAACCATTTAATTTAATTTTTTTTCAAATTTTCTACTAAATTATTATTAAATATTTTCCTTATCAGGAGGTATAACTTTAACTAAAAGTGCACTTTTAAGCACGCATTTGCGCACGCAAAGTTGTATTTTCCGCACGCCACATTAATTGAACAAATCCTCTTTCATTTTTTGTTTTGAAACTTGTACTTTTCCGCACGATTTTTACTTTTCCGCACGACTTTTAATGTAACGCACGATTTTCACTTTAAATGCCCGATTTTTAATTCAAGATATACTTGAAATTACTATCTATGGGTACTATTCAGGCACAGTACTAAAAAAATCCCGTGAAAATGTAAAATCGTGCGGAAAAATAACTTTTCCGTACGATTTTTGTATTGCTGAAAATGAAGATATTTAGGACTAATTAAATGATTTATGTAACCATTCTATCTTATGTGTCATTTTGTAGCATTATTATAAAATCTTTGCCTATTAAAAATATTTTTTTTGTTAAATAAAATGGACAAAAACAGTCGTAAGAAAAACATTGTACACTCTTGCGGAAAATGCCTTTCCCACCCTTGATGGCTTGCCCTAACTCCGCTCCACGTCGTTCGTGCAACTGTCGTCGCGTGCGGAAAAGTACCACTTTCCGCACTTGTTAGATAAATAACTATTTCCTACGAGCGAGCGGATGATTTTTCGTTTTTAAAGTTATACTTTTCCGCACGATTTTTGGTTTTTAACACGATTTTTACTTTTCCGGACTATTTTTAATAAAACGCACGATTTTCACTTTAACTAAAAATAATAACTATTTCTACAGCCATGCGGGAAACACCACTTTCCCGCACGGATTTTAGTTCGGAAAGTGTCACTTTCCTGCACTGAGTGCAGGAATAAATTTTTCCCGAGACATTCTCGCACTGAGTGCCGGAAAATGTTTTTCCCGTACTCGGATTTTTTATTATTGGTTTTTTTTTCTTTTTGATTGGTCGTAAAAACATATTGATCCTAACTCATGCTCCGCTCCGCTTCTTTCGGGTCAACGGCAGTCGCGTACGGGAAATATTAACTTTGCGCTCTTTTTAGGATAATAACTATTACAACAATCGTGCGGGAAAGTAATGTTGACAGGTCCACCTACCTTTAACGTTAGTTTGACGTATACTTTTCCAGGTCGTAGAAAAATAACTTTTTTTTGTTGTGGCCTCAGACATCGCACATGAAAATGTTTGCAAAAAGTATATTTTATTAAAAACTCTCATTTTTTTATTCAACAGTATCTTTTATATTGAAAAAATACTATATATATACATACATGTAGGTAGTGTAATTGTCTGAAACACAACCGTAACCGTCCGAAACACTCAGAAATGATGTTTCGGATGCTTACATTTCGTTTCGGACAATTACGGTTCTTAACATTTTTGTTAGCAGCAACCTTGCCATTTGTTATTTATATAATTTTTTGACGTTATGATAATTCGTTTTCTCGACCCTTTTGTCCAAATAGTGTTTTTTTGTTTGTTTATTCGGCACGGTTTCGGACATTACAAGTTTAAATAATAAAACATAAAAAACAAATACTTACCGGCAAAATTTGCTACCCACTTGTTCACATCAAAAGTTTTAAGTTAACTAGATGTCAACGTTCCAACTTCAAATTTAATTTCTTCAGAGAAAATTCTGTTGTTTCGGACGATTACAAGAACTTGGTGACAAAATATTTATTTTTATGCTGGAATTAATTTTACGGCTACTAGTCAAAAAATTATATTTCAGGATTCTAGAAACTTTATAGTTTAATTTAATATATGCCTCATTATTGTTACCTTTTTTAATCTTAAAAATATATGCGTTTAAAAACTAAAAATTCCTCGGGTGACATGTTTCGGACGCTTACATTTGGTGATTCTGAGGTTATTTTCGGTGTGATTCTTATAAAATGGATCATGTTCTCGATTTCTGACCAAAAATTTGAATTGTAAAATTACCGAAAATATATTTTTTCTTTAGTGACATGAAAATTCATGTTTTGGCCATTTAAAAAAAACTGCCTTAACAGTTTTACACATACACAAAAAGTGAATGAAAATGGATTTTGTTGCGGTTAGCCATTATCCAAACCAAACTTATTTGTTGTGTGAAAATGGTGAATGGCGGCTTATCAAAACCAAACTTATTTAAGGATTTTCAATTTAAGAATTGGTCCTGCTTCTGGTTGACATTATTTTGACAATAATTTTGACAGCTATTCTAAAATAATAACGTCATTTAAAATATTATTGAGATATCTTTGATTTTACTCAAAAAAAGACTATTTATTATTTTGCAAACCAACCTCCCAGGCTGGTTTTAAAATTTCATAACCGGGTTGCAACTGTGACGTCATTGTTTTAAAACGAAAGGACCGGTTGCGGTTCTGGTTCAACCAGAACCAGGACCAATTGTAAAACGAAAATCCTTATTGTTGTGTGAAAATGGCGTATGACGGCCAGCTGCGCTGTTTGTTTTTGCTTACTAACCATTTTTTATCGTTGCCATTTTAAATTTTATTTAAAATATGCCACATAATCTTTGGTTATGCATCCTTTCCCTACATGTTGGATTTTCTGAAGTATTTTCTACAGATCCAAAACGATAACCCTGTCATATTTGTCTACGACTTATGCTTGGAAAGAAATAAATGCGTGTTAACGATATCTTAACTGACGTAACCTAAAGTATAATTCAAAAGCTAGTCTAGTAAAGATTTATTATTCTGTAGGTTTATATAGCGGCGTTACCCGCTTTATCTAAAAATAATGTAATTAGACAGCTGTCATTGAGTGATATATCAAATACAAAGTAGGATTTGTTTGAATACAGGTCACACTCTCAGTAGTTGTGTACTAGGTGGATTTTCAATAGTTACACTGATTTGATTGATTGTTTAATGAAACTAATGTTAAGTCTACAAATCAGCAAGCAGGATCTCCTGTGAGCTGCACTCTTGCCTTTTCTTGTACATTTGCACTTGAATATAGAATATTATCATTATTATTATTATTATTACATACTAGTGAAGGATAAAAGTGAAAATAAAATTTCTTTTAACTTTTTTATTAATTTTTGCAAATATTTTGAGTAAACCACTTTTATTAAAATCTCTATATCTAAAAATTTACTGGAACTAAAATTTCATCCATTTTCTAGTTAGTTTAATTTTAAATTACAATATTCACTTCTTCCTTAAGTGACTTTTAGCTCGTTTGCCCGAACCTCTTACTTTCTTCATTTATTAATGAAATTCATAATACCTTATATAACTGCTTAAAGGTTATGTACTATTAAGTTTACCCTCTAGACGTTATGTGCATGTTAATTTTATTACTAAACATTAATAATTATGATTAAATTATACATATTCATAAGCATTAAATTATACATATTCATAGGCATGTCTAAATCATGCCCTTTGGAGTAGATTTAGGTAAAAAAAAGTCCGTAAAAGCATTGTCATAAGATAACTTGAAACGTGTAAACGAAAATGGTTAGTGGTTATCGTTTTCTCTTAGGAGTTTCGCCTGATTCGAAAAGATTTTGAGTTAATTACGTCATAGAGTACGTTATTAGTTTCTTACGCGATATTTTTAGCACATTGCATTGCTTTCATTTTTCTTTGTTTATAGCACAGTTAACCATGGTTTATGTATGATTTTTGGCTAGGTTTTTTTTTTTAAACCACTTTGGCTTTTATGTAAAAATTATATTTTCTTTTTTTTTTGGTTCTGGTTAGTCTGAGCATCTGGGCAGTTTCTTAAAACATTATGACATACCTTTAGCACAAATAAAATTGTGTTTTTTAAAAGTGAAATACCCACTAACCCTCATTTCTTTTCTACTACCATGTTCCGTTTTGCAGATTATTTTCAGGTAGTCCCCGATTGTCTCCTTGTTGCTCTTTTATGTTTCATCTCTATTTCTTGATTTTTTCATCTGTTTAATCTGTCTTTTCTCTCCGTTTTGTCTCCGTGTTTTCTTGTACTCCTTGCTATTAAACTTTGCTTGTATTTTCGTGCTTCTCTTTCATTATCTGTGTTTTGCATGTTTTTCTTTCGTCAAATCGATTTTATTTTCAATTTGTGATCTTTCTTTAATCTGGAGTTTAATTGGGCCGGGCCTTATTATTTACTCTTTAATAATCTCTTAAAACGCTTATCACATATTAGTTTAGAAATTTTAGTTAAATATCATTATGATATGATTGCGTAGTTTATGATTTGTGAATCAGCTCTAATGGAAAAATTAAGTTTATTTTTTCCCCATATTCGTATTTTTAAAATTCGCAAAAGATCTTTTTTTAAATAATATTCATCGGTACATAAGGTTGGCATAGCCTGACTTTGATAGAGTTGCTACTATTTTTGAAAGTTTCGCATGAAGGTTAAACAACTACCTACTACATATTTTTAGGCACTTTACCAATCTGTTATTAAATTATATATTTTATCCCATTTTTTAATTTAGTTGCAGGTTTATTGAAGCAAATAAGCATATAGTACTAACTATTGTTTTATTGTTATTATAGATTAGTGGCTACTATAAGGCATGCTTGATATAAACTGATAAACACATTAGTGAATTTACCCAATCAATCAATGGCTACCGTGTGGCCATAGTAGATACTGTAAAATTACTTGCTGCGTGGAATTTTACAAAAACAATTGTGAATTTATCTAACAATTTACATACCTGACAGTGTATATTCTCATTTATTTGTGTAAATTTACAATGATAAGTGTATTTCTCTTATGTATTACGGATTATACCCCTTACTTACTACAAATTGCCACATTATTATATTTTAAAAAAAATATCTGATATGATTTTTTCAGAGTTTACAAAAGTGTTTTAAAAAACATAAAGCTGATCTGTAAAAAGCAATCGTTAATTTTCGTACCTTTTAATGAGGGTACGAACAGTTAGCTAAACGCAAAGTTATTAACCTTTTTCAGTCAGGAGAATTAGTTAAGATGCATGAACGTAATGTTATACTCTAAGGGTTAAAACTGGAACATTGGCATAAAATGCGCAACGTCAGATTTTACACTCACGGAATCGTTTATTGAACATGTGACGTGTACCTGCCATCAGAACTTAAACCTACTATAGTAGTTTATCTAACTAGTGCGGAAAGTGACACTTTTCCTACGCTTTAGTGGAGTTTGTCCAAAAATCAAGGGGGAACAGTCACTTTACGTACGTGTTAGGTACGATTTTTTTGTCTACGATCACTTGAATGTGCCGTCAAACAGACATATAGAGAGTCAGGTGGACGTAAAAACAAGCCAATAATTAAAAGTCCTAGTGCGGAAAAGTATGAAGTTAAATTCATTTTTGCACTCAGTGCGGAAAAGAGCAACTTTAGGCACGTAAATGAGCGCGAAGAGTAAGTACTTTCCGCACGAGAGTTTTATTTTTAATTTACAGGATAGTAATTTAGCCAAAACGTTTACACAATATCATTAAGTCTATCAATACACTTAGTAGCTTCGCAGCAAGCAAGCTATTTATAAAATAATATACAGGGTATCGCACACAAAGAAAGATTTTGTCATTTAAAAACGATTTTTGTTTGATAATATTATTGCTAAGGTTGCAAACCAAACATTCTTTGGGTTTTACGATTTTAACACAGAAAAAATATAATATGTTTTATATAAAATATCACAATTAATTTCTTAACTGGAAATTAATTGTTTACTTATAGTATATGTTAATGGGTAGTAGTGTATTCTTGATCAGTACATTTAACTTCAAAGTTATCGCCTAATTACTATATTTATCTTGATTTTTAATAATAAAAACGGAATGCAAAAATGGTTTTTGGTCAGCTTTAGTTAATTTTTGTAGTTAATTTTATTGTTTTTGTTTAAAAACTTGGGTGGACGTCTCAAAAGAAAAAAATAGTTAAAAACAGTTTTTTTTAAACAATGCGAAAAAAAATTAACAAATATTAATAAAAATCACGATAACCATAGTTACTCCTCCTTAAATACTAGAGACCGTTAACGTAATAATAATAACAATAATTGCTAAAGTAATTCTATAGGGAAATATTAAGTAACCCCCTCTCTCAATGTTGCGTGACATCCTGTATATTTTTAATATATGTGTCGTCATGTCAGTAGCAGCCTTAGGAAGTTCTGCAGTGTCGTGACGTCCCACTGCCTTTCCGCCTGTCTGTCTCCACGATTATTCCTGTTGTTGTTTGGTGTGTAGTAGAATTTACACTGTCAACTCACTGAACGTTTTAATAAATTATTTTTGGAAACATAGATTTTGGACCGATCGAAATAACTCATTTAGAGGCAAAAATAAATAAATTAATGACATAAATTTGATGAGTAGAAATGGCAAAGGGGCTTATAAAAAAACGTTCAAAAAATCGTGAATGACAGAGAAGAAAATTATATTATTGCAATATCTGGCCAAACTTAATGTCAACAAATAAAATCCAAAAAAATCCAAAATAATTGCTTTTGCTTTTAATTTATAGTTTTTTTCCAAACTTGGTAAAAATACCTCTCTATTTCTTCCATGAGCACATCTTTTATGTAAAAAATTAGTATTTTCTGATATTTTGTTTTTCTTCTTTTCAAAAGCCCTTTTTTTAATCAAAAATTCTACTTAGGAAAATCGTGTTTTGCCACAACTATTTTTTTTTTGTTTTGACTTATAATTTTTGATGCAATAAAAAAAATCTATAGTCACAGTTTAAAAACTTTGTCAATTCAAAAGAGAAAAAACATGATTACAGGTGCGCGCCGACACCAATAGATTTTTCTGAAATTATGATGAAATGAAGAACAATTTAAAGGCATAAAAAAGCAGGGTAAGAATGGGGTGCCGCATTCCGTTTAGACACAGGTGCGTATCACAGAAGGAATTAAATACAGTTTATAAGTAAATATTGACAAACAAAACGAAAAAAAAAGATTTTGTTTTTAGCAGAATACAAAACCAGCCGATTCTGCAGTTTAGTACGAATTTTCTTTAGCATAACATATGTAGTGGTACGTTGATTGATACTAGATGTCGGTTAACCTGGGGGGACCATCATAAGGGGCCCAAATACTATCAATGTTACATTTTGTAACCTTTTTGTAGCTATTTTGTTACGGTTAAATTAATTTTGTAGCTGTAGCCGTTTTCGAGAAAACGCGAGCCCTTAACTTAACCGTTAAGCTGAGGGGCCACCCCATAACTTCAGTTCTGCTAAAGCTAGAAAGTTTAAATAAACACTACATTTTGTAGCTCAGCTCAGAGGGGATCAAATCTTAAAAGTTTTTAAAATATTCCTAGGGTTGGGTTGGAAAATAGTAGTTTTCACAACTAGTGGCTAAAATAGTGCTTTTTTAATTCCCTCTCTAAGGGGGAAGTAATGTAATCATTTAAAAATCGCACTTCGAGATTTTCATGATCCTCGTCGGTCTGTCGTTCGGTCTGTCTGTCACCTACCTTGTAATCACTCTAACTTAAAAACTCCTTCACTAATCATAACAAAATTTTACATAGTAATTACATGTGTTGACTCGCAGACCCCTATTGTTTTTGAGCATTCTCCTATCAGATCCTTCGGAGCTATCCCCAAAAAATATTTTTTTTTCTTACTGTGTGATACCTCTTTGGAAAGCTGTAAAAAAAAAGTTGATGGGGCAAAATTTTTGACTACGTGTATACATATCCCATAAAAAATGCACAAAACTCTTAAAAAATTCAATATTGTGTGCCATACAGGGTGATTCACGACGAAGTGCAAATATTTTAATTTTTTTTGAGTCTTTTTGTCACATATACAGTGTGATTTATGAAAATATTGCAAAAATAAAAACAGACGTAGCTCAGAAACCAATAGCCGTATTTACTTTAAATTTGGCACACGTAAGGAGCCCCAAAAGCCACTTCTACCAATGTATAAAGAAATTTAAATTCCAAGTCCGGACTAACAAAAATTAGTATTATATATTTCTGTTAAAAACAACACCCTGTATACTGCAATTTGCAAATTTTGGTATTACCACATAAAAGCTAAAGGACGGTGCTCTAATAGCCTTAGATTTTAAAGTGCTAAGTCTCAGTTTTTTTATATAAAAAATTAAACCATCCAAATTCCAATCTTGAGATATTAGGGTTACAAACAATATCACGTTTTAAATTACTAAAAGCGTTAAGTTAAAACTAACTTAGGCATAAACAAATCAACACCCACCCTACCCAAGCAAAAATAGGCTGGTACAGGGCCGGATTAATATCTTTTAATTTATTTTTATAAAATATACAAACACATACTTTATTAATAAACTCTATTTTAATTTGAAATCCGTTTTCGGAATTGATTTGTCCTTATTGGAAAACAACATTTTTTTGTACTTTATTTGGAGATTTTGGTATCACAACATACAAGACAAGAGCATGTTGCTCTAAAAATTTTTTTAAATTGATTATCATCTACAAAACCGTCCCAAGATTACAACCAGGGGATAATGTACATGGTGATCTACCATAAATGTCGCCATTTTTCTCCGTTATTATGCATGCTATAAAAAAGTTTTTGAAATCAGAAGAAAACGAGGAACTTAAAAATTCGATAAAATATGAAAAGTTTTATTTAAAATAAGAAACCTTATGTCAAAATTTGACATTTGCAATGGCACTTGTCAACTTTGGCATACATATTCTAAAAGGCTGGAAAAAGTTATACATATATCAAAATCTCCAAATGAAGAATAAAAAAAATGTGGTTTTTCAATAAGGATAAATAAAATCAAATAAATATTAATCCGGACCTGAAATTTTAATGATTTGACTACGACTTCAAGTCAATTCCGAAAACGGATTTCAAATTAAAATAGAATTTATTAATGAATTATGTATGGGTATGGGTATGGGTTTGTATATTTTATAAAAATAAATTAATAAATATTAATCCGGCCCTGTACCAGCCTGTTTTTTGCTTGGGTGGTGCGCGTTAATTCATTTATGCCTAAATTGGTTTTAACCTAAAAATACGTTTTTAGTAATTTAAAACCTGATATTGTTTGAAACCCTAATATCTCAAGATTGAAATATGGATTGTTTTATTTTTTTTATAAAAAACTGAGACTTAGCGCGTTAAATACAATCTAAGGGTATTAGAGCACCATCCTTTAGCTTTTATGTTGTAATACCAAAATTTACAAATTGCAATACAGGGTGTTGTTTTTAACAAAAATATATAATACAATTTTTTTTACTCCGGACCTGGAGTTTTATTTTTTAGTATTGGATATGAGTTGCTCCTGGCCTGTAATACTTACCATTAAAATATTTGCATTTCGTCGTAAATCACCTTATCTCGAGTTATGGAACGAAATGTTAAATAAAAAGTAGATTAAGTTAAGATTGTCTTATAAAATTTCATACAAATCGGTTTAGTCGTTTTTGCGTGATTAATGGACAAAAATCTTATATAAACGATTATACATGCAGGGTGGATTCTTTAAACTGAACGGTGCTTCTAATGGGTTAGAATTTGGTTTTAGAAAAAAATACAAAAACTCGTCAACTGAGATTTTTAATTTTCTTTGATCGTGCTATCTCGGATTTTTTTTATGTCATTTTTTTTACGAGGTATGGCAAAAAAATATTTTTTTTAAATGGGACACCCTGTATAGTTTGACATTTTTGAAGTCTAAAAACAATTATCTTTTTGACAATACCACACACGAATACTTTATCTCTTATGGTTTCCAAGATAGAGGCATTTAAACTTGCATTGAATTGTTGTCTATGCCCTGTTTTACGGGGGATATTTGAATGAATATCGAAGATTTAGATAAAAATATCTTGATTATCGTAAAAGATAGATTCTACTGTGTAGTATAGCTGAAGATAGAATTGTTTCAAGATTTCAAAAATTACAAAATATACAAGATGTCCTATTTAAAAAAATATATATTTTTGCCATACCTCGTAAACAAAATGACATAAAAAAAATCCAAGATAATTAAAGAAAATTAAAAATTTCAGTTGACGTGTTTTGGATTTTTTTATTCAACCAAATTCTAACCCGCTAGAAGCACCATTCCGTTTAAAGATTCCACGCTGTATATATATATATACAATGAGCTTCAGGCTACTGCGAACGTAGGGGAAATCAAGTCCAATTTACTCTCCGTGCCGTACGACCGAGGTGGATTCGAAGAACGCAAAAGATAACACTGCAATGTTATCTTTTGGAAACTTATTTTGTTTTATTGGTGCCTTGCTCGAGAAACAGATTGATAAGTTCTTAAGTGAAATAATACATTTTTAAAACTAAAAATGGATGTCTACGAAGTTGCCGAATAAGTACAGATAGTCAAATGGTACTATCAAGGCAGACCATTGAGACTTATTCAAGAACATTTTTTGGAGAATTTTCCAAATCGCCCAGAACCTAGTTATCAACGATTCATAGGTTGGTGCAGAATTTTGTAAAGTTTGGTTGTGTAGCGCCAAGAAACCATAAAAAACCACTGTTTTGAATGACGAGCAGGAGGTGTCATGATTTGCGCTGCAGTGGAGGAAAATCGAAAGTTAACTAGCCACCAAATTGCCGAAGCAGTTGATACGTCGTCAGCCACTGTCTTACGTGTTCTAAAAAAGAATGGTTATCATTCTTACAAAGCGTCAAAAACGCATCAAATTTTTCCCGAGGACAACTATCGTCGTATGGAATTTTGCGAAAGAATGATGGAAAAAGCTAATCGTGCTGAAAACTTTCTGAAATCTATTCTTTTCACAGATGAAAACACTTTTCCATTATTGAATCGTCATAACCCAACACACGTTCGATATTGGTCGAGGGAAAATTTGCATTTTTATTTTTTTTTTAAATGTTTGGGGGGTATTGTAGGGGAACACGTAATTGGGCCATTTTTTATTTACGGCTGAATGGTCCTAGATACTTGGATTTACTGCAGCAGCATATTATGGTTTCAACAAGATGGTTGTCCCACTCACAATGTTGGCTTTGTTAGGGAATATCTTGATAATGAATTTTCTAATCGGTTTATAGGCACACGGGGAACTATTTTAAGGATTTTCGATTTAAGTATTGGTCCTGGTTCTGGTTGACATTATTTTGACATAAATTTTGACAGCGGTTTTAAAATAATGACGTCATTTAAAATATTATTAAGATATCTTTGATTTTACTCAAAAAAAGACTATCTATAATTTTGCAAAATTTTAGGGGTTATGCTTACAACCAAAGGGCCGAACCAACCTCCCAGGCTGGTTCTAAAATTTCATAACCGGGTTGCAACTGTGACGTCATTGTTTTAAAACGAAAGGAACGGTTGCGGTTCTGGTTCAACCAGAACCAGGACCAATTGTAAAACGAAAATCCTTTTTATCGCCTGCTCGATCACCCGATCTTTACCGGCATGAAAGGGCTAATAATTTGGAAGAACTTCGTATTAAAATTGAAGAAGCTTTTCAAACTATCATCCCTAACATGCTTGGAAACGTTAGAAGGGGTTTTTATAATAGGCTCGGATATTATCTAGCCTAGCAAGGAGGACTTTTCGAACAGTTGCTCTAAATTTTTTTTGACTGGGAGAATCTTTTTGGTTTTTAGGATGTATTATTTTATTTTGAGAACTTACTGTTATTTTGTTTTTCCTTATTATTTTCATTGTAACACGTTGTTAGTGATAAATCTAAGCAGTTGAAAATAAAACGCTTTAATTTATCAGTGACAAAAAAACAAGAAAATTACGTTATAAAAATTTGCGTATTTATTGACCAAATTCCGGTTTCATTGACTACACTCCACATAGCATCGTGGTTAGAGGCGTACTAATTAAGCAGCGAACGGCGATCGCAAGCCTGAGTGTTGGTTGCTCCACTGATAGGTGTGCGGTATCCCTGCATGTACGTACACTGGCAAATTGGACCTCTTCCTGCCTATGTTCGCAGTAGCATGAAGCGGTCTGTACATATATATAAATATGCGTATATATATATATATATATATATATATATATATAGTACATGTAAAACGAAATGTTTTTAGAAACAATAAAGTCTAAATCTACATATATATATATATATACATAGCACATACAGACCGCTTCAAGCTACTGCGAACATAGGGGGAATCAAGTCCAATTTACTCTCCGTGCCGTACGACCGAGGTGAATTCGAAGCACGCTACAGTGTTATCTTTTGGAAATTCATTTTGTTTTTATTATTTTGTTTTATTTCTGCCTTGCTCGAGAAACAGATGGGTAAGTTCTTAATTGAAATAATACATTTTTAAAACCAAAAATGGATGTCTACGAAGTTGCCGAAAAAGTGCAGATGGTCAAATGGTCAAATCATAACCCAACACACGTTCGATATTGGTCGAGGGAAAATTTGCATTTATATTTTGACGTAAGAACACAGTATCCCCAAAAACTAAATGTTTGGGGGGGGGTATTGTAGGGGAACACGTAATTGGGCCATTTTTTATTAACGGCAATTGCAATTTGAATGGTCCTAGATACTTGGATCTACTGCAGCAGCACATTATTCCAACTGCTAGGCAGTTGTTAGGTGTAAAATTTGGTGAAACATGGTTTCAACAAGATGGTTGTTCCGCTCACAATGTTGGCCTTGTTAGGGAATATCTTGATAATGTATTTCCTAATCGGGTTATAAGTACACGGGGAACTATTTTATGGCCAGCTCGATCTCCCGATCTTGCTCCTAATGACTTCTATCTGTTTTTGAAGAAGCTTTTCAAATTATCACCCCTAACATGCTTGGAAACGTTAGAAGTGGTTTTTATAGTAGGCTCGGATATTGTCTAGCCGAGCAAGGAGGACTTTTCGAACATTTGCTTTAATTTTTTTTTGACTGGGAGAATCTTTTTGGTTTTTAGAATGTATTATTTTATTTTGAGAACTTGCTTTTATTTTGTTTCTCCTTATTATTTTCATTGTAACACGTCGTCACTGATAAATCTGAGCAGTTGACAATAAAACGCTCTTATTTATCAGTGACAAAAAATAAGAAAATTACGTTATAAAAATTTGCGTATTTATTGACCAAATTCCGGTTTCATTGACTACGCTCCACACAGCACCGTGGTTAGAGGCGTACTAAATACAATGCGAACGGCGGCGAACGGCAGCGAATGGCGGTCGGAAACCTGAGTATTGGTTGCTTCACTGATAGGCGTGCGGTGTCTCTGCATGTACGTACACTGGCAAATTAGACTTCTTCCGCCCTATGTTCGCAGTAGCTTGAAGCGGTCTGTATAAAATGTAATGGAAAAGTCCGTCTACTCGAAAGAAATTTTGGATACACCCTGGAAAACTCTGGATAAACCCCGTAAAGGTCTGGATACACCCTGGAATGTCTGAATACACCCAGGAAAAGTGCGAATATGGCCTGAAAAAGCCTGGAAACACCCATAAAAATACAGGAAACTCTCTGAAAAAGTCTGGAAGGACTCTGGAAATGTCTGGATATACCTTGGAAAGTCTGGATACATCCAGGAAAAGTCCGGATACACCTTGGAAAAGTCTGGATACACCCTGGAAAAGTCTGTAAAGTCCCTGGAAGAGTCTGGATATACTCTGAAAAAGTCTGGAAACATACTGGACAAGTCTGGAAAGACCCTGGAAAAGTCTGGCTTTGCTCTGTAAAATTCTGGAAAGACCCTGGAAAGTCTGGAAACACTCTGGAAAAGTCTGGAAGGGTCCTGGATAATTCTGGAAAGACCCTGGAAGAGTCTAGAAAGGCCCTGGAAAAGTTTGTATACACTCTGGAAAAGTCTGGAAAGACCATGGAAAAGTCTGGCACTCTGGAAAAGTCTAGAAAGACCCTGGAAAAGTCTGGATACACTCTGGAAAAACCTGGATACACTGTGAAAATGACCGACTATACCATGGACAAGTCTGAATACACCCCTGAACAGTGTGGATACACCCAAGGAAAGGCTGGATATACCCTGAAAAAGTCTGACCGACCCAAGTTAACCCATGTGTATACGATTAGTGATTTTTTATATACCGAGTGGGCCACAAAAAACCGGACAAAATGTTTTCCGTTATAACTTTCGAAACATGCCACCGATTTTCATGCAACAAACTGCTCTTTGTAGGGAATTGAGCAACACTTTGACTAAAAATATTTTTTTGTCCGCCATCTTAAAATCTAAGATGGCGAAAAGAAACAAACTTTACCTTCAAAGAGCCACGTTTATTATTAAGTTAGGGAGGATTTTTAGATTTTTTTATAAATCTGTAAAAAAGCTATATTTCTGCCATGCAGAACGAGGTGCGAATCATTAAAATCGGTTAAGTGGTTCCCAAAAAAAAATAAAAAAATTTCAATCAGTGTTTTACGGATTATGCGATTGCCGTCTCAGTTCTGTCTGCATACATTTTCTCATAAATTCGTTATTACTAAACCGATTTTGACTGTCCTTTAACCACTGCTACTGAAATTTGCCGCCATATTGAAATCCAAGATGGTGGACAGAATCAAACTTGACCCTTCAAAGATGCTGTTATATTCATATTTTCTGAAAACTTTTTTATTTTTTTTTATTCGTAGAAAAGTTCTGCTTTCGCCACGTACAACGAGGTATATATCATTAAGACCAGTGTAGTGGTTCTCAAAAAATTAATTTTTGTTTCCATCATTGTTTTGCATATTATACGATTGTCTTCTCAATTTCGTGTCATAAATTCATAATTACTGAACCGATTTTAATTTAATAAAAAGCATTATGACAAAAATTTATTAAACTTTAAAGACCACTATTGAAATTTGTCGTAATTTGTAAACCCAAGATTCTGGACAAAATCGAATTCTTATGTTTCGATAAATTTTTCGACTTTTTTTATATTCGTAAAAAATCTCTGTCTCCGCCGCTTATAACTAGATACAAATCATTAAAAACGGTTTAGTGGTTAGTAAAAAATTATTATAAAATTTAAACAGGGCAACAAATTTACTCGCAACAAAAAAAGAGCGGCTTTTTTAAATGGTGGCAAATTTCAATAGCGATCTTTAAAGAGAAATCGATTCTTACCATGATGTTTTTTATTTTATCAAAATCAGTTCAGTAATAATGAGTTTATGAGGAAACAATGGTTAAAACAAAAATAAATTTTTTGAGAACCACTAAACCGATTTTAATGATTCGTACCTAGCTATGCGCTTGAAACCTAAGAATAAACGAGCTTCTTTGAAGAGATAAATTTAATCCGCCATCTTAGGTTTCAAAGTGGCTACAAATTTCGATAGTGATCTTTTAAGAGTTTTTGATCTTCGCCATGATGCTTCTTATTTTATTGACATCGGTTGAGTATCAATTTGAGAAGGCAATCGTATAATCTGGAAAACAGTGCTGGAGATAAAAATTAATTTTTGGAGAATCACCAAACCGATTTTGATGATTTATACCTCGTTGTGCGTGGCGAAGGTAGAACTTTTGTACAAATTTAAAAAAATATTTTAAGGTTTACATAACATATAAATAAAAGAGCCTCTTTGAAGGGTCAAGTTTGATTCTGTCCGCCATCTTGGATTTCAAGATGGCGGCAAATTTCAGTAGCAGTGGTTAAATGACAGTTAATTTTCGCCATGAAACTTTTTATTTCATCAAAATCGGTTTAGTAATAATGAATTTATGAGAAAATGTATGAAGACAGAACTGAGGTGGCAATCGCATAATCCGTAAAACACTGATTGAAATATTTTTATTTTTTTTTTGAGAACCACTTCACCGATTTTAATGATTCGCACCTCGTTCTGCGTGGCACAAATAGAGCTTTTTTACGAATTTATAAAAAAAATCCAAAAATCTTCCGTATCATAATAATAAACGTGGCTCTTTGAAGGGTAAAGTTTGTTTCGTTCCGCCATCTTATATTTTAAGATGGCGGACAAAAAAATATTTTTAGTCAAAGTCTTGCTCAATTCCCTGCAAAGAGCAGTTTGTTGCATTAAAATCGGTGGGATGGTTCGAAAGTTATAACGGAAAACATTTTATCCGGTTTTTTATGGCCCACCCGGTATACAGACCGCTTCAAGCTACTGCGAACATAGGGCGAAAGAAGTCTAATTTGACAGTGTACGTACATGCAGAGACACCGCACGCCTATCAGTGAAGCAACCAACACTCAGCCTTTCGATCGCCATTCGCTGCCGTTCGCCTTGTATTTAGTACGCCTCTAACCACGGTGCTGTGTGGAGCGTAGTCAATGAAACCGGAATTTGGTCAATAAATACGCAAATTTTTATAACGTAATTTTCTTATTTTTTGTTACTGATAAATAAGAGCGTTTTATTGTCAACTGCTCAGATTTATCAGTGACGACGTGTTACAATGAAACTAATAAGGAGAAACAAAATAAAAGAAAGTTTTCAAAATAAAATAATACATTCTAAAAACCAAAAAGATTCTCCCAGTCAAAAAAAAATTAAAGCAAATGTTCGAAAAGTCCTCCTTGCTCGGCTAGACAATATCCGAGCCTACTATAAAAACCCCTTCCAACGTTTCCAAGCATGTTAGGGGTGATAATTTGAAAAGCTTCTTCAAAAACAGATAGAAGTCATTAAGAGCAAGATTGGGAGATCGAGCTGGCCATAAAATAGTTCCCCGTGTACTTATAACCCGATTAGGAAATACATTATCAAGATATTCCCTAACAAGGCCAACATTGTGAGCGGAAAAACCATCTTGTTGAAACCATGTTTCACCAAATTTTACACCTAACAACTGCCTAGCAGTTGGAATAATGTGCTGCTGCAGTAGATCCAAGTATCTAGGACCATTCAAATTGCAATTGCCGTTAATAAAAAATGGCCCAATTACGTGTTCCCCTACAATACCCCCCCCCAAACATTTAGTTTTTGGGGATACTGTGTTCTTACGTCAAAATACAAATGCAAATTTTCCCTCGACCAATATCGAACGTGTGTTGGGTTATGACGATTTGACCATTTGACCATCTGCACTTTTTCGGCAACTTCGTAGACATCCATTTTTAGTTTTAAAAATGTATTATTTCAATTAAGAACTTACCCATCTGTTTCTCGAGCAAGGCAGAAATAAAACAAAATAATAAAAACAAAATGAATTTCCAAAAGATAACACTGCAGCGTGCTTCGAATCCACCTCGGTCGTACGGCACGGAGAGTAAATTGGACTTGATTCCCCCTATGTTCGCAGTAGCTTGAAGCGGTCTATATGTTCTTCTGAGCGAAGCAAGTTTTAGAGTAAACCTTTGCTTGATTTGTTTTACAAGCGTTGACGTTGGTTCAAATAATGAGCGCAGCGAGGTATTTATAAACGCGAGTAAAAAAAAGCACAGTTTAGCCGCGAGTTGCTAACACTATTTTTTTAAATACCTCTATTAAAAAATCCAACAAAAACAGGAAAGTACTTTTCAAAATTTCGAACGAAGGGCACTTGTTGCAACACACCATCTTAACACTATGGCTGGTAAATGAAAAAACAATGGTTTCCATAGCGATGTGCCTTTTTAATAGGTGACGTTCATTGTTGCGACATTTTAGTCTTCGACAGTTTGATATTTTGACGATGTTTTTAAATGATTTTTTCGTAAATACTTGGTGAAAACTGGCGAAAATGACTTAATTTTTAGGCAAGAATAATTAGATTTTTTCAATATTACTATTTTCCGCTATTTTTTTTTTATTTTGGGTAAAAAACGGACAGAAATCTTTTTTTGCACTCGTGAAAAAAAAGTTTATCTGCAGATAGTTACTGAAATCATGTTTTTGATGAAGGCGTAAAAAAAATATATCACATAGTACATTTGGCCTATATATTTTGGTCATTAAAATGAAAATATCTCGTAAACGGCAACAGCTACAAAATAATTTAATAAGTAAGATGAGAGCCAAAAGTTGTGCTCCATGCGACAACCATTAAAGTGTGGGGCCCCCTGGTAAATAAGAAAAATATATCACATAGTGCACATTTTTTTTTTAATTACTAAAAATCTAGGAATATTTTAGAAACTTTTAATATGTGATTCTCTTGAACAAGCCGAGCTACAAAATGTGTTCTTTATTTGAACTTTCTAGCTTTAGCAGAACTGAAGTTATGGGGTGACCCCTCAGCTTAAGAGTTAAGCTAGGGGGGTCGCGTTTTCTCGAAAACTGCTACATTTACAAAATTAATTTAACCGTAATAAAAGAGCTACAAAAATATATGGCCCCTTATGTCCCCTTATGATGTTTCCCCTAGGGTAACCGACGTTAGCGATATAACAAACTAATATCTTGAAATTATTTTAGGGTGGCGTCCTACCTTTTAAAAATTTTTGATGGTCAAAATTCTGCTGTTTAAGAAAAAATAATTTTAAAATATTTTTAAGTTTTCTATTGCTTGTTCAAAATTTATCCTTGAAAAAGTATTTTTTTTGAAATTTTTGTGCAACAGCGTACCATATGTTTGTATGAAAGTTTGAGACAATGATGTATTTGAAATTAACTCTGTGTTTCGGACTTCCATTGTCTATATTTTATTTATACACAATGGAAGTCCGAAACACAGAGTCAATTTCAGCGTATCATATCTTTTGTTTTAAATATTGTGATGTTAGCGATATAACAAACTAATATCTTGAAATTATTTTAGGGTGGCGTCCTACCTTTTAAAAATTTTTGGTGGTCAAAATTCTGCTGTTTAAGAAAAAATAATTTTAAAATATTTCTAAGTTTTCTATTGCTTGTTCAAAATTTATCCTTGAAAAAGTATTTTTTTGAAATTTTTGTGCAACAGCGTACCATATGTTTGTATGAAAGTTTGAGACAATGATGTATTTGAAATTAACTCTGTGTTTCGGACTTGCATTGTCTATATTTTATTTATACACAATGGAAGTCCGAAACACAGAGTTAATTTCAGCGTACCATATCTTTTGTTTTAAATATTGTGATGTTCAAGGAACAAATTTATCGTTTCAATAAAATAATATTTAAGCATAAGTTCATTAGTTTTGTAAATCAAAAAAAAAATGGTACGCTCCTGAATAAAAATGTCAAGACATTACCTTTTTAGGCATAATTTAAAAAACCAATAACAGGACGAATAACAGTAATTATATAAATATCCTAAACAGCAGAATTTTGACCTTCAAAAATTTTAAAAAGTTAGTACGCCAATGTAAAAATATGTTCAAGATATTAGCTTTTCAGCCTTAAAACCATTAATTATTGGTACTAAAACTGGAGAATTGTGACATTTAAAAATAAAAAATGGTGCTAGCAGGTAGGTATAACCATCCATTAAATATTTTTAAAAAAATCTATCTATCTTAATGTGAAAACCGCGTGTCGCTAGCTGCTACGTTTCGTGAGTTACAATTTTTTTAAAGTTTAATCCCCCCTCCTATCTTTTTGCTAACCTTCCGCCCCCATCAAAAATTAATCAGCACTTCGTCTGGTGACAAAAAATTTTTTTGTCAAATTTGATAAGAATCGGATTAGCGGTTTTTGAGTTACTGTATTACAGACAGACAATCAGACACCATCCCAAAATTTTGTATTTAAAAAAAATTTTTTTTGCCGATCTCAATAGCCTCCATACTATGGATTGATAAAAATATGTCAAATGGGCTGGCTTTGTATTTTGCTGAATAAAAGGGACATTGATAATGTCTTTAAAACAAAGTCTTTTTTTTCGTTTTGTGAGCCAATAGGTAATAACATTTCTGTGCTTCTTCAATACATCCCTGTGTCAAAACGGTGGGCGGCATCACATTCTTCTCCAGCATTTTGTGATACATCAAAATTTCAGAAAAATCTATTGGTGGCGCTGTACGCTTATAGTTGGGTAAATCGGAATTCTTTATTTTTGCAAGAGTCATTTTTTGCTACCTTTGCATTTTGATCAAATAACTGTAGATTTTTTTCTAATGTATCCAAAAGTAAATGTGAAAAAAGAAAAAATGAGCTATGTCAAAACTCCATACGATGATTTAGAATTTTTAGACGTCGTTGAAGTTAGATTGGGATTGGGATTGAGATTGACAAATATTATAGCGGACCAAACAAATACTGATTATAGAATACCGATTCCGTTTAAAGTCGGTATAAAGGAGTTTTTTAGGGTGAGGATTTCAAATTTTCGATCATATTTCAAAAATTATGAAGTTGAAAGCTCTCAGGGCGGGGGGATACCATCTAGTATCTCCGATTTAATTTAAAATTGGTATGTAGCGGTTTTTGTGGTCGAGGATTACGGATTTAAAAAAACTATAAAGTTGTCAGCATCCCGCTGAGTAGGGGGGGGGGTACCATCTAGTATTTCCGATTTCGTTCAAATTTGGTATATAGGGGTTTTTGGAGCCGAAAATTAAGAAGTTTTGACCAGATTTCAAAAATTAGGTTGACAGCTTCTGGAGGGGGGGTATCATCCAAGCATCTTAGATTTAGTTCAAAATTGGTAGAAAGGGGTTTTGGGGGTCAAGAATTACGAATGTTGGTTCAGATTTCACCAATTATGAAGTTAACAGTTCCCCGCGGGAGAAGGGGGCGATCTAAGTACACCAGATTTAGTTGAAAATTGTTATATTGAGGTCGTGGGAGGCGAAAGTTATGAATGTTCTCAAATTTCACAAATTATAAAGTTAACAGCTGCCCGAGGGGTGGGCGGTTCCATTTAAAAATTGATATATCGGGGTTTTAGGGGCCCAGAATTAAAAATTTTAGAGCAGATTTCCAAAACTATGAAGTTGACAGCTCTTCGAACACAGGGGGGCACCATCTAGTAGTATTTCCGATTTTGTTCAAAATTGATATTTAGGTGACATTGTCACGCCATATGTTATGCACAAATCGATAGCTGTCAAAATGAGCTAAATTCAGAAAATGGTTGTGTTTTTTAATATTTTAAAGTCAGTGTTGACGTTGTCACGCCATATGGAATACGTGAATCGATAACTGTTAAAATAGCCTTTTAATATGGATAATTTATGTCTTCTGCGCGAGACCCTAAAGTACGGAAAAACACCCCTAAATTCAAAAAATTGATGAATTTTGTATGTTTTATTTATTTATAAATACCAATCGTGACGTTGTCACCCCATACGATATACATGAATCGGTAGCTGTCAAAATGCATTTAAAAAAAAAATAATTTTTATTTTCAGCGCCAGACCCTAAAGTGCGAAAAAACACCCTTAAATTCGGAAAATGGTAAATTTTTGCAAGTTTCTTAAAGTTTTAAAATTTTTAAATACCAATCGTGACGTTGTCACCCCATACGATATACATGAATCGGTAGCTGTCAAAATGCATTTAAAAAAAAAAAAAAAATTTTATTTTCAGCGCGAGACCCTAAAGTGCGAAAAAAACCCTTAAATTCGGAAAATGGTTAAATTTTGCAAGTTTCTTAGAGTTTTAAAATTTTTAAATACCAATCGTGACGTTGTCACCCCATACGATATACATGAATCGGTGGCTGTCAAAATGCATTTAAAAAAAAATAATTTCTATTTTCAGCGCGAGACCCTAAAGTGCGAAAAAACACCCTTAAAGTCGGAAAATGGTTAAATTTTGCAAGTTTCTTAAAGTTTTAAAATTGATAAATAACAATCGTGACGTTGTCACCCAATACGATATACATGAATCGGTAGCTGTCAAAATGCGTTTTCAAAAAAAATAATTTTTCTTTTCTGCGCGAGACCCTAAAGTACGGAAAAACACCCTTAAATTTAGAAAATGGTTAAATTTTTCAAGTTTCTTAAAGTTTTAAAATTTATAAATACCAATCGTGACGTTGTCACCCCAAACAGTATACATGAGTCGGTAGCTGCCAATATGCCCTTTGAACTCAAATAATTTTTCTTTTCTGTGCGAGACCTTAAAGTACGGAAAAACACCTTTAAATTTAGAAAATGGTTAAATTTTGAAAGTTTCTTTAAGTTTTAAAATTTATAAATACCAATCGTGACGTTGTCACCCCATACGGTATACATAAGTCGGTAGCTGCCAAAATGCCCTTCGAACTCAAATAATTTTTCTTTTCTGCGCGAGACCCTAAAGTACGGAAAAACACCCTTAAATTTAGAAAATGGTTAAATTTTTCAAGTTTCTTAAAGTTTTAAAATTTATAAATACCAATCGTGACGTTGTCACCCCATACGGTATACATGAGTCGGTAGCTGCCAAAATGCCATTTGAACTCAAATAATTTTTCTTTTCTGTGCGAGACCTTAAAGTACGGAAAAACACCTTTAAATTTAGAAAATGGTTAAATTTTGAAAGTTTCTTTAAGTTTTAAAATTTATAAATACCAATCGTGACGTTGTCACCCCATACGGTATACATGAGTCGGTAGCTGCCAAAATGCCCTTCGAACTCAAATAATTTTGCTTTTCTGCGCGAGACCCTAAAGTACGGAAAAACACCCTTAAATTTAGAAAATGGTTAAATTTTGCAAATTTCTTAAAGTTTTAAAATTTTTAAATACAAATCGTGACGTTGTCACCCCATACGGTATACATGAGTCGGTAGCTGTCAAAATGCCCTTTTAAAGCAAACAATTTTTCTTTTCTGCGCGAGACGCTAAAGTACGGAAAAAACCCCTAAATTCAGAAAATGGTTAAATTTTGCAAGTTTTTTAAAGTTTTAAAATTTTTAAATACCAATCGTGACGTTTTCACCCCATACGGTATACATGATTCGATAACTGTCAAAATGACCTTTTAACACAAGTAATTTCTCGTTTCTGCTTGAGACCCTAAAGTACGGAAAAACAACCCTAAATTCAGAAAATTGTTAAATTTTGCAAGTTTTTTAAAATTTTATAATTTATAAATATCAATCGTGAGGTTGTCGCCCCATACGGTTTACATAATTCGGTAACTGTCAAAATGACCTTTTAACACAAATAATTTTTCGTTTCTGCTCGAGACCCTAAAGTACGGGAAAACACCCCTAAGTTCAGAAAATGGTTAAATTTTGCAAGTTTTTTAAAATTTATAAATACCAATCGTGTCTTTGCCACACCATACGGTATACATGAATCGGTAACTGTCAAAATGATCTCTTAATAGGTATAATTTTTCTTTTCTGCGCGAGAACCTAAAGTATCGAAAAACATCCCTAAATTTGGTTGAAAATTCGCACTGATTTTTTAAATTTTTTAGTAGTACTTAACTTAACCGAATTACAAAAAAGCAAATAATCTGAAACTTATTACACTTTTTTGTTTTAATTTTTTATTTTTTTTGTGTGAATTTTTTTATGTTTTTCATTCACAATCTATACATAAAATAAATCTCTAAATAGACCATTTCTGTATATCTATCCAAACGATATAGATACCAAAAATCTTTAGAATTTTTGTCTGTCTGTCTGTTTGTTCAGATTTTGCTGGGAATTTCTCTTCTGCATTCCTTAGACTACTGGGCACAACATAGGCTGCATTTCATCATAAGGGTTGTAATACCGCGGACCAAAACAAGAATACCTTACTCTAATTTGCATACGTTTTTTTCTACGTAAAAAAATACAGTTACCGATTCCTGTATACCAAATGGGGTGACAATGTCACGATTGGTATTTATAAATTTTAAAACATTAAAGAACATGCAAAATTCAACCATTTTCTGAATTTAGGGATGTTTTTCCGTACTTTAGGGTATCACGCAGAAAACATAAATTATGCATATTAAAAGGCCATTTTCACAGCTACCGATCCATGTATACCGTATGGGGTGACAACGGCACGATTGGTATTTAAAAATTTTAAAACTTTAAGAAACTTGCAAAATTTAACCATAATCTGAATTTAAGGGTGTTTTTCAGTACTTTAGAGACTCGCGCAGAAAAGAAAAAATATTTGAGTTAAAAGGGCATTTTGGCAGCTACCGATTCAAGTATACCGTATGGAGTGACAACGTCACGATTGGTATTTAAAAATTTCTAAACTTTAAGAAACTTGCAAAATTTAACCATTTCCTGAATCTAAGGGTGATTTTCCGTACTCTAGGGTCTCGCGCAGAAAAGATAAATTACTTGAGTTAAAAGGTCATTTTGGCAACTACCGACTCATGTACACCGTATGGCGTGACAACGTCACGACTGCTATTTATAAGTTTTAAAACTTTAAGAAACTTGCAAAATTGAACCATTTTCTGAATTTAAGGGTGTTTTTCCGTACTTTAGGGTCTCGCCCAAAAAACAAATTATTTGAGTTAAAAGGGCATTTTAGCAGCTACCGATTTATGTATACCGTATGGAGTAACAACGTCACGATTGGTATTTATAAATTTTAAAACTTTAAGAAACTTGCAAAATTTAACCATTTTCTGAATTTAAGGGTGATTTTCCGTACTTTAGGGTCTCGCGCAAAAAAGAAAAATTATTTGAGTTAAAAGGGCGTTTTGGCAGCTACCGATTTATGTATACCGTATGGAGTGACAACGTCACGATTGGTATTTATAAATTTTAAAACTTTAAGAAACTTGCAAAATTTAACCATTTTCTGAATTTAAGGGTGATTTTCCGTACTTTAGGGTCCCGCGCAGAAAAGAAAAATTACTTGAGGTAAAAGGGTATTTTGGCGGCTACCGATTCGTGTATACCGTATGGAGTGACAACGTCACGATTGGTATTTATAAATTTTAAAACTTTAAGAAACTTGCAAAATTTAACCATTTTCTGAATTTAAGGGTGCTTTTCCGTACTTTAAGGTCTCGCGCCGAAAAGACAAATTATTTGTATTTAAAGGGCATTTTGACAGCTACCGATACTTGTAAACCGTATGGGGTGACAACGTCATGATTGGTATTTATAAATTTTAAAACTTTAAGATACTTGCAAAATTTAACCATTTTCTGAATTTAGAGGTGTTTTTCCGAACTTTAGGGTCTCGCACAGAAAAGAAAAATTTTTTGAGTTCAAAGGGCATTTTGGTAGTTACCGATTCCTGTATACCGTATGGCGTGACAACGTCACGATTGGTATTTATAAGTTTTAAAACTTTAAGAAACTTGCAAAATTTAACCTTTTTCTGAATTTAAGGGGTTTTTCTGTACTTTAGAGTCTCGCGCAGAAAAGAAAAATTATTTGCTTTAAAAGGGCATTTTAGCAGCTACCGATTCATGTATACCGTATGGGGTGACAACGTCACGATTGGTATTTATAAATTTTAAGATTTTAAAAAACTTGCAAAATTTAACCATTTTCTGAATTTAGGGGTGTTTGTAACGGTTCAATATTTCCCTAACAATATCCCTTAGAAAAAATAATTCTTCAAAACACCCTTCTAATACCCTGGCAAAATCTTGTCAATTATCTTTACTATATGTCTGAGCACTTTGTTTATTCTATATCCTACTATTTTATGGCGAATGCGCTGGAAAAACAATATTTACTGTTGGACTGAGGTTGAATTATACTAGAATTATGATTATTTTATGTGGAGGCATTTTACTCTGTTTAACTTTTTTTTTTCAAAACAAAGCAAACCTCAATATTTCAAATAAAACACCATTGAACCCTTTCTAACAAACCAATAAATTTAATTACAGTGGCAAATCATGTGTTTTCCAAAAATAACATTACAACATCCATCTTTCTTTTATATTAACTAATGATATACAGTCTACAGTTCAATGAAACTTCGTATTTTTCTTGTATGATTTAACCAGTCCAAGAAAGGTTGCTCTGGCTCTGCAGTAACCTGAAACAAGAAAACATAACATAATTTTACATAACTTAACACCAAAACGGTCTTTCTAGCGCATAGTTTAAACCGCCAACTTACTAGATTAATAAGCCTTTGTTTTTTTTATTGATTATATCAAATTCTCCTTCCGTCAACTACTTAACACCCGAAAATAAAGTAGATAATAAAGGTTAGTTTTATAAACCGTGTCAAACAGAGAGAGACTTAGCGGTCTTATACTTACTAGAAACTAGTGTCGGTTCATTTGTTGAGTGGTAGATTCTTGTCACTAGTGATGTGTCAGTGGTTGGCAGTTTCTGTTACTGATCGGTCCCCAATTTGCACATGTCAGGCTTTAGGGGGTCCAATAAGTCCTAAAAATAACAGGACCAAGGTTGTCACCAATCATATGGTATTGATATTACAAAATTACTCTACCTTTGTCGTCAGTTGACACAACACTCACCTGTTGGTTTTATTTTGGTTTCAAGTATGCGTGAATTCCTTAAAGGGCATTGCCCAACCTCGTACAGCCTAGCCATGTTAAGTGTGGACCGTCTTGCTTGTCTCTGTGTGCATTGTTGGTCTGTAGGGTCCATATTTCCTGTGGTTTATACGATAGGCTGTGCAGACTTTAACAGGTTAAATTTTGATAGATATTCAGTTTATTTATTCAAACGAGGCGATCATCTGTCCTCATACGACTCGAGACTGGCCTAAAAGTATAAGAAATTCGAAATAAAGGAGGTTTATAGTCGTTCTAAAGAGGTAAACAAACAGTAAAGGGGAGAGAGATATTTGTCAAGGATCCGTATGTTACCTACACGGAAGGAAACTGTGACTCACCTGGATTATTTGGGAAGGCTTGGAGTGCCGGAAAGTGGTCTTTTTCTTGGCGAAAATCCGTGTTTTTCTTTAGGCATTTTATGGTTTTTCAAAATTAAATTCGACCGCCAGCTGACCGTGACGTTTGGGACGACGTTGCCAGATTGTCATAGGCGAAATCCTGGGAGTATACAGTGACTAACTTCACGTCACATAACTGTGATTTAAAGTTACACATTACGTTACTGCTGAGTCGTTTTCGAGAAAACCAAGTGTCTACACTTATTGTTTATTGGTACTCCCAAAAAGATAAAGTCCATTTCTTGCTCACTACTGCAACCAATGCCTTGTTGTTAACTTCTGTTCGTCACGTGATCTCTCCCTATACCGCTGATACAGAAGAAAATCTGACAACACCGCTTCGTTGTCTTTGTCTGTCTTAGGTTGATGAATAGAGACTTCCGACTTGAACCTGTCGCATTCGAAAAGTAGAATTTGGACCCCAGCCCCTGTCGATTTTTGCCCATATCAGAAAGATCGCCCAATTGTAATGCGTTTTCAGCAGCATCACCTAATATGGTAATCAGGATAAGCGATTTTCGACGGTAGTTTTCGCGCCTCTGAGGTTTTTGACCAATCGTTTACCCGCAGGAAGCTTCTTTTTAGTGTCTGAGATTTTCTGGAGGGAAGGAAACACTTCTTTTCCGGCACCGTTTTGAGTGCCACGTTTAATTTTTCTTTTCCAAGAATACCGAAAAGAAGTCGTGCCTATGGCGACCTTTGCAACCTGAAATCGTCGTAGACGGAATCCGCAGAGGTCCCATAAAAAGAAGAAAGTCTTCGTGGAAGTGCCCGTTGCCTGTGTTTGGCGTTTGAGGTGGTGATTTTCGAGGATTTCTTTTTGACCGTATAGGATACGGATAATGGCCGGCTAGACCGTGGCTTATCAGCCGATCGATGATTGAGAAGACCTCACGTCAACTCCCTGGGAGGTATTAGGTTACCTGCCATGCGGAATGTCGCCCTCAGGATGATTTGAGGGTGCTTGGTTCCGGTGCACAGCCATGGGGGGTCCTAGTGCCGACTCTCCACACCATACATTCGACTTTCCGTCCTAAGTGCTGCTTTGCCCTGGCCTGAGATGCCTAGTCCAGTCATGAGTCCTGTGTACCTGTTCCAGGGATGTTTATCCCTGTCATCGGCTAGCTATGTGGAAACAGATAAGAAATATTCCCCTGTCCAAACATTTTCTCTTTAAAAACCTTCAAAAAAAAAACTCATAAAATTTTATCAAAACTTATCAAAACAAGCTTCAACTTCATTTTTTTTTTATAAGAACCATTTCAACTTTTTCATCTTTGATAAAAGAACTTTCCATCATTGAAATTAAACATAAAAACAAGAGGAAAGACCCCTAAAATGTTAGTTTAAAAAAAAAAAAAAACTATTTTATTTGTTAAAATTTACATTTATTGTTTTACACTGTTTTCCAAAAATATATTTTGAGACTGTATAACCTGGTGTTTCATTGCTAAGTGCCCCACAACCGTGTGCTTACTCAAGTTGGCAAGAATGCCAGGCTCGATAGGACCCAAAGTATAGGAAGTTGTCATCGCTTCTATTTTGTATGTTTATTTTGTAATGTAACATGTTTTTTCGTACTTTAGGGTCTTGCGCAGAAAATAAAAATTATTTGTATTTAAAGGGCATTTTGACAGCTACCGATATTTGTAAACCGTATGGGGTGACAACGTCATGATTGGTATTTATAAATTTTAAAACTTTAAGAAACTTGCAAAATTTAACCATTTTCTGAATTTAGGGGTGTTTTTCCGAACTTTAGGGTCTCGCACAGAAAAGAAAAATTATTTGAGTTCAAAGAGCATTTTGGCAGCTACCGACTCATGTATACCGTATGGCGTGACAACGTCACGATTGGTATTTATAAGTTTTAAAACTTTAAGAAACTTGCAAAATTTAACCTTTTTCTGAATTTAAGGGTGTTTTTCTGTACTTTAAGGTCTCGCGCCGAAAAGACAAATTATTTGTATTTAAAGGGCATTTTGACAGCTACCGATACTTGTAAACCGTATGGGGTGACAACGTCAAGATTGGTATTTATAAATTTTAAAACTTTAAGAAACTTGCAAAATTTAACCATTTTCTGAATTTAGGGGTGTTTTTCCGAACTTTAGGGTCTCGCACAGAAAAGAAAAATTATTTGAGTTCAAAGAGCATTTTGGCAGCTACCGACTCATGTATACCGTATGGCGTGACAACGTCACGATTGGTATTTATAAGTTTTAAAACTTTAAGAAACTTGCAAAATTTAACCCTTTTCTGAATTTAAGGGTGTTTTTCTGTACTTTAGAGTTTCGCGCAGAAAAGAAAAATTATTTGCTTTAAAAGGGCATTTTAGCAGCTACCGATTCATGTATACCGTATGGCGTGACAACGTCACGATTGGTATTTATAAGTTTTAAAACTTTAAGAAACTTGCAAAATTTAACCTTTTTCTGAATTTAAGGGTATTTTTCTGTACTTTAGGGTCTCGCGCAGAAAAGAAAAATTATTTGAGTTAAAAGGGAATACCGTATGGAGTGACAACGTCACGATTGGTATTTATAAATTTTAAAACTTTAAGAAACTTGCAAAATTTAACCATTTTCTGAATTTAAGGGTACTTTTCCGTACTTTAAGGTTTCGCCCCGAAAAGAAAAATTATTTGCTTTAAAAGGGCATTTTAGCAGCTACCGATGCATGTATACCGTATGGGGTGACAACGTCACGATTGGTATTTATAAATTTTAAGATTTTAAAAAACTTGCAAAATTTAACCATTTTCTGAATTTAGGGGTGTTTTTTCCGTACTTTAGGGTCTTGCGCAGAAAATAAAAATTATTTGTATTTAAAGGGCATTTTGACAGCTACCGATATTTGTATACCGTATGGGGTGACAACGTCACGATTGGTTTTTATAAATTTTTAAACTTTAAGAAACTTGCAAAATATAACCATTTTCCGAATTTAAGGGTGTTTTTTCGCACTTTAGGGTCTCGCGCTGAAAATAAAAATTATTTTTTTTTTTAAATGCATTTTCACAGCTACCGGCTCATGTATATCGTATGGGGTGACAACGTCACGATTGGTTTTTAAAACTTTAAGAAACTTGCAAAATTTAACCATTTTCTAACTTTAAAGGTGTTTTTCCGTACTTTAGGGTCTCGCGCAGAAAAGAAAAATTATTTGAGTTCAAAGGGCATTTTGGCAGCTACCGACTCATGTATACCTTATGGGGTGACAACGTCACGATTGGTATTTATAAATTTAGAACTTTAAGAAACTTGAAAAATTTAACCATTTTCTAAATTTAAGGGTGTTTTTCCGTACTTTAGGGTCTCGCGCAGAAAAGAAAAATTATTTTTTTAAAAAATGCATTTTGGCAGCTACCGATTCATGTATATCGTATGGGGTGACAACGTCACGATTGGTATTTAAAAATTTTAAAACTTTAAGAAACTTGCAAAATTTAACCATTTTCCGAATTTAAGGGTGTTTTTTTCGCACGTTAGGGTCTCGCGCTGAAAATAAAAATTATTTTTTTTAAAAATGCATTTTGACAGCTACCGATTCATGTATATCGTATGGGGTGACAACGTCACGATTGGTATTTATAAATTTTAAAACATTAAAAAACATGCAAAATTCATCAATTTTTTGAATTTAGGGGTGTTTTTCCGTACTTTAGGGTCTCGCGCAGAAAACATAAATTGTCCATATAAAAGGCCATTTTGACAGTTATCGATTCACGTATTCCATATGGCGTGATAACGTCAAGACTGACTTTAAAATATTAAAAAATAACACAAAAAAACACAACCATTTTCTGAATTTAGCTCATTTTGACAGCTATCGATTTGTGCATAACATATGGCGTGACAATGTCACCTAAATATCAATTTTGAACAAAATCGGAAATACTACTAGATAGTGCCCCCCTGTGTTCGAACAGCTGTCAACTTTATAGTTTTGGAAATCTGCTCTAAAATTTTTAATTCTCGGCCCCCAAAACCCCGATATATCAATTTTTAAACAAATCTGAGATGCTCAAATGGAACCGCCCACCCCTCGGGCAGCTGTTCACTTTATAATTTGTGAAATTTGAGAACATTCATAACTTTCGCCTCCCACGACCTCAATATAACAATTTTCAACTAAATCTGGTGTACTTAGATCACCCCCTTCCCCCGCGGGGCACTGTTAACTTCATAATTGGTGAAATCTGAACCAACATTCGTAATTCTTGACCCCCAAAACCTCTTTCTACCAATTTTGAACTAAATCTAAGATACTTGGATGATACCCCCCCCCCCCTCCAGAAGCTGTCAACCTAATTTTTGAAATCTGGTCAAAACTTCTTAATTTTCGGCTCCAAAAACCCCTATATACCAAGTTTGAACGAAATCGGAAATACTAGATGGTAGCCCCCCCCCAACTCAGCGGGAAGCTGACAACTTTATAGTTTTTTAAAATCCGTAATCCTCGACCACAAAAACCGCTACATACCAATTTTCAATTAAATCGGAGATACTGGATGGTATCCCCCCCCTGGGAGCTTTCAACTTCATAATTTTTGAAATATGATCGAAAATTTGAAATCCTCACCCTAAAAAACTCCTTTACACCGACTTTAAACGGAATCGGTATTCTATAATCAGTATTTGTTTGGTCCGCTATAATATTTGTCAATCTCAATCCCAATCCCAATCTAACTTCAACGACGTAATTTTTAGTAAAAACAACAAAATTCTGCTTATTCCAGATATCGAGAGGTATAATTTCATCAAAATTCGTAAAAATTCAATTATTTTTGCGAAAATTAAATTTTAACAATGAAGAAACAAACATTTAAATTTTGAGGTTATTTTAAAAAGCTACTTTTACAAAAATTTTAGATTTTTGCACGACCTACAACTTCTGTATTGAAGTTTTTATTTTTTGAAAAGTTTTTTAAAAAACGTTTATTATAAACCCCTTTACCTTTTCCACTCACCAAATTGCTGCTAACAATTTTTTTATCTTTTATTTTAATTTGGTTGGACTATTTTCAAATAACCTTTTTATTTATAGACTTAATATTACAAGAAACTTAAAATTATCCGTGCCCTATTCCTGCTCCAAAACGTAGTACAGGGTGATCAGTTATAGTCCCACCCCTAATACCTAGAGGAGCATAAACAAAGTTTGCTACAAGGTTAAAATAAAAACTGGTTAAAAGATTTATTTTTAAAACGTTTTCTATAGGGTTACTACGTATAGATTTTAGTAAATCGAAGTATATTTTTCGATGTCTTTTAGTTTAACAATAAAACTAAAACAAAAACGCGAGAAAAAAATCGACTAAAGAACTGATTCGTTCTGTATATATTTTTGTTCATTTTTATATTATCACCCACATAACAAAAATTTTGGTTAATTGCGAGAATATTCTGGGAATATTTGGAATTTCCAAAACATATCCTGTGAATGTCTAACTGACAACTTTTTTCTTATTCACTGAATATTTAGAATGAATGTAATCTTATCAATACAGTTTTTGATACACATGGCGTCTACATATTCAAAAAATTAATGTTCAGATTACATCCAGTCTGAATATTTAATGAATGAGAAAGAAGTGGACCGTTGGATATTTACAGAATGTGTTTTAGATACTCCGAATGTTCACGGATTATACCAATATTCTTGCAATAATCATAACTGAAGTTAAAATTGCATTTAATAATTGATAAATATTTAAGGGATATTTATTATCCCTATTTAATTTTAGAAAAGGTCAGAAAATGTTTTATTTCTCTGCTCAATGGATGAAAAATTTCTATTTTTCCTAAATTATTTAATTAAAAAGGTTACCAGAAAAGGTTCTTCAATAATTATTTACTCATAATATTTAGTGAGTTGGCAGTGGCGTAGAAAGTTTTAAGTATAGGTTTCAGTAAATCGAAAAACGTTTTCTGCTATTAACGAAATAATCACGTTTTTTATTTGCTAATTAAAAAAATTTCAGCTGCGAAAGAAAAATGGGAATTCGGTACAAGTTATTAAATATAACAGTTTCTAGAATAGAACACAGATTTTTTATAAATTATACATAAAACATGGTTCAGTGGCCTACGGGAATATCCTGTAATTGCTGTCATATTTTCTACCTTAAAAAAATAATCTTGATGAGATCAATAAAGACTTCAGACTGACGTGTAATGACCTTCATTATATGCTTGTTGTATATATATGTATATATATTTATAGTATTACTACATTTACATCACGCACATCAGACGCGCACAAAAGTGTTTGGGGGGTAGGGGCGAGGTCTAGCACAATCTCACCAAATTTCATTCAAAGGGATAGGGGGTAAATAAAAATATCACAAATAATCATTTTTCTCTTCTTTTTTTCAGAGAAAATTGTAAATTTAAGGATAAATTCACGTAAAGGGAGGGGAGCCCACCACATCCTACCAAATCTTACCAAAGGGGAAATTATTTTGAAAAATTTAGTGTAAACCTGAAACCTCGGTTTCTAGTTTCTGATTGTTTCAAGTTTTTCTGAAAATATTTTTTTTAAACAGCCGAAATTTTTTGTCTGGCGGCCAGTATATTGAGGTTATTTCGGTCTTACTGAAACCTATCCATGTTGTATGCCTGTGACTGTATGTGTTTTTTGGGTGACACCCGGTTTCTCCTTTTTTCATTGCAGACGCACTCCTTCTCCCATTGTTTACCTTTTCAGAAGGGCCTGCGTAAGGAGAGGGGGAAACTGCGACCACCGACCAAACGACTGTTGCTACAACTCTTCTTGCCGGTGTAACTTATGGGGCTCCAACTGCAGATGTCAACGCATGGGGCTCTTCCAGAAATGGGGCTAAGCGTGGCAGGTGTAAGCGGGGCCTAAGCGTCTAGTACGCTTGGTGGAAGATATCAAGATGTGTCGACTAACTGCGAACATGATACTCATGACGAAAAAATACAATAAAAAAGCTGTATATGTATGTCAAGACGGAAACAGTCAAAATCCTTTTCATAACTTGGACAGGTTTTGTCAATCACTTTGATAGTGTTCAATTCACTATGTCTTTACTATTTATCTATAAAATCGGCCTACATTACAAAATTGGAAATTTGAATCACTATGACGATATATGACGCATCCTTAGGCCTAATGCCATTTTCGGAGTTAGTTGATGTATCTGGGTATTTTTATTTTCTTTTGTTTTCTTTTTTGACAGAACATTTCTTCCAACTCAGATATTTTTTGTTAAGTTTTTGGATATTTGAAAAACTATATTTTGTTATTTTTATAAATGATCAACCAATTAAATTAAATGACAAGGTACATTTTTTTTTTACTTTTCAGCTTAAAATACTTAAAAATGATTTTACTATTAAACATATAAAAAAAACCACTACACAAAGTAAAACAAAAACTAAAAGGACATCTAACGCCGTGATTGAACTGCTTTTGTAAAATATGCACATGGTCATCTATGCGAGACACTTGTCTCCTGAATATATTTTATGCTACTTAACTATATAAAGCATGAACAATATCACAGTTCCGTGCTTTAGTGTCCTTTTAAAATTAGCAAAACTAAAAATATGCATGGAATTAAGAACTCAAATTATGTTTAATGATTCCAATTTAAGTCTTGAATTCCTGACCCTAGCAAGGACCACGGACAAACGAATTTTCGTTTTTTTTTCTAAGGTTATCAAAATGACTTGTGTTAGGTGTCAATAAATTCGTTATATACCTAGATTTTTTATGAAACCAAATCAAATTGTTGAAAAACTCAATTTTCGCACAAAAATAAACAACACCATAATGGCCTAAACTTTTGTATATTAAAAAATCAAGCTCTTATGTAAAGAAAAAAGGTTAAATCTTCGTACAATCCAATTTGGCTTGGTTTCAGGTCAGCGCCCACGTTGCCAAAGGTATATCCAGCCACATCTTTGGCAACGCTGCGTGTCTGGCTTAAAATATCCCTAAAAGTTAAGATTTACCTAAAATGCTTGCCAATGATTCAATAAGATCGCTTGATTCTTTTTTGGTCACAATTGTCACATTTCGGACAAAAGTTATCGATTTTGACGAGCACTTTAGAATATTTTAGTGTAAGAAAAAGCCTATTGTAGTTATCAGAGTCTTAATGTCTGTGGTATCCCGATTATAAGAATATATCCATATTATGAATATTGTTACGTGTATTTAAGATACTATTATTGTAAAGGAAGATATACATTTGCGTAAAACGTTCAGGATTTTGTCAATACGCCTGCCAAAATAAAATTGTATCAAAAATTAATTATTTTCGTTTGATTTCCTGTAATTTTTTACTCTTATAGGACCGGTTTCTCAATAGCGTGTTACCATCGATTTAAATTATATAAATATATTTTTTAGGTCAACCTGAGGTAAGAGAACTGAACCCCACCTTGAAGTAACCTAGAGTTAATTTTAACCTGCGGTTTAACTATTTTAATAAGGTTATGTTGCTCGAGGTCACGCTTACTCGCTATTACGAAACCGGCCCTTATCGTGAAAAGCGAAAAAGCGAAAACAAATATAGATTGATCAAGATAGGATGCAATATTCTAATAATTTGCAATTTGAAGGTTATTGGAATTACCCATACAAGTAAAAAGACAATTAATTTTTTTTGTGAGCTTTTTAGTTAGGGTAATATAATCAAAATCAATATACTGTCCCTTATTTATAGGTGCTTAAGGTCTCTTTTTGCGATTTCCTTTCTAGAATGACGAGAAATTTTAAAATACTTTTTTAAAATTTCCTGCAGAAAAAAATACAATACGGTTAGATAAACAATCGTACGAAATTTTTAACGTCCAATTTTTTTCGCCGTCCTGAAAAAATTAGCAAAAATTGACCTATATGAAGTCCGTTAGTTTTTTGACTTATGTTTTTGGTTTCAAGTCGATATATTTTAGTAATGGTATAAACGTACCTAAATGACCAAATTCCACTTCAGAAAAAAGTTCAATTATTTTTGCTCCTTCAATTACTTTTCTAACATAAAATACGGCTCAATAAGTTACAAATTGGGAATTACGGCAATCCACCCTAATCGAGTAAATCGAAGGCTTATTGAGGCGTGGATATCAATCTGCAACCGCAGCATGTTTCAGAAGGGTGGTTCACCCCCCCTTTTTACATAAATTTAATTTTTGGTCGTAGTAGGTCATGTGACTTCCGGTCGCTTCCAAGGTTACCGAAAATAGATCTAATTTTTTATTTTTATGTGAAACATCTGGTATATTTTTACATTTTCTCTTTCCTAAAAATGATGGAGGAAGACGAAGACCTTTTTTTGAAAATAACAAACCAGCTGGTGCGATCGAAAAAAATATCAAGGAATCGGAGGTACGAAAAAATACTTCTCAGACTGAAACCAACATACCAGGAGTTACAAAAAGCCAAATTCAGTAAGTTGCTGTCTTTTAATACACATTTGCAATTTGTCAATTAGTGTAGGTTGGAGGCCCTGTATATAATTTTTGACAGTTTTTGTTTTATCAGAGGTGGAAAACTCGATTTGGCAGTTTTTTAAAATTATCGAAAATTGCAGGCATTTAAGAGAGATCAGTCTTTTCTTAAAATCGCTTTTAGATACAGATTTTTAAAAAAAACTAGAAGGAGAGGGCAACAGGCCCAAGCACCAAAATGACGTCGGCTTACGTCGTGCCTATGGACAAATTGCCTACTCGGACGTTAATAGCCAACTACGCAGCGACGGCGCTACGATCCTTATTTGACCCTATTTGGTGGATGATTTTTGAGTCGTACCCACGTCCGCACGTGCACAGCCGACCACGTCACGACGCCGGAATCTAGTGCGGTACAACGTGATAGCTGACGTAGCGAAATAACGACGAGTAACTGCGCATGCGTCAGTAATGTATGCTTGTCAGGAAAGTTAGAGAAGGTTAAAATTTAATAATAGGATATAACTAATTGCCGACGAATTCAAAATGGATTCATTTAACCTATTGAATGAATGAATGAATGAATACTTTATTCAAAATCCAAAATAAAAAATAATTACAGTTAATGTAAAATCTGATTAAATAAATAAAATTTGATTAAATAAATAAATTAAAAATAAAATATAATAAAAATTTAAGGAATATGAATAAAGTAGGAAGGGATTGCTACTAAGGCAGTATTTCTGCCAGCGCGTAGCTTTTCCCACTTTCTTTATAATTTATTAGTACCTGTATAATATTGAAATCAAATGCCTTTTTAATGAATCCGCCATCAATTCCGCAAACGCAGAATACTTTTCTGTTAGAATAGGGGGTGGTTCACATTGAAAATTTTATAGCGCTTCCAAAATACACTAAGTTATTTTAAAAACCCGAAATTATTCTATTTTTTATAAAATTTTGTATCAAAAATGTTTGGTTAAAATATCAAAATGGCATGTACATCGCCGACCTTTCTTGTACCAAGACCGACTTCTCCAATTGCTGGCCAGATAACCTTAATGAAAAACGCTAAAGCCGGATATCAATTAAGCAAACAAGCAAGCAAACAGGTGTGCCAAACTAAACTCTTTTTTGGCATTTTTTCTGAAAGTATGCTATTTTAAGACAATTAAAGGAGCTTAAAACAATGGGGGAGGTCTTAGCTTGCTAACACTAATTCATGACAGCTATCATTTAGTTTTTTCCGAATTTTATCGAATTGAGCCAACAAAACTAGAAAATTAAGCTTGTGTTGCCATGCTTAGGGTTCTCCTATTAGTGTTTTATGGACATAAAATATCGTAGTTTTTGAGAAAATTGAAAAATAAGAATAGATTGGAACACCTGTTTGCTTGCTTGCGTGCTTGCTTGCTTAATTGTAAATCGCCCTTAAGACGAAAAGGCGAATTTTGTCGCTGACTTACCACTGCTTTTGATGACTTCCATAAGCTTTTTTTCCTCCCGAATTTTGAAATTTGACGTTATCTGTATTCTTGACGGCCTGTGAGTATGTAGTAAACAAAGATGGAAAAATGGCGCGACATCGTTTTACTTTTGGAATGTGTCTTTCTCTTTTTATGTCATCAATGTTTCTAACTTGTGATTATGTCTTATTTTAAAATAAAAACAATTTAATAAAGTTGATCGGTGAGTTAAAACACTTTTTAATTTTTCTTCATGGGTGCTTCAAATAACGTTGTCCAACGTTTAAACGTAACTAAGGCAACAACGTAGGATTTACAACTTATTCTTACTTGGGGAAAACGTCGGTAGTATCCTTTATAACTACCGTCACAAGTTGGTAAATAAAGCAACCTCTGACGGACGTTGCGCGATGCCCTAAATATAATTCGCGAACTTGCGATGACCCCTCGACGTTGTGCCGACATTTGTGACATTTTTGGAACTACGAAAACGTCGGGAGTAAAAGAAATTTAGTCAGTGTCGTAAAAAATGCTACTTAGGGGAGTTGCTCAACTCTCAAAGGTACAGACGGCGCACGGTGGTCAATTTCCAGAAAAACGTGGACATAAATGAAAAAAATCAAAACTTCAAAATGTATCTAAATTTGCTTTTATATTTTGTCAAGATACCAGGCGAATAGTTATCTATGGAAAAAAAATGGTGTTTATCAAAAGCCACTATTGTGTATTTATCATAAAATTGGTGGTTTTTGGTCGGCATACAAAAATAACAACCTCTGTGGTTATCGCCATCATTTGGTTAAACCATCAAGAGTAAAGTTATTTCGGTTTATTTTTCTACGCTTACCCATAAAGCAATATATTCTGTATCTCCTTAAATAAAAAGTAACCATTTTAAGCTTTCTTTTCGCAAAATTTGCCAAAAACACAAAGAATGACTTGGACTGACAGAAGTAAATATAAACAAAAATAAAGATAACTACGAAAATCGTTGTTATTAACCATAAGGCGTGCTTATTAACGCCAAAATTACATTATTTTTGTGGTTAACTTATTTTGTTTATATTTACTTCTGCCAATTAACGTCAAAGTGTTTGTATTTTTGGATTTTTTTTAAAAAAGTGTTTAGAATTGTTACTTTCTGATTGAGAAAGAAATGACGATAACCACAAAGGTTTTTATTTTTGTATGTTGACCAAAAACTCCTTATTAACCCCATGCACAAGGCGTGCTTATTATCGCCAAAAATACATTATTTTTGTGGTTACCTTATTTTGTTTATATTCACTTCTATTAGTTCACGTCAAAGTGTTTGTATTTTTCGATTTTTTTAAAAAGAATGTTTAGAACTGTTAAAAGAAGCACAATACATTGTTTTATGGGTAAGCGTAAAAACCGTTAGGAAAATATATTGAAATAATTTCAATCTTGACGGCTTGTCAAATAAAGATAACCACACAGAGGCGTGTCAAACGCCCTCGCCCCGCAAGGCTAGGGAGGGAAGTGGAGGAGGGAAAGATTTAGTTTGTTTGATTTAAATCAAAATTGGCATACAGGGGTTTTTTCGGGAAGGGGATATGAATTTTTGACCAGATTTGAAAATTTCAATATGACGAATTCAAAATGGACAATTTAGGGTACAAATTTAAAAAATAATTTTTTATTGAAAAAAACTTCTAAAGAACAAGCTTTTATTAAATGCACTCAAAAGTAGAAAATAATTTTATATCTTTCTTATACCATAATAAAAGCGATGGGCGCAAATTAAAAATTTTAACTTTACATTGAAAAAAAGAGAACTACAAAAGAGAACTAAATTCTTCTTCTATTCGAATGATAAACATAATGCTTTCATCTAAAGAAGCTGAAAATATCCTTAGGTTATAGAGTAAGACAACTCTTTCTTAAGTGTAAAAGTAATCAAAAAATATTAAATACAAAAAATGTATAGCTTTAACTAAACTTTTAGCCTGTTTCATTTTTATGTATACAAAATAAAAAAAGTGGTAATTTGAACTTGCAAATTTCAAATAGAATACGCAGAATGTTATTGCATTTTTGCATTCTGCTAGTTCTAAGCATTTTTATGTAACGTACCTTATGATAATATTCAACTGTTAATATCTCGAAAACAGTTGAAGGTCGACATAGGGTGTGTTATATAAATATGCTTAGAATTTCAAAACAGAATGCAAAAATGAAATAATATATACTAGTGTACTGTAACATTTATATGTGCCAAATACTTAAAGTAAATTTATATTACCTAAATGAGATAAGTGGCGGTCGCAGGGAGGGGCGGTGGAGCCAATCGCCCGCCCCCCCCTTTTTTCGAGTACTTATTTAAAAAATTGCCGTTTTTTCATTAAAACAGTGGAACGAGGTATGGGAAGTGTGGACATTGGATATAATTGAATGTTACTTTGGAAGTACTAGTCCGATTTTATTAATTTTGATCATTTTGAAAAAAAAACATTGGGCTTTTTTAAACGATTTTAGTTAACTTGACGACCCCCCCCCCTTCATCGAGAGAGGGGGTTGATAAACAATGGGGGGAGGGGGTATACTAGCGAAATTCATCGAAAAATTGCAATGCAAAAAGGGATTAATGATTCAAATGCATGAAGTTATAAAAAAATGTTTACGTTTTCAATGTGAAAATTAAAAGTCACAACCCATTTGTTTTTTGTTTCTTTTTCGTTGCCCTTTTTTAATGTAGTTCGTTAGTATACCCAGACCTTAACTCTCCTACATTTAAAAAAACTTAGGTATAGCAACAAACTTATGCAAGAAGGGCTAGCGCTTTTTCAGTCATTTTTGTGTGAGATTTTTGCTTTCTGTGCAAATTTGAAATGTAGGGATCTGAAGAGATTAACAACTGATGCAAAATATCTTTATCTATCTTTTTATTTCTGCCTCCTGTAGCTTCTTCAAATAAATACCCGTTTGGAAATACGAAATGGTTAACTATTTCCTTTCCATGGATGAAAATTTGTGCAAAGAGGATGGCATATAATAAGTTGCTAAAGATAAGAAAAATATCTAAAAATAGTTTTAACACCAAAAGGTTTGTAACTTTCTTATTCCTTGACCCATATGATTAAGTGATACTTAGGTATAAACAGAGACGTTGCATATTTCGTCATGATAGCTTAGATTTTTTCGGTGTCGCGCATTTTGTTTTTTCAGGGGGGCAAAAACTACCCATTTTTTAAAACTGTTGGCCATCTTGAACTTTTTAGAATTCACAAATTTTAAAATAAATCGATAATATGTCACATTTAGTCTTTCAAAAAATGCAAACATTTTGAAAACTTCGGAATTGAATTCGGTAAAAAGGTACAGCCAATCTAATAAGTGCGGTATTTTGTGACCCACCCTTTATATTGAATTTAGTATTTAATAATTCTTAAAGGAGCAAACGATATCAGCCGTTTTTTATGCAATCTACTAGTGGAAGTTTTACTGCTTACAACCCAGCTTGTTTCACCCATTACTTTTGATTTTGTCTTATTTAAAAATAAAAATAAACCTTGTCTTAGTTTTATTTAAAAATAAAAAAAAACCTTTGTTTGGATAAAGACTTTAGTAGGTACCAGTAAAAAAAATGGTCACATGACATTATAAAACAGTAAACAAAAATGGTCACATGACATCACAAAACTTAGATGTAACTTAATACCATCATCTTGTAGCACAAAGATGCCTTATTAACCGGTAACAAGATAAAGTTGTCTATCTATTTTATTTTTCCACAAAAAATTTAGTTTTAATTTACTCCATATAAATTTATATGGCTTCACTCTAAAAACATGAAATGCTTTTAGGCTAACTTGGGGTTGCCGGTAACGAATATGATAACATTTTTCCGGTTGTTTACACTGTGTTCCCAATAGAATGCGTAAAATTATCTGACAGCAAATGATGTCGTGTCTTAAGCAAAAGTTTGACGTTGTCAAGCCTACCTTGATTTTTTTAAAATACAAAGCCGCCGCATGCCACCATATTAAACATATCTTAACAGTTTTAACTTTGTGCACGCCAATGCATGCGTAAAACCACTTTTCCGCAATTAAGTAGGAAAAACACTTTACCTGATTTTTTTTTCTCGTAGAAAAACGGTAATAGTAACCGAAAAAATGTTATCAAATTCGTTACCGTCGACCCAAAGTTAGCCTAAAAGCATATAACACACGAGCAATTTGATTGGTCAAATACAGGTACGAATGGGTACTAATTGGTACCAACATATTGGTATTAAGCTTTTGGATTGAATTTGTCCTTATAAAGTTTTTATAACCTACCTATAATATATTTAAAATCACTTTTCGTATTTCTCCAATATCAAAAATATTAAAAAATATTAAAGGCGCCTACCATTTTTAACATTTATGGTACCACTCAAGCTAAAATTTTTTTCTTTAGCAAAGTGACATTATTTTTAATAATATATGTGAAAATTTTTAAAATCTGGTCTTTTGTTTTAAAGAAAATTAGAATTGTAATTTTTTTAAAAATGGTCGTTTTCTTTCTTTTTTAAAACTTACAAATCAGTAACTTTTCTGGTGGTACCAAAGAAACCACATAAAAAATTTTATATGGGTGGAAGGGGTGTTTTATTCCAGAGAAATAGTGCTTCGAATCATTTTATTTCGGCGGTAATTAACGAACAAACACGTCAACTTTAAAACTCCATATCTTAGAAAGTAATCCTGCTCCCTATCTCGTTTTTTTTTTGTGATTTGTTGATCGAGTACTACAACATATAAAAAAATTATGACATTTAGCCGAAAGCCATTTGCAATATAATTTGTGCAAGGTTCTTTGGCATATATGTTGGCCTTCCGGCAGCGTACCCTACTGTGTCATAGAAAAATACATATGTTCCGCTAGGGGTCAACAGGGGCCAAAATTTGTTTTTAAACTATCCCCTATACCTTTCATACTAATGCACCTATCTACCACCAAGTCTATTATACCGAAAAAAATTTCGTGGCTGTTAACAAGGCTCCTAGGCTAAGGGCTAAAAACTTTGTTGATTTCAATTAAAAAACTATATTTCACTTATCTTTCGCCCTATGTCAAACAAAGTGCACCACGAAGGGTGCAGTGGACCATTTCTTAATTTTGAATACCTCCAACTTTGTCCCAGCCTCTAGGGGCTGTAAGGGGGCGCAATCTAATTTTCACTATTTTCATATTCCAGAAAACACTCCATATGCATATATGCACATTTTTCTGGAATCTAGAAATGGTATAAATCTTGACCCGTACAGCCCCCAGGTGCTTAGGCAAAGTTGGATGTAAAAAATATAGGCTCTTAAAATGTAAGTGTTTTGACTCGATCTTGTAATTGCCAAAAAATTTTGCACTTTTTGAATTTGGTATAGTAAATTTTGAACAACTTGTTTTAGATTTAAAATTTTTAGCTCCTATTTAATGGTCGCCTCTGAGATTTGGGATTTTTATATTTCATAATATTTGTTACACCAAATTCATGAGTTTTAAATATGCATTTTTCAGAATACCCTCCATGTTTTCTGAAATATGAAATGGTGAAAATTAGATCTCTTTATTGACATCGACAAAATTTTTAGCCCCTAACCTAGGGGTGTAATAGACTTGTAGGTAATGGTATAAACTATCAACCTCACTGAAATTCAGATGTACAGACGCATTAGTATGGAAGGTATGAGGGATAGTTTGAAAACACATTTTGGTCCCTGTTGCGCCCTAGGGGCAACATATGTAATTTTTATGACACAGTAGGGTACGCTGCCGGAAGGCCAACATATATGCCAAAGAACCCTGAAATTTATGAAAAAAAAAATAACACCCTAACCCTACTTTTTGACTGCAGCATTTTTGGGGCTGTTAACAGGTTGGACAGTAAGTTAAACTTCTAAATCAGTTACATCAACCGAAAAGAATCTAAAAAAGGGAAGACCAAAAGATCTTGGGAGAAAAGAACGAAAATTCAAAATTGGATGAGTGCCTCACAAGAAACACAACAACAACAAAGACCAAAGCGAAAGGAGAAATAATTAAACGATGTTTCGCCCGGAAAGATTAACACGCCAGGACGAACCCGTACTATGTTCGATAAAAATAGGCTAAGTAGTTCCAGAGATAAAACGCTTTCCACACACAGATGTTAAGGAATTAGAGATAGGATGACAAAAATAATCCTGTCTAACTGTTTATCCGATTATGATGAAATTTGGCGTGTAGGTTTTTAAATTTGTGTTTTAAATTTTACTTGTTAAAGTCTTCCTAGATGATTTTATAGCCTTTTAATCTTTGGACACGTATTTTTGACAATGACAATAAAATACTACTTTGTCCGACCCTCAGTTTTGACCCATAAAAAGAATCCCATAGATCACAATCGCACTATTGGGAAATCAAAATAAGCAAAGCGCCCTCTAACTTAAAGCCCCCAACTATCCTAAAGCCCCCGATACCATGGCAACTGCAGGTGTTTTGTCAACAAGGCCCACAGTAGGCAGAAGGGTATTTTTACGTTTTCTGACAGAAAACCATTCGAGGTTATGTTTATCTTTCAAAAATATTTTTTCAAAAACGAATATGAAACCACTCCGCGTGTGCGGTCGCCCGAAAATGGCCTAGCGCTGCGCGAGCATTACCCCGAGTTTATCAACGAACCAAGAGAACTTTACTGGCTCGCTGGAATTACTAGGAATTCGCCTAGAAACATTCCCATAACTTCACATAATTTTGTTTTTATTTTGATTCAATTTTTTCTTTAAATTTAAATTATTGCGGCATAAGTTATGTGCAAGTTTACTAGTGAAATCTTAGAGGCCTAAGGATATATTTTAGATCCCAACAGCAGTTTCAAAAATACACGGATACTTGAGTATTAACAAAACAGGTCAGTAAAGCTCCATTTAGAGATTGAAGAGACTCTTGCTAGTCGTTGATGCTTCTGTTTAAAATAGAATATGATTATTTCGTTTAGCGTCAGCAGCCGATTTTTAAATCTGCATGCTTTTTAAGTTAACCTGTTGTCCTTAAATCAGTGGTAACAGCTAGCAGGAGTGTTTCAAATTCAATTATAAATGCACTTGTAAATGCAACCTTAAACACTACACCCAGTTACTTTAATATGTAGTGGGGTAGCGTTTTTTGGTAATTATGCAGTATACGGTTTTCTGCCATTTTTGATTTTTTTTGAAAAATTCTTTATGCGGGCACCTTCTAGTGTCCCTAGGACCCCAAATCCGCCTGCGCCCGATTTTTTTTTTACGAGAAAAAAGGGTGCCCAGGGGGGGTTGTAATGTGTTTTTTTGATTGTTTTGGGTTGGTTTGAATTAGGTTGGGTTGGACTGTGTTGGTTTGGGTTGTTTTAGTGAAAAATAAATTTAAAAAAAACAAAAAAAATAAAAAAAAACCAACCGGCGCAGACGGATTTGGGGTCCTAGGGACCCTGGAAGGTGCTCCCATAAAGAATTTTTCAAAAAAAATAAAAAATTTCAGAAAACCGTATACTGCATAATTACCCGTTTTTTTAGCAAGTAATTCTGCAGTAAATGTTTTTTTTTAATTTTAGTATTTTACTTGTTTTTTTTTTATGAAAAAAATCTTGTATGTAGGCACTGTCTAGGGTCCTTAAAGAGTTAAAATTTATGAGCGCTGGAATTGCTAAAAAGCGCTGGGTTGGTTTGAGTTCAGGATTTGGGTGGTTTAGTTCCCGCTTTAGTTAAAAAAAAATGAAAAAAGTTTCATCACTAGTAAATTTGAACTTCCTAGGGGCTCAGGTAAGTGCTAAATAGGTATCTAAAGAAAACTGTTTACTACACTAATACCGTTTAGCCTTAATATATTAAGTGAGCAGCATGAAATAATATTGTGGAAAATTTTACTGATAAAAAGTTATTCTTAGGGTCAGTTTCTCAATAGCGGATTATCAGAAACTTAAAGTAACTCGCGAGCTATAAATCCCAGTTTTCTTGCTGTTTTTAAGCCAACATTTTTTTTAGGTTAACCCTGAGGTAAGGTAACTTACCCTCACCTTGAAGCCCTGGTTATCCTGGAGTTAATTTTCAGCTGATTTTTAAAGATTTTTACTAGGTTATATTGCTTGAGTTAACACAAACTCGCTTTTGAGAAACCGGCCCTTAGTCTCTCTTTTTTTTTGAATAAAATAAGTTAGTGATTTGAAAATTGGAAAACATTAATCAGGAAAAATTCTTTAAAATATAAATAGTTGCTCATTCATCTTTCAAATAAATTAAATGCACAGGATCAATTACTATGTGTGTATGTCATAACTGGTGGTTAGTGAACACTTCTATGAAAGTTGAATCACGCACTGTGAACCTGCTTAAATTTTGAAACTCATATAACACAGGAAAATAAAACAGCAGATTACAAAACTTGATTTACTTTGGCTTGATACTTTTGTCTCTAACTTATAACTTAGATAACAAAACCAAATCTCTGCTTCTGTAACTGAGAAATTATTATGCAAAAAATCTTTTAAACAGTTTATGAACATGTGCCACTCAAAAGAAAATTTTTAAGAAATATTGGTTGTCCTCGCCTAAAGTGCAAAATATAGAAACAAAATTTAGAGATGGAATATTTCTTGTTATTTTTATTATTCTTTTAGGAGCTGTATATAATAACAAAACATATAGAGCAGTGGATATTTAGGCAACTACCTAAAATGAAAAAGAAGATTCTAAAGGGCCACCACCCAGAGAAGAATAATAATCTATAAATTAAAAAGTCTATAATTTGTACCCAAACATACAGAGCAGTGGATATTTTGCCAACTAAAATGTATAGCAAAACAAGATGGTTCTATAGAGTCAGCACCAAACAAAGAATAATAATCTATAAACTCAAAGTAAGTTTTTGCTTCTGATTTCAATTATATTTGGTAAAACTTCATTAAATAAACAAAATTTATTATAGGCTAGATCCGATATCAAAAACTAATTTAACTCTTATTGTTTATTGCAAATTTTCTGGACATATTTTGAGCCTCCCCTCATCTATTTCAATTCCATTAGGAAAAACAGAAAAACTATACACAAAGAACAAAACAGAGAACAATTTTAAAGGGGGACACTCACAGATACTTTTTGGCTCTGTTGGAAATTTCATAGGGTAATTTTTATCTCTGGAATTTAAAAAGGGAAAGGTCTTTTAAACGTCTTTACTATTAATTATGTCAAAATTTTAAAAAGCTAGGATGACTGGTGTTGATAGTTGCTTTTAAATTTGGTATGGAATGAAGAAAAGGTTTAAACCTTTTCAGCGGATCAGTTTGACCACCAAAATTTAAAGAATAAAAGTAGGGTTATTTGGATGGTATGTTTGAGAAAACAATCAGAAAAAAATCATGAAATGTTTATTCCCTTTTTTATTATGAAAAATGTAACTTTAAGACCAACATTTTTTCTTGACTTTTGTGCAAGAAATTGTTTATTTGTCGCTTCTTGACAAATTTAAACTTAATATCTTGCGTGTTTGTAAAGCAATTTAAACGATCTTCTAAATAAGATGTCATTCGAGCCACTTTTTTTTATATAATTTCTCCTGGAAAAACTCATATCCCTCAAGTCACCCTCAAAAAGCCTGTTTATGGAAAAAAATATATTAAAAAGTAATTTCTAGACTACTAAAATTGTATAATGTTTTTCAAGTGTTCAACATGAATTTGAATTGTTTCAAGCATAAGTCAAGATGCCAATGGGCTTTTTTCCATGTTTGAAGGGAGCGCTTGATAATAAAGGTTTTTTGACGGATTTTGGTAGCTAAGCTAACAAATCCAAATGATGAAACTCTGGCTCCTTTGGGAGAACTCCAAAAAATAAAAAATAATATAGGCACCATAAGGGTTCTAAGAACAGATTTAAGAGTAAACATTTTTTTAAATAAACACATCAAAAATGGACTATATAAAAATCCATTTTTGTCGGAATATATACTTTTTTTGACATATTCCAGATGGCGATGACGGCGACTTAAAAGCACAAAATTTTGATGAGAAACTAGATCAAATACACACGTATAATACATTAACCTCAGGGTTTTTGGAAACACTGATTCAGTTTTTTAGAATAAACATTTTTTGGGAATAATATAATTAAGGTTCCTAGGGGCAAAAAGAATCGTAAATGACAAAAAAACTTGTGACCTCAATTAAGAAATTTTTGGATCAACTGAATTCATTTTTGGTATAAACAAAAATTTTTAGGGGTAATTTATGGGGCCTAAGGGTGAGTTTTAGGGGTAAAGTGGTAAAAACAACATACTATTGATAGAAAGACATCACTTTGGAAATTCTGGGGTTAACTAAATTCATTTTGGGGGTTAAACAGTTTTTAGTTGTAATGTAAGGAGCCTGAATGGGCAACATAAAAAAATTATTGGTGTAAAAGATATGTGATATATTGATTTAGGGTTTTTTTGGGTCTTCCAAAATTAATTTTGGTTTTCCAATTATTACAATAGGGATTCAGACGAGGATTTAGAGGTAGTTTTAGGGAAATATATCGATTTGGATATTTTTAAGTCTTCTAAAGTTGTATATCAGATGCCTATATTTGTTTTATTTTTTTCAGTTCCATACATACTTTGACTGATTAAATTCTTACAATAAGAATTTTAATTTTGAATTTTATATATATACCTTTCCATTTTAATAGATTTCTTTCCTACAATAAAGCATGATTTCGGAAATCCCTGACACTGCAGCTAGTTTGCTTATTGATAGGTTTATTGTATTCCTCATTGCATATTCTTTTCTACTGTTCACATAGGTTTTTTTTTGCCAGGTGGAGCAGCCTTCTTATTAGTATTTTCAGGAACCCTCCCTCCTAGACAGTTTCCTCAGGCCAGTATGCTTATTCTTGAACAAACGTGAGGGGAATTTCGCTCACCTCACCCCACGGTCCTTTGTCTTGGACACCTTAAATTTACAAAAATATTCAGGTCCTAATTTTATTTTCAACTCTTAAAAAGTGCATGGGGGTAGGTATTAAAAACTGGACTTTCTCTAGCTTTACTGTAGAGAAAACTTAGAAATAAGTAAATGAGACAAAGTGAGCAAAATGTGCCTCACTATTTTTTTGTATAATGTTTTTATTCTTTACCTAATATTTTCATTATAGTCCGTGAGCCCAGGCCTCCAAACTTAACCCTTAACTGAGCCCTTAAGTTAAGGTCCTTTCAACAGAATTTCTCGGAAATGTTTAAATTAGATAATGTGACCATGTGTTTTAAATACTTATAAAGCAATCCTTGAAAAATCAGCTGTTTGGAGCTTAATTTAACTTTCCGATGCTATCAAGAGGGGCTTAATGACAAAATATATTTTTTTGACAAAATGTTTGTCCATTTATTGTTAAAAAAGTTACAAATTTAAGAATATATATGTTTAAAATGTCATCTGAGTGGACATATGTAATTCCACATATGTTGGTGGTAGTCAACTGAGTAGTCCACCCTTCAAAAAGGAAAAACATACTTATTATATATAGGTACCTACATAAAATAACTTGTTTTCCAGAGGAATAAAGGCGTATTTAGAGTTCTGTACGGCAAGTGGTATGAGGTAAGATGCAAGGAAAATTAACAATAACAAATGCATGCTGCTTGTGGCTTACGGAACACTTACTTTGTTTATATAGGCCTCTTAAAGCGCTTTTATATAAGGATGGTTTGAAAATGTTGTCATATAAACACCACTAAAACCGATTTAAGCAATTTCTTCTAACCTAAAGAAAATACTAAACCCTAGTCTTTCAAAAAATCTGTTGTTAATTAATTAATTAATTATGTTGTTTTATTTGTTTTTTCTTTAAACTGACATTTAGTAAAGGACATAACCCTCGAAGAAAGCGATTTTATTTAAAACCATCCTTATATAAAAGCGCTTTTAGGTGCGTATAAACGTAGTAACTGAGGACAGCATATGCTGCTGTCCATGCTATAGTTATGGAACTCTGAATACACCTTAAAAGAATCTAAAGGGAAGAAATTTCCTTAAACTAACAACGTTGCCTAGTCACTTGTAGTTATTTCAAGGGGAAATTATGCAGTATACAATTTTCTGCCATTTTTGATTTTTTACGAAAAATTCTTTATGGGGGCACCTACTAGGGTCCCTAGGACCCCAAATCCGCCTGCGCCCGTTCTTTTTTTTTTAATTTTTTTTCACCAAAACAACCCAATCCAACACAGTCCAACCCAAACTAATCCAACCCAACCTAAAACAATGAAAAAAACACATTACAACCCCCCTCCAGGCACCCTTTTTTCTCTTTAAAAAAAAATCGGGCGCAGCCGGATTTGGGGCCCTAGGTACCCTAGTAGGTGCCCCCATAAAGAATTTTTCATAAAAAATAAAAAATGCCAGAAAACCGTATAGTGCATAATTACCTTTTAAGGAAAAACCAAGGGAAAAACCCTTATAAAGACAACAATACTTATTCAAAAAATGTATAGTCAACCGAAGGTCTTACCTTAAGAATTTGCTTTCTTTTATTTTTTCTTGATCCATTGCATATTTTCGGAGTCTTTAAGCACACCAAGAGGCAAATAATGTACCACATTAGCAAAAACCAAGCCACAAATAGAAAAACTTATTGTTTTTGTCTGAAAAATAAACACGCAGTCACATGGACCTAATGATTTATTTGCGCGGTGGTACCTTACAGCGGCGGTAATGATAAGGCAAGTTCGGGCTACAGCAACGCATCATGAGTTACACGGAAGCGAAAGTAAAAAAAACTTTGTGTGTGCTTTAGCGGCGCGGAATGCGAAATCAAAATAAGTAAACTATCCCCAAATTTTTGACCCGGTGCAAAAAAAGCTCTGGTGTCCCACTGTGGACAAAAATAAATAAACTCTCCGCGTTGCCATGGAAAACAAATGCAATGACGTAAAGTTTTGCAAAAAAATCAGGTCGCCACGGTTAAATTGATTTCCCAATAGATTTATATTTTTATTTCCGCCGTATTACCAAGATTTTTAAATAATTAACCCCCCGATTAAAGAGAAGGGGGTTGTAAGTTTATCCCCTATGTCTGTCTGTATGTCTGTGTGCATGTTAAAGTTATTATTGTTACAAATTTTGAGATTTTTTGGGCCATTATAGTAGGTATCTCATAGTTATATGCGACGAATATAATCGGGTGAAACTTCTGACCTGTTCATCCGATTATGATGAAATTTGATTTGTAGATGGAGATTAGCCACAACTGAACCAAATTTACATTGTTATAAGGCATTTCCTTTAAATAAATAAGTTAAATTTAAATTATAGCAAAAAATATTGGTGTTACCATTAATGCCAAAAAGGTAACATATAAATTAAATTAAATTAAAATAATATTTATAGTTATAAATAAAAAAGCTCTTCCAGGTCAGTTCCTACAGGCAGAGTACCGAGGACGAAGGCCGAATTTCCTCTATGGATAGCAAGGCCAATCTTTTGTATTAGATAGCTGTGGGCCTTTTTATTCTTTATTTTTGCGCGTATTTCACTAATAAGATTTTTAGCCGCGCTACTCCAGGGTCCAAACTTCTCAACACTAAATGGGACAAAAATATACTAGTTCGAAAGTATTTTTTTTTTGTTTTATTTGTTCGCCCAGTTCTGCCGCTGAACCCGCTCTAGTGGAAGTCCTACCAATATATAACTCCGCCATGGTATCACGACAAGTTGCATCCCATAATAGCGGCCTTCCAGCCCTCTATGGGACTAGAGACTACTTTTTCTGTCAGGAAAAAATCACTTTGGGGGCGAATGGGATGGAGGTAGTTTTTTGAAAAATTCACATGGTTGTCAAAGGTTTTATTTTTTTTTATTTTTCTTGTTGACAATTCTTTTTAACAGTGCTCAAATATACGGACCTTGGCACCCAAATATTCAATAGGTGCCTGAGATAAGGATAATAACATCAGTTTTTTTATGCAGTGGCTTACTCAGAGATTGATTAATATCGGTTCCACAGCTTTTCTTTTAAAGAGGGGGGGGGGAAGCAATTTAGTAGTTGGGTTGGATAGTATGTATTGTATTTTTTCTGGGGCGGATTTAGCCCTAACTTTAAATTTCTTGCCAAACTCATGTCTTAAATGCGGTAAAAATTTTGGAAAAATTATATTTTGTTTTTCTATGTTATATTTTTTTAGCAATGTTCTACGTATGAAAGAAATGTACTTTATGCAACAATACTTGACTTTTTTCCATTTTAACAAAATTAAAAAAAATAGAAAAAATAATGCAGATTTTAAAATTTTGTGAACAGTACGGCACATACTTCGGTACAGTTTATAAGGTAACAAATAAATCACCTGTCAACTTTGTCGTGTTACAATATTCTTGTGTCAAATGCGGTCAAATGTTGCAAAGTACTTTTCCCCCACTTAAAGCTTATCCGAACTCTGCTTTGCGTCGTTCGCCTAACTGGGTTCGCGTGCGGGAAAACATAACTTTACGAACTGATTAGGAAAACTACTATTTTACACACTTTTATTATTGCTGACAAAAATTGTAAAATTGATCTAAAATTGTTTCAATATCAATTTTAAAGCGCCGCAGACTAATTTTTTGCAGTTTAAGCAGCAAAGAGTGGGGTTCGATTAGTCACTGATAAATATTAAGTAATCTACACTTTTTTTAACATAAGTAGTGAAACCAAATCCAGAACACTTGACAAAATTCCAGATTTTTTTCTGAAATTCCGGTTAAATTGCAGAACCGGTATTTGATTTCATAAAATTCCAGGTATTCCAGGTATTCCAGGTTTTCCAGGACGCTTGAGAGCCCTGGTACTTTAACCCTTTTGACCCATAAAAAAACTCTGGCTATAATAGTTACAATTACTAGTAGAACCGCATAGGGCATTTCGCGTGCCAAATGATGAAGAAAGCAAACAAGGTATATGTTTTGAATATAGGTTGACTACTGGTTGTTAAAACCCATCTTGCCACCCCCGCATCGTTTCCTCCCACTCCCCTTCAAAGGGTAAAATTTTTAATTAACGGTATCTCAAGAACTGTTAGTGATAGCGCGAGATAAATCACGTAACGTAAGTTTTTTCGACGTTTCTTTAAATATTTTAAAAACCAGGGACAAGCTTCAAATATATTATTTTGTACATTTATTTCATAAGCTTTTTAAAAAAGCACATATGACTCAGGTTTTTGTACCCCGTCCGCTAAAAAAGTCTAATTTTCCTTTACGTTGCTTTAGGATATGCGTGGTTCGCAAATATTTCTTTTACATTAAAATAAATATTTTTAATAATTAACATTTATGTATTAAAAATATATATTATTTTCTAACTGCTATTTTGTCACGCCACCCTTCCCCTCCCCCCGAAGTTAACCTTTCATCACCCCATAGGGGTAACATTGTAAATTTGCAGTATCTCAAGAACCGTTAGCGATAGCACGGTTTGTAGAGCATTTATTTCTTTACATGAACATGAAATCAGGTTTAAAATTTCGTTTGGAGCGTCACAGGGATAGAATGACACAACTGGAAAAAACACTACTTTTTTTTTCACTAACCATAACTTGTTGGCTCTAATGTAGCCTGTATATTTCGGTAAACATTTATCCAAATAAATGTTTGAAAGTGTGCTCTTAATAGGGCTGGTTCCAATCCAGTCACTTTCCATTTGCATCTCTTAGAGGATTACTTTATTGGTGTTTTTTTTTTGGGAAAATTCAACCTTAAAGAGTCGATTTTAGTGGTTCGGGGAGCGGGAGCCAAGGGGGTTTAAACCCTTAAGTCCGCCCTGCGTGCGCAGGTGACTTACCACTTTTTATCTCTATTCATTATTGAGATATAAAGGCATTACTAATATAATGAATTACAATAAAATATTCTACACGCACCGTACCGTTTTATTCAACACAGGGGTGAACTTTTATTGCTCTCTGGAAGGGATGGGTAGCAGAAAAGCCTACAAAATTTACAAGAACATTTATTTGAACTTTTTTTTCATAAAATGTCTTGTTTTAAAAATATTAGAAATAGAAAAAATGCCTTAAGAGAAAAAGAAGACATTTCCCTATATGTCTTTTTTAGTTATTGACATATGGACTTAGCCTTTATGACCTTTTTTAAACTAGACGTCTTGAGAAATACAACAAGGAAACAAATGACTTTCTATCTATAACCGTTCTTGAGATATAAAAGAATTAAATTTCGACACTTTTAAGAGGGTGGTGGTTGAAAGACGCGGAGGTGGGGGTGGCAAGATCACTTTTTGTAACAAAAATGCAATAGGTTTAAAATACACCTTGTTTGCTTTCTTCATCGTTTGGCACGCGAACCCTTTTTTTTTCGCCCTATGCGGCTCTACTATACACTATTTTTATATTTTTTCACGCCCGCCGCATTACCGAGCTTTTTATATTTTAAATTCAAGTTATGCGCACCAACAGGTAGGTGCTTCCCACGCTGCCGCATGACGTCACAAGTGCAAAGCACGCCACGACGAAAGTCAGAAAACCTAATAACATCGCTATAGCTCTTTGGTAATGGTAATGGGCTCCCCACTGCTCCCCAATGATTGTGTTTACCGTGAATAAAGTGTACTCATCCGTAGGTTTCTCGTCTCTTTTTAAATTAGTCGGTTACCCAAACGAATCGAGGAAAAATTTATATAAAAACTAGGAAAAATCAATATTTTTACGCGCGGCTTACGAACGTATAATTTTCTGCTTTATTAGTTACTCTGTTACCATCTTTAGATTCAGGTTTAAGTTAAATTTTAATCAGTTTTTATTGGTCAAGATGGCATTTTTATGTATGATTTTTTATTTTTTTGTATATTGTTGCGCCAGTAAATATAAAGCAAATGATTATTGGATGAAAGAAAAAACTTTATATTCAGGCAGGGCTCGCGCCATGTAAATTTTAGTTAGGGCGAAAAAATCAAAAATTGATATATCTTTTGATATTTTATTCTGCTGACGCTGTGCTACAAAATCTTTCTTGAAAGGCAACTATCAATTTCAACCCTTCTCCTACAGTGCTACTTTCTTAAACAAAAATAAATGTAATTTTTATCCAAAAATATAAAGTACGGCAAATGGAGTAGGACTATTTTATTAGTGCAAACAATTTTTAACCCTATCCATCCTTTTGGGGTAGGCGATGAAAAATGAATTACAATATTATATAAATGTTTCATTCGTGATTTCTCTGGTAAAAAAACCGCTGGCGAGTTTTTATGCTGTTTTATAGGGTTTTATAAGATTCTGTTTTGTTTGTAATAACTGATAGAAAAAAATATGTACTTTACAAGTTTGTTTCTACAAGTTTGTTTCATATAACGCGTAGAAACATATCAACTCTGATAAAAAAATATATTTTTGGCAAAGTTCAAGAAAAATCTAAGAAGTAATATCCAGATAAATTTTATTTTATTAAATTTTATTTATAAATATGTCCTTGGCCGGAATGCCCAGTCTTTTAGAAATAAGAAGACGAGTTTTTTTTTCGCCCAGGCAGGGAAATATAAAAAGAAGTAATGTAATCCAGAAAAAATTATCGATAGGTAGTTCTCCAATTTTTTTTTTAAATCGCGTTTCAAATATGCTGGAGAAAGATGTTATCATAAGCCTCTTTTTATTGAAAAAAAATATTGGAAATTTTTTTGTTAAGAATTTGAAAATGAACAGCCGTTTAAAATTTCGTAGTACCTACTTATGTTTAAAACGTAAATAGAACACGGAGTGTCCTTGCAACCCAAAGACCCAATTTCTCTTTTTTCCCCAGAGAATATCCCTCCTGTTTATATTCCAACTTTAAGCATTTCCATTAAAAATAATGACTAGTTGAGTTCAAATAACTTCTAAGGTGATCCGAAATAAATCTCGGTGAGTTTAGGTTAATAGTTTTAGACACGTCAAGCGATCCAAGTGACCTCGGTTGAGATCAGGTAATCAAAGTGAATGTCTCGCGGATCGCGGACACACCTCGTCAAGGTAGACCATAATTCCAACTATACAGACTAGCCTTTAGTTGAATAAAATTTACCTTTTATAAACGTATCTTTGCAGGAATTTGCCGTCGTGCTGCCCCGTGTTTTATCGCTAAAGCTACCCAAAAATGACCCGAATTAGTTGCAATTTTAAAACTCCTTAAGTTTTTCTCAAAGGGAACTCGAGCAGTTTGTGTTTAGAACATATGTAGGGATACAAACTTTATCGATTTACGGTTTGCGAAGTCATGCGCCGCGTTGTTTTACTATCAGTGTTGTTATTTATTTGTTGAATGTTACTGTTTTGTGATTTATTGTTAATCTTGTAATGTTTTTATGATGTGATACTATGGCTGAAGTGAAACCCCTGTACTCGACATGCGTCGCTGTTTTGGGATTTATTTGTTTTGTAGTTGGCGCCACTGCCGTTGGAGTACCGATGTGGGGATATTTTGATGTTCCTTGGGGTAAGTTTATGTTTTCTGACTTTCTGTTTTTTCTAATAATTAATAGATGGTCGTTGACGACCAAAAAAAAATATAATTTACATATACTGCAAAATAAATGGTGTCAAAATATTGTAAAATGGTCCGTACAGATGAAAGATTTTTTCTTTGTGTTGCTTTTAATAATTTAAATATTTTTTGTGACTGGTGGAGTCTAATTGTCCCGTTTACCTTCATACATAACATATAGCTTCTACTAAATAAAAGACCGTGTTTGGTTTGCCATAAAGTCGTATTAGGTATGGTATTCTAGGCTAAAGAAGAGATTTATATAAATTTGGCTTAATTTTTACTAGTACTACTATATCCTTTTAATTGAATCCTTTTTAAGTGACTTTATTTCTAATACCATTTCACAAATCATCTTAGATAGGTAAGGTTGCGTATTTTTCAGATTTGTTTCTTTAAATATGAAGTTATTGGATAAGCGTAGATACATTTTTCAATGGTATGTGAAAAAAAACACAAAAATACGTTAATACTTGGACTGGTTTTTCCAAATTCAGTCAAAATTTCACTCGCATGATATTTCCAATTAAAATCCATAATTTTAATGATATTTTTTGCAGTGTAGAATAAATTTTTGCTTTACTATTTCCTTGACCAAAAAAATTTCTTCTATAATTACGCTTATATTTAATACCTACTTTTCTACTCCAAGGCATAATAAAACATTCTTAATTTCAGCAATAATAAGCTCGCTATCTTGAGAAAACCACTATAATAAGAAAACCTTCCGGTGAACTTCTTCGCTATTCTTCTGCAGTAGGTACCGCTATTTCTAGCCAAGGTTAAAACCTTTCTCCAACTGATGAGACGTACTTCTTTTCACGCGATGAACTGGCGCGAATGACATGCCAGCTTAGAAAGAGAAACAGCGCGGCACTTTGGAATAATATAATCGATCTACTTTAATGTCCATTTTATTTAGGAACGTTAGAGAAAAAAACCAAACAAACGAATATGCCACCCTAACTCTAGTTGGAGGCTTTTTCCAGACATATCCAAAAAACAAAACTTATGGTTTAAAAATTTTTATTAAAAAAAACTTTTAAAGAACAAGCCTTTATTAAATGCATTCAAAAGTAGAAACTAATGAAGGGAAAATTAAGCGCCCTAATAAATTTACAGAATAGATTTGTGGCGTAGAGGGCAAAGGGAGAGGGAATAAATCGAAAAAAAGTTTTTCCTCGACCAGGATTTGAACCCGGTAACTCTAGAATACCAGTCTAATGCTCTACCAACTGAGCTATCGAGGAACTGACATATTGTGGTCACCGGAACTATAAATGCATGCCAAATTTGAAGGCAATCGGATGTGTATAAGTTAGTTAAAATCGGTTAGCAAAAGATAACCAAAAATCTTCCATCTTGAATCCGCCATATTGAATTTTCAAAATCTGATTAGATCGTTATATCCATCCCCAAGTGGCCCAAAATACCAAATTTCAACGAAATCGGGCGTACTTCAAATGAACCCCTCTCCACCCCCAAACAACTTCATCACACTATATTCTTGTGTTGTTACCGCAACTATATCGGATGTAGGGAAGTTGGTCAAAAATGAGGTTGCAAGATTCCACCCGAACAAACATATTTACATAGACACATTGCAAGTTAAATAAAAGCTTGTAAAAAGCGGTTTCATTTTCTGCTATGTATTTTAACAATTTTAGTGTTATTGTATTTGCTTTAACTTTTTGGTAGAAAATTTTTTTCCTATGAAGCTAGGATGACATTTCGTTTTTCTTATTTGAAAGGTCATCTTAGCTTTATTACAAAGAAATTAATGCAAAAGCAATAACAGGAAATGGAACCGCTTATTAACAATAAATTTTATCCATATGATGTACATGCCTGTGACGTTTTTTTGTGTGTGGCTTGAAAAAGCCCCCATACCAGGGGCGAAACTTTGACAACAAACTCACAAATTCATTTTATTTATTGGCAGTGAAGTATATTTCAGGATAAAAACTTGTTGTCACCGCTGCTTGAAATCTAATTTCAACTTTATGTTGTTAAGTCTCAATTTATTTTAAAAGAGTTTTTAGTTCTTAGTACTCTTGATTTAATTCTCTAAGGAAAAGACAGGGTGTGTCATCAATTGTGTACTTTACCTCAATGCTCAAATTATGTGCCAATCACTATGTAGCTATGTTATCAATTCGATTAGAAAAGGGACATAATACCTGTAACAATTTAACAAAAGTTAGTTGAGTGGCTATCTCCACTTCTTAGGCTGCGCTGGTAGTGCCTGTCGAAAATAACCGTACCTTCTAACATAATGATGCTCGTCCTTTATGTCTAATTTTGTGGTTTTTCTGGTTCATTGTAAAAAGCACTCAATTTCGTGTTTATTGTTAAGTATGTGTATACATACAAAAATTCCTCGGTTTTTATGAAATGCTAAGTTTAAAATAATCGTTTTTTTTTAACGGTGGTACTTAGTGCATTAAAATGAAGCAAATGATTTAAACTATTAAACACACCTCATGTTGCTTTATCAATATTTTAGCCTTACACTGAATGGGTGAAAGTGAACAGAAGTTGCCCTAGAGAGTATATCCCTTTTTTATGGCTTTTTTCTCGAGGTTAGTGTAGTTACTCGTTTAGGCTCCTCTTGAGGACGACAGCCACAAATAGGAAATTTATCAATTTTTTTATAAAAAATAATTTATAAAAAACCAATAAACATCACAGATCTTGCGTTACTCCTTTTTACTATATAAATCACGTCGACTTTCTTAGCAATTTTTCCTTTCGGAAAAACCTGAAAACACTTTACAGGGGGTCTATTCTTGAATCGAGAGAAAATTTGCTCCCAGGGAGTCAAAATCTCTGCATCTCATTGGTTCAAATCTTCGGTTTCTCTCACTTTTGCCCAATATTGGTCAAAAGTAATTCTATTGGCCTTGACTAAGAGAATTAATTTCGATCAATATCTGATTTAAACCGAAGATTTGGACCAATGAGATGCATAGTATCGAGAGAATTTGACTTCGTGGGATCAAATTTTCTCTCGATTCAAGAATAGACCCACTGGTAGTAAAGTGTTTTCTTTCCTCAAGGTCGGTGCCTGCCCATACAGCCACGGTACGTATTAAGTATGTACTATATACGCTTTTGTATCTTCATTTTATATTACATATACATTTAGATTGATGAAAGTTAGTGTTAAAATATTTATTAGGAAACATAAACAATACTTTGTACTGTACTCAAAGGTAATATATTGCGTAAAATAAACAAAATGTTTTTTAAATTTAAACACAAAATAAAATATATACTCTATATTTATCTTCAGAATCACAATGTCTCCAAATATACTTTGTTTAGTCAAAGGAAACATATTTTCCTTACGAGTGACGAATTTCTTCTTACTGCAGCTTCATTTGGAATTTAAAAAAATGGCATCAGCAGGCACATATAGCCATCCATAAAATCTTTAATCATCTCATTTTTGTTTTGGTTGAAAATGCAATTATGTATCTTAATGTGAAAACTGCGTGTCGCTATATGATACGGTTCGTGAGTTACAATTTTTTGAAAAGTTTAATTCCCCCTCCTACCTTCTTGCAAACCGTCCACCACCATCAAAAACTAATCAGCTTTGCGTCTGGTGACAAAGACGTTTCTTGCGTTTTTGAGTAATCGTGTTACAGACAGACAGACAGACAGACAGACACCATGACAAAATTTTGTATTTAGGTCTTTTTTGACCCAAATAACTTATTTTTAGTGGAAATAAGTTTTTTTTTGACGATCCCAGTGGATGGCTAAAAATATTATATTTATTAACAGATAATAAGTGACATATCCAAGTTTTTATTCAGTTTTATGGTGGGAATTGATCTAACCTTTTAAACATAATTTTAACGAAAATGTTTACCTAAATTAATTATGTTAAGGAAAAAAGCCTGATTTTTTACTTATATGAAACTTTAATCGCCTTTATCTACTTACCCCGCCAGGAGGATAATTTTTGTTTGTGTAAAGTTACCAAAGATAATGGTTTATTAGGAAGGCAGAACAAAAATTGAAAATGTATTCTGGTAATAATAAAACCAATAAATAAAATAAAAAATTAAATAACTTTGAATTATTTAGCGGTCAACTCCTACAGATTATAATGTACACAAATGTGTCAGTAATTTACCAGCTTTCTAATATAATATTTGGTAAACACAAAGACAAAAATGTCGTGGCTAACAGTCACAAAAAAAACCGTTTTACATTTTTACGAAAAAAAAAACAACCAACAGAACACAACCCCAGCTAACCCAGACAACACAAAAAAAGGGTAACCACCTAACCTCAAAAACGGTTGTTCTTATTCTAGATACATATGACTATCGTAACTTTGGACACTGCAAAAAAAAAATGCAAAATACGGCAGCTAAGAGCCATCTCCACTAAAGGAGTCTTTAGTAAATCCATTAAAATTACATTAATTTAGTATGGATATAAAAAAGTGGACGATATAGTTTATTTTAGCGAAAAATATGAACGTATCTAATAATTCGTAAAATTCTCTTTTTGCGTTGAGATATATGTTAGATCAGAGATGTCACTCACAATCGTTTTAATTTTTTACTTTTTGTAGCGTTTGTTTATAATGGGTACGTATATAGTACGTTACGTTTATGGGGGTAGCTCTAAAATGTACGTAAAATGTACGTACATAGGGTACGTACTATGACCATACACTTTTGTACGTACTTAGTACGTCTCTAATTGCTCCTGGGTTCCTGGGACTTACCGACGTAAAATGGACATGAAATGTACGTCCCTATGACGAAGTGTGCTGTATGGGTGGGCGACATTATTTGAGCTCCTATGAATTTTTATGATCATTTAGCATTAGAATAGTAATTTAGCAGATCCCGCATTATTGGCCGAATATTTCATCAGATCTGTTTAAAAACAGAGGTGGGCTTCTATCCAAATCCTCTTTCAGTGCACTTTACAGCACTTATTTGCGTGCAAAAAATAGTACTTTACCGCACTGCGTGCGGCAAAATGACAACTTTTGTTTTAGAAAATTAAAATACAGATAACTATTGATATTTCTTTTTGGGGAATGTGTACCTAACACGCGTAAAGTTTCTACCGCCCTTGCCGGATTGATTGAATTCTCTTCGCTTCGTTCGCTCAACTACCGTCGCGTGCGGTAAAGTTGTAAATTTTCGCACTTGTTAGGTAAATAACTATTTACTGTGAATAGATGGTGGAATCTGCTTCGGCATTTTGGCAACAAGAAAAGTTTGTTCCACAAAAAATAAAATCAGAAACTTTTAAAATTGCTTACAAACGGATTAAGTTTGGCGATCACAATGGGCCGAATTTTAGTTGTGGAAAGTTCAAGTCTTACTCCCAACTTAACTCACATAGTGCAGTTGGACTAAGTTGAATACTTAGAGGGTGAATTCTTTCTATACCCTATACCCTTCCGCCTAAAATTAGCGCTTGTTAATATACCTAAAGTATATAATTGGTCGTTTAAATAGGATAATTGCTTAGGTGTTTTTTCAGAAATATTTTGCTTTTATTTGTTAGACTAGTATTTACTTAGCTAAAAAAGATAATCTCCAAAATTAAATGAGCCGAGTGAAAATATGATGACTTTTAACGGTTTTTCCTGACCACAAAAATTCATTTAATTTTTTAGAACAAAAAAGGACTGTAAAATTTATTCTGACAAATATTTTTTTCCTAGTAATTAAAAATAAATAATTAACAAGTAAAAATAACACTTTGTGTTATAATAAATCGGAAGAGTGGTTCATCTGTGTGTTTAGAAAGCGTATTATCTCTAGAACTGCGTAGCCTGTTTTTATCGAACATAGTTAGAGCACTCCCTAAAAAAACTGCATCAAAATCGGTTCGCTGGTTTGAGAGCTACATGCGCATAGATACACAAACAATTATTTATAAGTACACTGCTTAACAGGCATTCCCAATTACAAAGCAGGAAAATACAACAAGTCTTAACAAATCCTAAACTAATTCTTAAAGTTCCTAGCTTCTACATAAAAGGTCTTTGTTAGCTTATAAAAAAAATAAAAAAACAAATTACAAATAAAGACAAACAAATTAAAATAGATAAATAGTACGTATTAGAGACAGGGGAAGGGTTCTAAATGAGGAGGATTTCTATGTACTATTAAAGTCGATTCTGTTAAAGTGTCTGCGGATTTTTGGAATAGAGGTATTGAAAATGTCTAAGTCTCTGTTCAAGCTATTATGACATCTGCACATAACGTGGATTGGGGAAAACTGTAATTTATTTGTTCGGAATCTTGGCAGGGAGAAAGTAATATTCTGCCGTGAGGACAAACGAGGAACTAGCAAGTTAAATTTGTTTAAAATAGCAGGACAGTCAACTTGATTACTTAGTATCCGATAATTATATGGATCATACTTTATTATAACATCCCTCTTTTTCGCATTCGCACCGGGGCCGGGTTTTTTTTTCGTTCCATATATTTCAGGTGCCTTTCCCAATTTTTCCTTACTTTGTTGTTTTTTGTCAAATCTCCAGATTTTTGCAACTTTTAAATAGGAAAACAAATTCTCTAACTTTTCTTTGGTACGAACTCTGTTTTCTTTTAAGATGTGGAATAATTAACATTTTCATCATTACTCATCAAAATGTTTAAGCATTTTTCACGGAACTATTTAGAAATTGAGTTACCTATATTAGAAATAGATTTTAGATAAGCCTTATCCTTATCATGTGTATTTATTTAAAACGCTCATGTATGCATGCGGCGTCCATATTAATATTTTTCCGGCACGTCAGTGTGCGATTATTTAGCTGTTTATAAAAGTGAATAAACTTTATTTTTGACTTTAAAAAACAGAAACATGGGTTGTGGTGAAGGACTTGCGAAAATATTGCTCATTGTAGTTAATCTTGCATTTGTAGTAAGTATTTTTTATAAGGACAAGTATAAACAGATACATAATATACCTAGAGAAGCAAAAAAATACTAGAATTTGAGGCATTTCCTCAAAAACTCAATAGAAATAAGAGATTAAATTACATTTTAGACAGTTTCATTAACATTATTTTCATGTCTTATTTTCATTCGGTAGCACCCTACTGATGAGCGCCACGAGTGCAAAACTTGAGTCTGCGGTTCCATTACTTATATTTAACCTCGTTAAACCCTTTTTAAATTTACCATATTGTACCGATTTTTGCTTTTCTTGTGATTTTTACTATAATTTTTCAAAGAACCTCCTTGATCTTGTTTTCTAATTAAAATATTACTCTCCCAAACTATTGAATCTAAAATTTCTTGTCTTTTTATAGCTTGTAGGTATCGCCTTGCTTTCTTTAGGAGTAGTTGGAAGAATAAACATAGACAAAGTTTCCGAAGGAATTCCAGATGAAATAATTAGTACGGGAGTTTTCAACTTTCTCATCGCAATTGGTGTAATTATATTCTTTATAGCTTTCTTAGGATGCTGTGGCTCTTGCAAGAAAAATGAATTTATGATTAATTCTGTAAGTATATGCACAAAATTTGACACATAATAACAAAGTGGGACCAAAAAAACTATTTAGTTGTTTGATTTTTATGATTTTAGGTAGTTTGAAAATTCAAAATCCCAAAATGTGGTATGGGATAAAAACCCTTTTTTATGAGCAACTTTGTCTTGAACGGTCATTGAACAAATTTAGAAAAACGTTGTCATAAGAGCAATGTGTTGAACAAAGAACCACCTAACTATTTTTCCTTGGCACACATTGCCTTTATGAGAAATTATTTTTTATTATTACACTCGAGAACCGCTAAAGATAAACCCTACATATGGTATATTTTTGGAATCAGGAAGAAAATATCTATCGAAGTTTTAAAAATATACAGGGTATTCAATTTAAAATAAGAAAGTTGATGTTTCAATTTGACATATGCGATTTTATAGTTTTACTTAAACAACCCCTGTATGCAACTGCCGTTTAAGACTATTTTTTGTAAAGTGCATAATAACACAGAAAAGAGGGGGTAGTATTTATAATGGATAACCCTGTCCTTTACTGATAACCAAGTCGAAGTTTTGTTATTTGCGGACAGTGAGTAAAACGGATTTTTAATGAAGGTTAAAAAATATTTATACGTTTAAAAAGTAAGCGTTTGTTTAAACATTTCTAAGCAGATATTTGGTGGAGAATTTTCTTTTTCGGAAAAGTGGTCCTTTTTTCTCTTTCTTTGTTGCTGAAACTCGCTGAAAGACTTGGAATGACCATTAGATGTGCATTGGCTTTAGGGTGTAAAAATAATTATTTTCTCGGTTAATGATAAAATCAAAGTGCCTTTAAAAATCGGATATAATTAAGTAGGTTATCTAAGGTTGTAACGGCTTATTCTTTTTCATTATTATTTTAGTACGGTACCATCTTAATTCTTTTATTCTTGACGCAAGTAGCACTTGGAATTTACGCTTTTGTTAAAATTAAGAACACTGACGAAATGGAAACCCAAATTCAGAAACAAGTAAAAAATTTGGTAGACCAATATTCAAGCAATCCTACTCCTATGGATTCTATTCAACAAGCTGTAAGTATATACCTAGAGGTTATGTTACTAAAAATTTTTAAGCTATAAAATTTGATGATACCATAAGAAATTTAATTGGTATTAGCATCAAACAATCAAATTTTTAGACTTTTCTTACCAGCGTGCATAAGAGTGCACTTTTACGCACGCATTTGGGTTCGGGAAGTTGCATTTCCCGCACGCTGTGCGGAAATGGATTTACCCTGTGTTTTTTGCGCACGGCGTGCGAAAAAGAATTTTTTGCGCATGGCCCGCGTTTTTTTTACCGATTTTTTAAGTCTAAGTTTTTGCCATTTTAATACCTAAAAATGAAAATGTAATGTTGTTTAGAAGAACTTTACGCAAGAAGGAAAATTTTTGTATCTGACACGGGCGAAAAGTGTTTTTACCGCCCTTGACGGCATACCCAAACTCCGCTCCGCGTCGTTCGTGCAACTGCCGTTGTGTGCGGAAAAGTATCACTTTCCGCACTTGTTAATAACTGTTCATAACTGCAACAGAAAAATCCCCTTAAATAAGCATGAGTCGGAGGTCTTTTATATCTTTGTTTCAACATATACGAAGATTTTTGATGATTTTGTCCACACTTAGGTATGACCAAATGCATATTAGTTTTTTCGGCGACGGCGTACGTTAGGCTTCGCGACGCCCTAAACTTTTTTTAGGACTTAGGGTCATTTTGACATCTGTATCTCGGTCAAGTGTCACATTTTAAAATTTTGGTATTTAAAAACGCGAGTAAAAAAAGCACAGTTTAGCCCCGAGTTGTTAACACTATTTTTTTTAATACTTTTATCAAAAAATCCAAGAAAAATAGGAAAATACTTTTAAAAATCTAGAACGAAGAGCACTTCTCGCATCACACCATTTTCTATAAATCAAGACGGCTGGTAAATGAAATAACAATGGTGGTTTCCATGGAGATGTGCCTTTTTATTCGGTGACGTTCATTGTTGCGACATTTTAATAGTTGACAGTTTGATATTTTGACGATATTTTTAAAAGATTTTTTCGTAGATGATTGGTGAAAACTGACAGAAATGGCTTAATTTTTTGGCAAGAATAATTAGATTTTTTCAGTAGTACTATTTTCTGCTACTTCTCTTTAATTTTGAGTAAAAAACGGACCGAACGAAATTTTTTTTTGCACCCGTGATCAAAAAAAGTTTTTTTGAATCGTTAACCAAAAAAGCCATGCTTTAGTTATCAGCAAACAGTTACTAAAATCATGTTTTTGATGAAGGTGTAAAAAAAAACATACTTTTTAAATTGTGGAGGAACATTTTCTATACTGCTCAAAATGTTTCGCAAAATAGTTTTTGGGAAAGAACTTATTGTTTTTTAGTAAATTAAATAGAGGTAGCTATGACATTATTCATAAGGTCCCAAAATTACGTTATCTTATACTTATAGTATCTGTTTTTATAACGATTTACCTATCCTACAGAAACGTGTTAATTTTAGTTCTTGGAGTCTACCTTAAAGAAATTCCGAAAGACCAAAAGCGTTTTAAAAAAGCGCAAATTTTTTAAATTTTAATATCTTAAATTAAAAGTTTGATGTGGTATGGGACTTGTAGCACGGATCACCTCTGTTCGGTATTCTGTGCTTGTACTCCTTGTATTTTAGATAGTAGTGGGAGTGGTAAACCGTCGTAACGATTTTAAATAGATTTTTCCCACATTTACCGTCGCAGCACCCAAAATGCCATACAAAAAAGGATCATAAAATTTGAAGTGTGAAACCCCTTAAGGCGCAATTACACAGACGAACATGCTCAAACAAAAGCTCGTGCAAAAGATCTAAAATTTTTTGCGTGAACATTTTTGTGAGCATTTCTTTGAACATTTTGTTCGGGTAAATTTTTGAGCAAATTATTGGTATCTGTTTTGGAACCATATTTTTAAAGATGAGAGTAAATAAAATTTCACAGCAGTGATCATTGATCTCAATTCTTTAAAAAAATGGAACGCCAACTTTTATTTAAAATTTTTGTTATGTTGGGAATTTGGAACCTTTGGTTGCACTAAAACAATCATAATTTTGTTTTAAATTTTTGTGAAAAAAAGCCGACGGCAAGTGAAACATTGTTATTGGCTATCAGTTTGGTCACATGGATTAGGGTTACTTATAATATTTTTTTCTTATTGTTTTTCCCGGATTTTTTCTCCCGGTGGTTATTTTGGGATTTTCTTGCAAGTTTTTTTTTATTTCCAAAAATTTCCATCCAGGAAAATTGGGAGTTTTTCAAATATCGGCAAAAAACTTAAAAATTGCACTTTTAAGCGGTAATCCGCGCCTGGCGACTATTAGGAGTGGTGGGAAGGGGAATTTTTTTTAAAAATATTTTTGTAACTTTACTTTACCCTTAGCTTTGATTGTTTTTTTTAATTCCTCACACCAGATTTACCGAGTTAGTTTAAGGCCCCAAGGGATGCTTAAAAAAGCAAAAGGTTCATGAAAATGTTGAAGATATAGATATTTACTGTCAATTTAATGTAATAATCTAGGTCGATTACTGACACTAAACAAACAATATGCAAAGAGCAACATTCCGATTCAAAAGTCTAGTCTATTACTGCTAAATTATATTTTTTAGATAAGGGTCGGGATCGTAGGGTTATAAGCGTGGGTAATAAACGGGTATTATTTAAAACGAACGTGCTTTTGTTCATATATTTGAGATGTAATAAAATGTATATAGATTTTTTAATTTGACTTAGTTATTTTTGTAAAAGACTAAACTAGGAAGTAAAATAAAGAGATATTCTTTTAAACCTAAATTTTTATCATTACATTTTACAGGCAACAGCAATAAATAAGTGCCAATTATTATTTTTTTATTCTCGTTTTTTTACAACCCCAAAAAAGTTACAAGTATACTGGCATATCCCCTATAAAAATCAGGTCAATCGAAGTTGCTTATGAGGTAAAATGTGAATTTCGACATCAAATCGTTTTTCCGTCGGAAAGCACTTAATTAAAAATACCTTATTTTAAAACTTTGTTTTTCTATTTTCAGTTAAGTTCAATGAATTGCGATAACAATATATATTTTGAATTTGTAAAGAAATTTTTATACCCCCAATTCTTCAGACAAATTTTGCTCAATATTCTCTCCAAAATTTACGTGTGTTTTTTTGTACGCGATTTTGCTCGAACATTTCTTTGAACATTTTGCTCAAGGGCTCGTGTAAATGTTTGCCGGCATTTCAACATCAAAGGAAAGTTTGTCTGTGTAAATGCGCCTTTACGGAATCTTAAACAGATAAAAAGGGATATGGGCCGGACTGGCTGTGAACTAAAATTTTTAAATAATGTTGCTGCTTAATACGTATATCAGTAAAACAACATTATGATTGTTTTCCACAAACCAAAACTACACTTTTTTGTACTCGACGCGCGTTTCGCTAACAACGTTAGCATCATCAGGAGATGATAAACAATTTGTTTACGCGCGTCGAGTGCAAAAAAGTTTAGTTTTGGTTAGTCGAAAACAATCATAATTTTGTTTTAGTACAACCAAAGGTTCCAAATTCCCAACACGTATATCAATCTTAAATAAAACAACGCTTTACATGTAGGTAAAATACTAAAAGAATTAACCATTTTATATTGTTCTAATTTTAAATCACATAAAATAGGTAACCAATTATAGGTAGCTAATATCTTTTTATAATCTTAGGAAAGTTTATTGCTTTTCCGATTCACTACCGAAGTGGCGGAGTCATTAATACTCTTTAACTAATTCTATTAGATCTTTTTTTAGTTAACGTTTTCTGGAATGTTAACATTTTTTACATTTAAAAATTTGATTATGTCTGCCTCCTTTGTTGAAGTCAGCGCCACCTAGAAGAGAAATTTTTCTCTTGAACTAGCCTGGGCACTTCCGTTTGACAACGAATCCACTCTTCACAACTGATCGATGTCAAAATCGAAAGCTAAATAATGCCAGTGTCAGTTCGATGTTTTCATTTGGACTTTTATTTAAAAATTCGTTTTTTTGGCAATTTTAAGAACTTTTTTGAGTTGGTTTTTGCCTCGTCCCTTTCCAAAAATGTTTATGCCCTGTTTTATGTGTATGTATTATCGCCGACGCTCCGGTGTTGAATAAGTGCTGTTGCATAAGGAAAACCACGTTAGCAATGGTTACTGCCTTAAATGGTTATAATCAAACACATTTAATTGTTTATGCATGACTTCTTAAGACCTGAACCAAGGTTAAAGTAAAGTAATAAACAATAATTTGCAAAACTAAAATTGTTTTCCTTATACAACAGCACTTATTCAACACCAGAGCGTCGGCGATGATACATATGCATAAAACAAGATACAAACATTTTTGTCAAACGGGAGTGCCAGGCTAGTTCAAGAGAAAAATTCGAGAAAAATTTATCCTCTAGGTGGCGCTGGTTGAAGTATTTGGAATTTTATATGGCATTCGCGAATGATACGATACGTTGTCCATAACAATTACACTGTTTGCTGGTAGGTTTAGTACGAGAACATTGCCAAACCAGTCTTCAAAAATTGCTGAGTTCACGTCACATTGGTAATCAGCGCTATATTTTCTTATATTCTTTGCGGACGGTTTAAGACAATTTGGAACAAATCATTTCTTATTTTCAGCGTGAAATATAATAATACGCCAAAACGCCATTATTAATAGAGTACCACTATTTTATATCAATCAATAACTACTTGTAACTAAAAAAACACAATAACATGTAAGAAGTATATTGTTTATATTCACGATAATATTGTAAATCAAAATCGAAATCGGTAGGTTACTGTATAGGCACTCTTAGAACCACTATCAGTTTTTGAATGAGTGTGACCCTGTCTTAAGGGGTGAAGGTAGTATCTGCCGATAGCCTTAAATCTTCCAAGGAATGATTAGGTATGTTCGATACTTTAACACAAACGAATTAGGAATACTTCGAAGTATTTAAAATATGGAATTTTTGCCAAAATTTAAATATTAATTTTAATTTTTTACACGTACTCCTAAAACTCAAAAATTTTGTATTATGATTACGGCAGCGCGTGCCATTTTTATGGCCAGTTTTTATATGGCATTTTGCGCTGCGGTATGTATGCTATTAAGCATAAACTTTTCACGATTAATAAAAAGTGACTCCATGGTCGCGATTCTTCAAAAACCGTCAGAAAATCTCGCCATTACAAAAAATCTGACGATGTTTAAACACAATTTTATACTTAATGCTTTTTTGTCAGGATTTTTGCTAATATTCCTTAACATTTAGTTTCTTAATACTGTTCTCGTAAACAAACAATATGTCAGTTTTAATTTTTGTAAACTGTTTTTCTGGAAACCCTGGTTTTTATTTAAAAATGTATTTTATTAAGTCTATTTTTATGTGTAAATAAACCTTTAAAACTTTTAACATGCAAAACCATAGATTGCCATTGAATATTTCGCTGTCACTGTTCAGAAAAGTGACACAAATTGACGGTTATTCGTACGCGTAATAACAATTTAGCTCCGCCATAAACTAGCCCTGCAGAATATGTTTAAAATATTAAACTTACAAAATGTTATTAAAAAAATGATGAGGTTTCTGTTACAACCTTAGGATAAATATGAAGGTCGCTGTTTTTTTATTTTAAATTCTGACGGGTGAGATTTTCGGTCGTTTCTGAAGCTTTTGGTACAATTCACGATTGAGTTTTGTCATTGGGATATAAAAATGGCGATAATCCAGAAAAATCGCGAATAAGTATTACGTGATTTTTGAAGTAATTCTTAAATTTTAAATTTTTCTGAAGTTTCTCGTATAGGAGAATCCGGGCATAACTGGTATGCTGGTGAAGAGAGATATTTTTTTACATACTAAAAGTTAGTTAAACTTACGTTATGCTAAAAGTTATCGTCTTATCGCAAAAATTAAAGGGTCCCGCGAGTTAATAGAGAATGGCTTTCATAGATCTCGATACCCTGATTAAAAGTTAGCATAGCCACAATGTCCTCTAGCCAAGTTTCCGAGATACAGAGGTACAAAATTTACGTGTTCACAAATAACATTTAGAGGTCAATTTTATCTATTCTGCATTACAATATTATTGCTTGCCTACCAGACCGCGACGCGACCGCTTGATATATGTTAATCCAGTTGAGATATGTTTCTATATATGTTTCCTGCTAAAGACCAAACGGCTGACCCAGGAGTGGTATAGGTTATATATTTTATTGAATTGAATTTATTGTGGGGAAAATCAGGTGCCATTTTGTTAGTTTTGTAGGTTTTCAAAACACAACAAAATTCTGAAATATGAAGCGAGTTTAATAAACCTATACTGTGTGAATGTCTAGAGATTATACGTCAGCGTCAGCTTGTCTTCAGCATGCCACAGATCGATCCTGTGCAGCATATAGTCCAATTTTTTGATGAGCCGACTGACGTTATTTTTGCCTCTGAAAACCTATTTCTTTGTTGTCAACAGTTCGCATGTAAAATAATTTGTTGTTGTCAATTTGAAGTAACGCTGTTAAAACAATGCATCAAATAGAGATCCAAAAAAATGACATCAGTCTGTTCATGAAAAAATTGGACTATAATTTGGTATTTAAAGGCATCCAGTGGCATACCCCATATTATTGGGTAAAAAATTAATAATATAAATAGGGATATTTAGCTAATTGTCCGTAGTATCGGTGTCCGTATCAGTATCGATATCATACACGTCAACTTATAAACTTATGGCGACTGCGTGACAGCTCCAGCTGATCAAAATGACAGTGTTTCGTTGACCAAGTGATACGTCCGCGTAAAACTACGCTACATTACGTCTTTCTCACGCCTTGTATCTCCTCAGAACAGGTAAAATTCTGTAACTTTGACCAGCTGGAGCTGTCACGCAGTAAGCGACAGCCTCATGTTGATCGAGTTGAGGTATGTATCTATATTTGTATGTTCCATCCCTGCGAAAGTCCAAACGGCTGACCCAGGAATGCTATAGGTTATATGTTATATATATATATATATATATATGACCCATTATCTATATGCATATAATAAATCTCCAGAAAGACCAAATCTGTACATTGAATATTTTTTTAAAATTGTTGGTGCTGGAGTGTAACCAAGTGATACAGGTACCAAAAAGTTCAATTTTTGGAATTTTTGTCTGTTTGTTCCAGCATCACGCGAAAACTACTGAATTGATTCCTTAGATCCCTAGATCCCCGGGAAGGACATAGGCTTTATTAAAAACTTAAATTCACACTGCGGATGGCTCTAAACTGTCAGGCAGACAGCCGGTGCAGGAGTGTACGCGGAAAGCCTAGAAGTTCAGAAGAGTTATTCAATTGGGGAACCCGCTACGGTGTTTCAGGCGGAGGTGTATGCCATTATCATGGCAGCAACCCTACCGAGGTCAGAAATGGCAAGGCTCTAAGTGCACCCTAAATAATCAGTAGTCTGGTGGAGGAGTGCGCTGAAGCACTGATGTGGGTCCCAAGTCATGAGGGAATACCAGGGAACGAGAAAGCGGACGAACTTGCCAGACTAGGGGCCGAAACCCAATACATTGGACCGGAATCTCTTCTGGGAATAACGAGGAAACAGGTACAGAGGAATCTCAAAAAATGGGTGAACAATGAGCTAACGAGGTCCTGGAGGCAAGAGTCAAAGTGCAGACAGTCCAAACTATTCTTGGATGGTCCGAATGTAGCCAGAACTAAATGGCTCTTGGGCAAGACCCGAAAGGACATTGGACTGCTGACACATGCTGACTGGGCATAATCGGCTGAACAATCATCTGACGCAAGTAAGAGTAGCAGGATATCTCGTGTGTCCCGCTTGCGGGCTCGAAGAGGAATCGGCGCAGCACTTGATAGCATAGTGTGATGCATATATCAGATCAAAGCAGCTGAAGTGGGGATTTCCCACGATAGAGGAAGAAGAGCTGCACTCGCTCAAATGGGCCGACATAATAAACTTCGTAAAGTAGACAGGGAGGCACGGGGAGAGAGGTGCAGCGGAAGTAGGGGCATAAGGGTAAGGAACGGGGTACGGCAGAAAGGGCCCATGAAGAAGCCTAATTGCCAGGCCCACGGGCCGCCCCTATACTACTACTACTACTAAATTCACACTTATTTTATTAATGTTTTATCCGATAATATATGACACGTTACTGGATCTGTCCCTAAATACCAACATTATTTTACATGGAAAGTGAGAAAAAAAAAAACATTGTTTGTTTTTTTAAACCTAATTTTGTAAAAAAACCTCTGTATCTCGAAAACTATTGGCTGGATGACATTCCGGCTATGATAACTTTTTATTAGGGCATCAACGTACTAAAATCTGGACAAAATTCCACCGAAAGAAATTTTCCATTAGCCCCGGGCGCGGTTCTTTGTTTTCAAGGTAACTAAAAATTAACTTAAAACTAATAGAATTTTTTTAGAATATGTAAATACCTATAATACTTTGAAAAAGACTTACCCTTCGTTCATTAAATTCGGAATAAAAATAATGGCAATATAAGTATTTGGTGACAGATTTTTGTTAGTTTCTTCTTCCATGTAATTTTTTTCTTTTTTTGCTCAGTTTTTGACACATTTTTTTCTGTTTGTTAGTTGTTGGGTATAAATAGTCTGTGCTCATTGTGCCTCATCAAAAAATATACAATAGTAACAACCGCCCCCAAATAGGGCAAGCCCGAGCCGCTTTTTGAACATACGCGAAATTTATTGAGGTATCATCTACAAACATACAAATAGTAAGTTTTCACATCGTATTTAAAAAGTATCAAAAATCAAGCATCTTGTTGTTTTTTATATCACGCTCTTTGTTGGAACAGAGAACATTGTCTATGAAAGAAAAAGAAGACAATCTTTTCAAAACGTATTGAGTACGATGTGAAAAAATAAGGTGATTATAATTGATATTTACCAATGCATTTCGGCGATCCCAGTTTGAACCAAAGTAGGGAAAATCCTTATGTCACTAATCAGCTGTTTTTCTTTTGGTAAAAACTAATTATAACCGCACGTCGGACCTGTATCAAAGTTCCGGTTATAATGTTTTGGGTTATATGTTTTTAAAAAATGGAAAAATATCAGGTAGTTTTAAGTAATGAAAGAGTGGACTATTTAGGGCTAAATTTATAATCCGACATCGAAGGCAGCTTAATTAATTTTGATTAATTAATTTAATTTAATTTAAAAGGGCTTTTATTATTATTACTAAGGTATGTACAGATAGAATAGCCTAGAAAACTTAATAAATAAAATATTTACAAGTTAAACTAAAACTAAAAATCTAATTCTATACACCTTACTGTCTAGACAAATATAGCTACAAATATATACACACTTAAAACTAGGGTTGGTGCACGGACTCCCCGCGCATGCGCCCCGGTCCACGCGCGCAATTGTAGCTTTCCAATTTTGAGTTGCTACCTGCCACCGCGGTTGCATGCAGGCTTCGGGGTACCACAGCAGGGTCTCAGCAAGCTGAATCCCTTTTTGCCCTGACGAGAGAATTTTGTTGTATGGCCGTTTGTAGTTTGGAGTGATTTATGGGAAAAACTGCGAAAAACCCATTTCTCACACTCGTCGGATGTCGTCCGTCGTCTGTAGTTTGGGTGTGTTGTAGTTGGTCAGTATTTTGTGAGTAGGCGGAGTCATATAAAAGGCGCCAAAAACTACGAATTTCTAAGAAATTCGCGGAAGTTGGCCCCCTCGTCTATGAGTACCGCCGGACAACAATCCAATCTATCCATAAACCGGAAGTTTATGATAGATTGGCTTGTACCGCAAGTTAGAGTTATGTCGTCGGTTAGACGTCATGTCTCTAGTAAGTATGGAATTTAGGATTTGACTAGTGAAAAAAGTTTGTCCTTGTTCTAGTATGTATGCTTGTAGGTCGGTCAGTCCCGTCATTTGTTGAATGCGGGCGTTAGATGCTATTCTGTTATCTGTAATGCCAAGGATATTTTTGAGGAATTTATTTTGTATTGTACGTAGACGCCGCATTTGAAAGTTAGATATATGAGTGAAAAGCGGGCAAGCGTACGTTAGGAGTGGACGAATCATAGTTTTATAGATAACAGTTTTATTTTTAAGATCAAGAGGCGATTGCGCGTTGATTAGTGGATATAATTGGTGGATAGCTCCGATTGCTCGGGATATATTATTGTCGATGTGTCGGATAAAACTTAGGTTCCTGTCTAGGTGTACGCCTAGGTACTTGACACAGTCCTTTGTTGGGATTGATGTATTTTCAATGACTGGGGGTTGGATAATGCGAGCGTTTTTACGTTTTTTCGTAAAAACGATTTGCTCGCATTTCTCCGCGTTGATTTTTAGTTTCCATTTCTGGAAGTAGGGGAGAAGTAGCCGAAGGTGAAACAGGATTTGCCTGTTTGCCGCTTCGGCGTAGAAAGATGATGCGGTAATGCCGACGTCGTCCGCGAAGGCCGCAAGTTTAGTTCTTGGATGTGTTGGCATATCAGCGATGTAGAGCGTGAAAAGTTTCGGAGCTAGGACTGTGCCCTGGGGGACACCTGCACCGATCGGTTCCGGAAGGGAAACTTTGTCGTTGATCCGTGTAACGAAAGTTCGGTTTTGAAGAAAAGAAGCTGATAGTGAGACCAGGTTTTTGGGGATATGAAGAATGCGGTGTAGTTTGAAGATCAGCCCGTCATGCCAGACAGTGTCGAATGCTTTAGCCATGTCAAGCATGGTAAAGACCGTACACTGTTCCTGGCTAAACTTAAGCTGGGCTTCATGGACTACTTTCGCAGTTAGGAGTGTAGTACTGTGGCCTGGTCTGAACCCAAACTGATAATCGGGGATGATGTTCCATTTCTGGTCGACGTTAGAGATTCTTTGCAGTATGGCCCTTTCTGCAACTTTGGATAGGGTGTTTAATAGGGATATAGGCCTATAATTGTTTGGGTTCTGGGGATCTCTCCTGGATTTGGGGATTGGGACAAGTATAGCTTGTTTCCACGGTGCAGGAAAATATTGTAACGTTAACATTGATGTAAGAATATAGGAAACTTGAACTAGTCCTTTTCTAGGTAGGTTTTTTAGTAGTATGTTAGTAATGTTGTCAGGGCCGGGTGCCTTTTTGTTCGGTTGGCTTTTAATGGTCTTCTCGACCTCCCCCGGCGAGACAACCAGCTTCCTTTTAACCCTAGGGGACAGCGGCACCGGTTGTGCGAGTGTGCGTGCGATTTGTGAAATTTCGTGTTGAAAGTCGGTAGTGTTTGGAGTTGTCGTGTAAACTTGTGCAAAGTGTTGACTAAAAGTGTGAGCTTTTTCGGCGTCTGTCATCACCTCCCCGTTAAGCGAGTGAATCTGGCGGGACCGCCCCCCCCTGACATGTTTGATCACACGCCAGAGGGATTGATCCCCGACCCTCGCCGTCCGGAGACGATCCGACCAGACGTCGTTCTCGTGTTGTGCCAGTTGTGTGTTTATTTGTATTTGCAGTTCCCGGCACCGTAGTCTTTCCGCTGGTTGCCTGGTCCTTTGCCAATTCTTCCTAATTCGGTTTTTCTCCGAAATTAGGGTTTTTAGATGTTGTGGCAGCCTCTTCTCTTCCCTGGTCACCGTAATAATTTTGGCAACCCGATCCCTCGCGTTTTGTATTGTCTTTGTCAGTTTTTCTACCTCGCAGTCGAGCTGCTGCGGGGTAGAAATGTTGTTGTTTATGGTCAGTTCGTTGTTTATTAGTCGTCTGTAGTATTTCCAGTCAGTATCGCGGTAGCTGAAGGCTTTGACGTCAGTAGCAGTCGGCAAAATTTCGCTAATTTTAAAAATAACGGGATTGTGGTCGCTGCTTAACGCCGGTACTGATACCGGCTCGATTAAGCTTTTTAGGTTTTTATTCACCACTAAGTCCAAAAAGCTCGGCGTCGTCCCATTGGTGTACAGCGTAATGTCTGTTTGTTGTATAGTCTAAAAGCACAATCCCGTTTCTATTGTTTACGTGGTTATTCCAAGTCGTGTGTTTTGCGTTCAAGTCTCCAACAAGGAGGGCCTTTTGGGCAAGGTTAAAGACGCTATCCATTTCCTGAAAAAGTAAGCGATTAGTTGGATGATTATATGCACATGTGATTACAATGTTATTTTGAAGTTTTATAGATATATTCTCGAAAGAAAGATTTTGATGCGGTAGAAGTGTGTGCGGGATATTATTCTTGATGATGATTGCAACGCCTCTTGTGCTAGGGGTGGTTTTGTCCTGTCTGTGCACCGTGTAGCCACGGATGCACAGTGCCTTGTCGGCTGTTAATTGGGTGTCCTGTAGTAGCAAAATGTCGATCTTTTGGGTTTTCAAAAAATCGACAATTTCGCTACGTTTGTTATTTATTGAATTAGAATTTAAAGTGCAAATAATTAAAAAAGTCATTGTATGGCAGTTTTATTTTAACTTTTTACAGACTGTACCCGCTGAGATTCTCGAAGAAGTTAACCATCGCCAAAAGGCGCTGGCCCCCCTCCGGAATCCCCGCAAGCACAGTCGTAAGGTCTTTAATGGCCCTCAGGGCCTCTTTGATGTTAATCAGGGAATTCAGCTCGCTTATTCCCCGCTGTAACGCCTCGAAGTCTGCATACCCGGTACTTACCGCGGTGGCAGCTTGCGCGCGTGGCGCCGCGACGCCTGGCGCCGCCTGTTGGGTTCGTTGTTGTTGTTGTTGCTGGGCTTGCTGCGTCAAGAACGCCTGCCTACGCTGCTCCCATGTGTTAACCTTGGGGGGCTGTGCCGGCACCAGGGGTGCTCGGTCGCCTCTTCTCGGTTGGAGGTTCTTGATCCTGTCTTTGTAGGCCGGACATTCAGGGTTGCAGCTGGTATGCGTCCCCCCGCAGTTTGCGCACTTTGGCGGGTCGCTGTCTTTCTTGTTACAAATAAAAGTGTGGTGGTCCTTCGCATACTTCATGCACTTGATTGGCCTTTGGCAATTGGCCTGGCTGTGGCCGTACATTTGGCATCGGCGGCACTGTATGATGGGCCGATCGTTCCTGCGCAGCTCCCATCTAACGCGCGTATAATTTAGGTGCTTAACTTGCGTTTCCAGCTGGCGCAGCGTCGTTTTCGCATCTGTTATAACCAAAAACAGCGGGATAACTTTGGTTTTCATTTTGTATACCGCCGTAGCTTTGATTTTATGTTCGTTAATAAGCTCTTCGCGGATGTCTGCCGGCGAGATTGACCCTTGGAGGCCCCTAACAACGAAGGCATGCGTTTTTTCATTGTGCAGTGTGTAGGTGTGATAGGACGCCCCTCCGTCCTTGTCCAAATTGTCCTTGAACTTGAGGTAGTCCTCAAGGTGTTCGATGTAGACGAGGGTGTCTCGCCGGTTGTACCGCAGGGTGAAGCCGTTTTTGATTTGCGATTTCAAGAACGCAACAAATCCTTTGTGATCCTCGGCTACCCCGTCAAGGACGATTGGGGGGGGTTTTTTGTTGGCCGTCCTCTTGGCCGGGATCGGTTGGGGGGGGTTCGGCTTGGTGTGCGCAGTCGGGGACCCCTGTAGGCTCCTGCTGGCCTTTTTCCGCAGTTTGGTCGGCGTGTCGTCGGCACTTTCACTGTCGCTGTCGCTTGTTGGCGGTCTTCTTCTCGTTTGGGGGGGGGGTGCGGGTGTTGGCACCTGATCCTCCTGGTAGGTGGTCGCTCTCATTTTGGAGGGTGGAATACCGGTTTTTAGTTGCCGTCGGCATTTTTTTCAGAAATTCCCCTAGCTTCGTTGCATAGCACGTTTTCTTGGGGGCTGTAAATCCATCCGCGTCCATGGATGGGGGGGGCCTTTTTGTCTTCTTCTCGTCCTCGCTGGTGGTATCCATCCTTTCAAACATTTGAACTTGCATGTTCCTTAGGATTCTTTTTTCTTTGTTCGTCGACGCGGCTGGCATTGTCGGTGCGGCTGGCAGATCTACCGGTGCGGCTGGCACGGTTGTTGGAGCTGGCAGCGCTGGCCATTGCTCCTTTCTAGTTGGGTCGCTCATCTTTGGGGGGCTGGTAGGTGCGGACTGCGCATGCGCGGGGTTTTTGTCCGGCGACAGGGTGCCAGTGAGTGTGTGTGATATACTCACTACACTGCACTCACTAGCACTCACTTCACTGCCACTTTTTGAACTCAAGTTTTTGTTAATGTTTTTGGGGATAGATTTAAAGTACTGCGGGTACTTTTGGGGGTTTACCCAACGGTTGGTGTTGGGGAGATAGTGGTATCTCTTAATGTCTATATTGTTTTTGTTTAGGTGCTCATCGAGCTTTGCGCGGGTGTCACGCTTCGCACTATAGTCTAACTTGGCTTTGAGCCGATTTGCGAAGAAAAGGCACTTAGTGCATCTACCTTGCACTTGCAGCTCGGAGCATGCCGAGTGCTCTGAGTCAGAGTGACTCAACGATGTGGTGGTTTCTGGGTTTAGCATAAGATTTGGGTCGCTATTATTCCGCCGAAGCGGATCTGGTTTTGGTTGGTTTTCGCTAACCGACGCGCCGCTCATTTACCGCATATACTAGGCAAACGAGTAGCGTGTTTAACTGACTGTTGCTGCTACCAACGATTATGGGTAATATAATGTGTAGTGTGGTTTTTTTTTTAAATCTATATCTGGCCAAAAACTCCTTTTCTCTAAAAAACTCAAAGGGACTTTGCTTGTATCGCTTTATAAGACGACCATAACGATCAGGGACTTCCTCTTCCATCCGATCAAAATTCCAATAAATCATTCATTATGTTCAGGATAGATAGAAAAATACTTTATTGTCTAAAATAATATTTCTTTGACCAGGCATATACTTATAATTTCTTAAACAGTAAAAACAAAACTTATATAGTAAAAAAACTAAAAAAAAAACATACACAATACTGTAACGTTCCATCAATAAACATTTAAAATTTACATTTGCTAACTATATGATATGAATCCAACTTTATAAAAGATAAATATATTACCTAGCTACCTACTTGACCATACCAACATTGGGGACACTGGAAGACCCCCGTTGTTTGGCAAGTGATTAAACATTTTTTTAGTTACTTGGTGTGTTTCTTTATCTGCTTAGAGAGCGAAGCATGCAGAGCGTAGAGCTTGATCGAGCGTGGATCGAGCGTGGATCGAGCTTAAGGTGCGATATACTTTACATAGATACCAAATTGCTTGTTTCTGGAAAATAAAAACCGTTTCAGAAAGTTTAATTGAGCAGTTTCCCCAAAAAACCATTCCATACGTTATGTATAATTATACCAATGAAAAATAGGCCGACTTATCAGTCTGAAAACAGAGTTCATTTGAAACAATTCTTATGGCATAGCACCCGCTAGCCATCTTTTTGTTTAATTTTGTAACATATGAAGAAAATTTTAGTTGATTATCTTAAAATGACAAAAAACCAATTATCAAAACAAACCCAATAATATTTTTGTTTATTAACTTCACATTATTTGCCAAGGAAGGCCGAAGGTACCTCTTTAGCTACCTGGATATAAGGATTTCTTCAAAGGTGCCTTTTACCAGTATAAATAACAAATTGGCCCGAAGGCCTCCTTGAAGAAACAAGGGTGCCTTGAAAAACGACTATAACTTTGGTCCTTAGGTTGACGACCTCAACATGGCTGCTGTATTAATTAATGGAAAATTTTAGATTTTAAAAAAGTGTGGGAAATTTTAATAAGGCCGATTTATGAACAGCGGGAGACTTGCTTAACGCAGAAGTTATATTTTAACTGAGGGCCCTGCACATCAGATCAGTAGTGCTTTTTGAAAATTGACATCTTCTGCGAGAAAACTGATGAAAACTGGCTCCATTTGAATGAGATCGCAAAAATGAATTAAAAAAACAAACACCAGAAAACAAAAACATACATAACATAATATTTAATAAACCATTTCGTTTCCGCAATCAGTTCGTTCGGTTATTATTCTAGTAAAGTGGGGGCCTATGACGTCTCACCTAGCTGTCAAAGTTGTCAACCGGAATAAAAACTGCGGTTTTTACCAATTATAATCGTTCGATATAGCATCTATATAACTGATGCACTAGCGAAGGCGGGGCTTGCAAATAAAGCAATCAGGTTTACTGGTTATTCGCATTCATTTTAGAAAGGTTTTCGTTAAAGCCACCACTTACATAGAGAATATATTTTTACTGGTTACTGGTCATTTCAGTTGAAGGTATACAAAAAAACGAAACCGCGGTTAAAAAAAAATAAGACATTATTACTTTTCAATCCTAAGAATAAGTAGTTAGATGTGTTTATAATGGAAGTGAACTGGAATTCTCTAAAACAATAGTTTACAATTTTTAATATTTGAAATTTCTGCTTTTGGTTTGTATATCAAACATTTTGAACTTTTGGGAATGGTACAAATCGGGGAAAACTTTTTTGCGTTTTATTATTTCTTTAAAATTCAATCCCGTTTTGGAAAGACGTTTGTGCCAAAATCTGATAATAACTACACACATTTTAAAACGTATTGAGTACGATGTGAAAACATAAATATTTCACATAATTACCTAGGTTTTGGCACTGTTCGCTAACAAAAAACTTTTTTTTTGATGACGGGGTTGCAAAACAAAGATCGGCTTCTTGATTTATAATGTAAAAAGAACGAGCTCTTAGGACTCCCAGGGAAATCGCAATAATTTTTTCCAGGTGTTTTCCAGGAAAATTCGAGGTCATTCAAATTAATAGTGGATTTTTCGAAATTCTTTTTGGTGATATTAGGAGTTCGAAATTAGTTCTTAATTTAGGGATAGTTGCTTTTCATTTTTCTCTGCGCTTTAAATAAGGGGGGTGTAGCTTGTCGTCCGGCAGCACCCCCCATTTTGAATATAAAAAACCGGGTGTTTAATATTTTGTGTGGTTAAATATTTTTAAGTGTGGTTAAAAATTAATTCGAAATTGGTTCGAAATTATAAGCATATCTAAACTCGAATATCTTTAGTGGGTGGAGTGTGGCTTGACTGACCTAGATTAGGAAGATTTCTTTGTTACGAAAAAGGAATCTTGAAATATGGCTGAACGAATATTTTTCCTCCACAAAATAATTTTGTTTTCCTAAATTACATCAACTTAGCAAAAATGTGCCTTTTTTGGGACATACAAATCAAAAATTGTGCCAAATTAATACAGTGCAGATCAAAAAGTATTCTTTTGTGATAAAGAAATATTCATACAGCCATATCGAAATGTTTTGTTTTTAATCTGAATTTTAGCTTCAATGCTGTGGATCTAATGGGTCCAATGATTACCCAGTAACGCCTTCATCTTGTTATGAAAACAATAATAAAAACAATTCTCAATATAAGGATGGTTGTGCCAGTTTGATAAATGACCTTTTGCTGAAGAGTACCAGAATACTTGCGATAGTTGTTATATCGGTCTCGGCAGTTGAGGTACAACATCTTTTTGTCTAAGACTGTGTTTCTACAGGCCACTTTTTGAAGCCGACATCGACCACAAAAAGTGGTTCGCTTGTAGCCGTTCCAGTCACATTTGGGGCACCCCAATCGCGACCAATTAAGAGATCCGTCAAAGTTGATGAAGCAAGAAAGAGCGCTTCGTACATAATTTAATAGCGCTTTCGGTTTATGTACTCTCAAATCGATCCGTAGTAGAGTAGTGACGTCACGAATCTCCTCGCGGGTGCTCTGAATCCCAACAGGAGTGCTCGCTCAGTGTGTGAATATCGAATACGCCATTTGCTCGAAAATTGACATTTTAACCTCAAGTTTTTATTTATTTATTTCGTTTCAATATTTTTGAAATTGGACAGCCGTTTGAAAAACACGCGGTTTCACAAAGAGAAGATAAAATAGAGTAATAATTAAAAAAGTAAAAGTACCCTAGTCATTTGTACCTAACCTTCAAAATCATTTTTATTTTGCTTAAGGCAGGTTTAACTCATAATTATCCTTAAGCATAAATTTAGTGCTGTCTTTCTTCTCCTTTATTAAAATCATGAGACAGCATACATAATTAGCCCTAAATTTATGCATAATAATGAGTTGGGTAAACGTCCCATTACTTGCTCCTCAGTATAATCGGGGACCACCTCAAACACCTCCTCGGATGAAGTAGAAGAAATGAGAAACAATTTTTCAATTTCATTAAACTTTCTTTTTCTATCCGTTTATTTCTGTTTTGAAACACAAAAAATGTATAAACAGAAAAAAATAAGATAAAAAAATGAGACAAAAACGTTGCCAAAAAAGTGGCACGATTTTGCGGGAGCAGAAAGATGGATCTGTTTCAAATCCGGAGTAACAGATTCGGAAAACCCAACACGCTACTCGGAGCAGGAGTTCATAAACGAACATCCAAATCCTTTTCGGATCGATCTTGGAGTACCCGAGAGTGGTTTAAGAGCAATAAACTAAACTGCTATAAGAGCATTTTAATTTTACAATTCGAACTCGCAAGCCATGCCGAGAGCTGCGCTGCGTTTAAAGCCGACAACGTGAGTTCGTTTGGGATCGATTATCGAGTTAAACCCGTTTTGGATAACACCTCATTCGGCAAGGCTTACAAATTCTTAAATCCAGATTTAGCATAAAACTTGTTTCCTATTGGTCAGACTTTTAACGGAAAATGTCAAATTCAATCAGCTGTTGTTTTGTTTTCATATTTCTGGAGTGCGTTGGTGAAGACAATGAATTTTAAAATAGAAGGGCCCAACGATCTTTTACGATCATGTGTTGTGGGGGGCAAACAAACGATTTTACAAAAGATGCAAAGTTAATTTCAAGGCAGTAGCTAAAGTTACGACAGTCGTACCTAGAGTTACGACAGTATTTTTTGGGATTGGGCTACTGTTTCTGTGTTGTGTAGGGTTTACTGGGGTTGTGTTGTGTTGGGTGGATTTCGCTTTCTTCTGAAAATGTAAAAAACGGGTTTTTCGCGACTGTCGTAATTTTAGCTACAGTGATTTTCCTAGTAGTGAAAACTGCCTTTGTATTGTAGTTTGTTCGTTTTGGAAAGTAGATAAAAGCAGTTTGTTCGCTGATTTTTGGAAGAGAGTAAAAAATCCGGTTAAAAAAAGATGTTTGCGCAAAGGTCAATGACCAGTATTTTGTTTTTATTGTTTTTTTTTTTGTATTTTTTTCGTTCTTTAAGGACTCGTAAGAAAGAAATGTAATACAAAAGATGGACCTTCAGTTGAGACGGATAATCATGCATTCACAGCAGCCTCCAGTGTCTGCGTCTTAAAGTTAAATCTGGCCCGGTGCAAACATATTTTCTTAAATCCGGATTCAAAATTAAATTAGTGCAATTGAACATTAATGTGTTAGCGAATATAAAAGTTATAAGAGGAAGGAAGGTTAGATTCTCCAAATGCAACGCAGTGTTTATTGTTAGCTTTCACGTAGAGCTAAGTTATTGCAGGTTGTTGACTTCATGACTTGATCATAGAAAGACACAATATTCCAAGATATGAAAGATATAATGATTTATTCGTATCCTTCTCATTTTTAGTTTAATCCAGATTATAACATAAGCAAACAGAGAAATATTTTTGGATACGAAGGTAATATAATAAATATTTTAATATTATTTTTATTTATTTTAGGTAATTGGCGCTGTTCTAGCTTTTGGTCTTGCTTATTGTATAAAAGATAGGAGACAAGTCTATTAAGATCAATATACAAGTTTAAAAGCACTAGTGGCTAAAAAATATTTTTACGTGAAAAACTGTTAAAAATATTTAATAAAATATCAAAATTTCGAAAATTTGTTTAAAAAGTAGTTTTTCGAAAAACTGCAACTACTACCACACACGTTAACATTTTATTAGATATTTAGATTATTTTTCTTTAACAAAAAAATATGCTTTAACACTAGCCTCAAAGGTTATTTGACAGATTGAAACAGTGAAATAAACGACGAAAGAATTTTCGAAGATGAAAAATGTTTGATTCCTGAGCTGTGATTTAAAATCATTTCAATTGTCCGGAGGGAAAGATGTTTATTTACTACCTTATTAAAAAATTACATTTTTGACCCGCATATTAGGGGCAAAAATATCTCTTTACCTTCCGCCATCAAACAAACGGCGGGAAAAGTGACACTTTCCACCCTTCGTATGTAAGTAACTATTTATATTTGGCAAATATTGTACATAAATTAAGTTTTAGATACCCTGGACTGGATTTCAATATTTAGAATAATAAATAAATAAAACTGTTTTAAATTAATCAATTATATTAATATTCTCAAAAGCAAATACAGGGTGACTCAAAATTCCGTAAAAATATTTTACCCCAGGTGTTTGTTCTAATAAACAAAAATTAGCAAAATATTCTTTGGTTCCAAAGATATTTGCGTTTAGAAATTGTTAATAGTTTCTTAGAAGCACCGTTTACTTACGTATTGGTTGTTAACCACCAACAAAAATTGTTGACAATGTCGATTTACTTGGTTAATTACTGTCAAATCAAACGTAAATTTTCATTTAAAATTAACGATTTTAAAGGTAATTTTTCAAGAAAACGATAATTTTACAGCTTAATTTATTTTTTTTGAAATTCTAAAAATTTGTTTACTACTATTAAAATCTTTTCAGGGAATTTTGAATCACCCTGTATAGTAGATAGCAATATACAGTGGATGACTGCTAAGCAAGAATTCGCATCGATAGGATTTCCTCCGCTAGAGTCGTAATTTTCGGCATCAACGCGCTTCCGAAATTGTCTGTCGTTGTGGTACACCGGGCTGATGAGTCCTTAATAACGACGAAACGGCGTTGTTCTGGGTTTTACCCTCTGTGCAATCGAAATTCAGGAAGTTCATTTTGCACTATAGTACAAAAAATCCTGCTTTTTCGTTAGTTATTCGTTGACTAACCATCTAAACCTACCATATCAAGTGCACTTGTTTTAAATAGACTTGTAAAATATTAATTTTTTTCAGCGACAGTATATAGGCACTGTTTCAAAAATAATGTTATTCCTCTGAAATCCTTAACCAAATAGGAGATTACATTATTATGACTAGTGACTGTATCTAACTTTTAGTAACGTATTTCAAATTTTAATAAAATGTAGATTGATTGCATGTGTAAGTCCTTGAATTACATATTAAAACTGAGTAACATACGTATACCAACTAGTTACTAAATATTAATTTTAAATTTCCTGTTTTTCTCAGCAATACCTACTTTATTAACTGTTCACTTATTAATATTATTAGTTTGATAATAATATATGGAACAATATTTTTGTGCGACTGCTTTAGAAAATGAGGTTTTGCACACGGAAAACTTAATTTGAAATCGGTACTTTGCACATACCGTGTGCAAGTAAATATCCTAAAAATCATGTGGTGCATTTCGTACGTGCACTTACTCGTATTTGCCGAAAAATATTAGTTTCGCTTCATCATTTCTGAATTTAGAAAAAATAAAGTTTTACAACTTACTTATAGGGTCGAATCGGTTCTACCAACATATAGCTGTTATTGTAAAAGGATATCAAGGGAAATGAAACCCTTCAATACCGCTAGATGTTAATTAGGAGGACCTCAGCTACGGATTACCCCAACAAACGCAAAAAAATAAAAAAGGGGGCTTTTTTAGTCTCAAATAAAATTTGAAACTGTGACGTGATAGATATATTTTATTTGACTTTATACATTATTTGTGGCACAGAGAACATGAATTATATAGAATTATTTGCGATATAAAAAATTATTTTTTGTTGACCAGTGTAATTAACAAGTAATATGAATTGATGGACTAATCGAGGTCGTGCTTTAAAATTATCACGTGCGACAGAATCAAAATATTAGTTAATTGAATGTTATTAATAATAGCTCTCGGAAACCCAATGACTTAAAAAATAAACCTCACAAGTAGGTAACATAATATCCATTGCGTTATTTATACGATACCATGTTATAATAGCTATTTATCTTAAGTTGCCTCCGTGATGTAGTGGGTAGCAATACTGACCCTTACACGGGCGACCTAGGTTCGATTTCCGGGCAAAGCACTTTTGGTGATTGGGTGTTTATGAATTTAATATTTTTTTAATTAACATTGCTATAGCTTGTGAGTACACAAATATGAGTCGTCTTCTAATAAGTGTGCCTTCTTAGCTTTTCGGGGCTACCTTGATTTACCTTCGACGGGAACAATTACCTTTTTACTTACAAAAGTAGGTAACCGTTTCTATAAAAGGAAGGTTTTAAAAAAATTGCTTTCTACAAGGGATTATACGCCCTTCGCTTTCTATCCCGTTTAATCACCGAACATTTACCAAAAGTTGCAAGAGAGGTAGATAGATCATTGTACACTTCTGTTCAAAAAAAGAATGGGGACATAACATGACATGACATGGCGGCTTGCCCATTGAAGCCAGTCATAATTAACATTTAAAGATGTCACGATGTAACCGGCACCACATACACTTTCTTGAAAGTAACCGCCACTTGCCCCCGCTACGTGCCTGTATACCTTACCATGACGTAGTAATTCCCTAAGTGGGGAACAATTTTCGGGTTAGTATTACGTTGCCACGATATCAAAGTTAGGTACCAAATACCACACTGCTATATCGCAGCCCCGTTTCTGATATAATGGTTTCGAAAAAGGAGTGCATTAGTTCCAAAATGTCTATTTGGATCTTTTTGGTAGCATAAATTCATACAAGACAAAGTGATTAAAAAAAAACAACCAATGTCGTCAAATCTGTGAGTTTGGTTAAGGCTAGTGTGCATTATATATACGATCAAAAGGTGTGAAGTTTTACAAGTAGGGAGTGAAAATTCAACTGCGAAGGAAATTTTAATGCGAAATATACCTCACGTCTATTTCCAAAAACAAACCCGGCTCTACAATTCTGCTGTTTTCTTGGAGCTGATAAAATTTTGTACTTGTGGTTCTTGGGGATATGTTTTCACAACCAGCAGTTGGGACTCTCAAAATGTGTAGGATATCGACGTGTGTTGATCATAATTTAATTTGGGTATAAAACTATTTATTTTTTAAATATTAGGGCTAAGAAACGAAAATAAAAGGAGGGAATTTTCCGTCTAACTAAAAAACATGGCCAACGCAGCATGATTCCTCAATAGCAGAAAATGTTACTTTAAAAGAGTTGCCACTTAGAAGTGGTCATAAAAAGCTATTTCCTCCACACTGCCACATTATTTTGTAGTGAAATTAAAAGTAATTTCCTAGTTGTGGCGTTCAACGTCGGCTACTTCAATATGGCTTAAAGAACCACGCAAAATTTAAATGGAAACTGGATCTCAGTGGGACTTCAACGCCATTTAAGTATGTTATTGGGACAGACCCTGAGCATTTTGTCTCATAGACACAGGTGCCGATATCTACAGGGTGAGCCAATATTAGCAGCCAAAGTTTAATATGAGCTTATTACTATCATGCTTATGATGACCGATATCGGAAAAAAAGCATCAATTTCCGCTAAAATGACGACGCTGAATTTAAAAATGACATTTATTTTGACACTTGTAAAACCCTGTCAAATTGGCGGAAAAGTAATTAGTGAAATTAAATTGTGTCATAACTGTCATTTACTATTATGAGAAAAACCACTGGTGCGATGACACATATTTACGAGTGAGGACTTAAACTACAATAAATTGAGGTCGAGGAACCCAAAAATGTTATTAGTTTTGACATTTGCCAAACCTTATCAAAATGGCGAAAAAAATAATTAATGAAATTGAAGTTTTTGGGAAAGCAAGTACCCTTGGCAACTATTATTCGCTCACCCTGTAGATATCGGCACCTGTGTCTATTAGGCAAATGCTCTCAGAGACTGTCCAAATAAAATACTTAAACGGCGTTGAAATCCCACTGAGATCCAGTTTCCATTTAAATTGTGCGTGGTTCTTTATTGAGGCATAAGTAACGAATAAAAGTCGGGGCTGCTACAAATTTGCGAATGAGAAGGAACCTTGGAGAGACGGGAACTTGGTATTGTTCCATAGTGCCGGTCAAAATAAAAATATAATGGCGATTTTAATCGCATTTTACTGATAGAAAAATTATTAAGATGTGAAAGTGCCAAGGCAGATATTTTCTCTGGATGATACCAAAAATTTTACTGGTAAGTTTATTTGTCCCTGCTGAAATTTTAACTTTTAAGCCGCTTGAAATATAAACAAAATTTTTAACCAATCAAAACAAACAAAACTGGGATCAGGAATAAAATCAATCCAACGCACTAGCGCAAAACGGCCGTAAAATTTTTATTTTCATGGCCTACTTGATCATGATATGTTGCCAACAAAATTGCCACTTTCAAGGCGTGTATATTAAGTTTATAAGTATATGGTGAGGAATGAAGGGTCATTTTATATGTCGACGAACTCTTAGTAGCCCTCCCGCTGGTTAGGCAACAAACTTTTTACTTCAGGATAAAAAGTGCCACTTCAGTCCCTTGGTGCATAATTTGCTATTAAATTCGACATTTTAGATAGATAGATAGATAGATAGATAGATAGATAGATAGATAGATAGATAGATAGATAGATAGACAGATAGATAGATTTTTATTTGCCATATTAGAAATACAATAATAACATTATATAAATATGGTATGTCACAATAAATGTATAAATGTACGGTCAAACACATTATTTCAAAACATAAAAAACAAAAATAATGTAAAGAATAAAGACAAACACTAAAACTAAAACTAAAAAAAATATAGCAATCTAATAAAAGATTTTTGTTATTTATTTTATGTACACCCGGTACTTGCCTTAACACATTAAGAAATTCGACAAAGAACAGAATAACAAAAAAACAACTTTGCATTTTATTGTAATCAGGAAAAATGACAGCAACAAACATGGCGAATGAAAGTCAAAATAACTTGTCATGATTCAGATAGACCTATTCAAATAAAATGTGACGTCAAACGTATGGCAGTATTTTGAACTTTTTAGGGCCATATTCATAGTCTTTCTTTAAAGAGTGCCTTCAGGTTGCCTTGCCGAAGACGGCCTTCCATGCATCCTAAGGCTCCCTCAAGCCCACCTTGTGCGACTCTGAATACCGTTTGGATCAAGGAGACCTTAATAACGCCTTGTTCTTTGAAGGAACTATGAATACGGTCCTTAAACCAGTTGGGTATTTAAATGCGTTTTCCTTCGTTCATATTAAGTTTTGCGCAAAAAGGAAAAAAACACGGGTTAATTTTCTTTCTGTCTAGATTTTAAAAATCGTTCTTTGAAAAAATGTGCCAGAACTCTTTTATGGATTGCATGTACAAAGCGTATTTAAACGGTCGGACTTTTTTAAAAAAAGAGAAAACCAAATCAAAACTGTAATACTGAAATTTAGAATAAAGGCTTGATAAAAAAAAGCCGTAATCTCTTAATTCCCGGTGCGGTAAAATAAAACGATTCGTTTTTTATGATTCTTGGGCACTGGAGAAATCGTATTCTAAGGAAAGTAGAACAGTGTGCTTATGTGTGCTAAAAAGACCAAAATAATCTAGGGGAAGTGAGACTTGGCTACGAAAATCTTACCATAGTAGATTTTGTGATGTCATATGAAAGCTGAGACTCCCCAGATTACGAATCCGCCGGATGACATCTCGTAAATGTTAAGCGTTTTGAGATATTCAGCAAAATGTCCAAGATGTCGACCAATGAGTAAATTCGATTTTTCTATTTTTTTGTGTAGAGTCAAATTGATGGTGTTTGATATTGATTTATAGGTTTTAGAATACGAGGAATTCGAATCTTCCGCCGAAAACTACTTAAAATGACATTTGACACATTTTTGACAGCCATTTGGTACAGGAAAATGGATGTTTTTGAAAAATTATTTATTTTCTATTTCTTTTACGAGAATTAGTAGCTTTTAATAAAGTTTTATAGGTTCTTTGATGTAAGATACATGCATTAAATGACATTTGAAAGTTTTTTGACAGAACGTAAAGCAAAAAACTCAGCACTCTAAACGAAAATTTAGAGGTTACAGGATTTTTGACAGTTTTAAAGAACATAACGAGTATGATAATAGTAGCTATCCACTAAAAGTCTAGATAAAAATCTATGATTTAGGTCAAACTAACCAGTATCTTTTATATCAATATTATATTTATATGTATTGATAGAAAATTTTAAAACTGATAAAATGCATGCCATGCCAAAATAATAAATGTAGTTGCTATTCGGCAAAGCTGTCTTGCACAATATTTTGTTTAAGTTGCAAAGAAGTTTCTAGTAATAAATAGATAAACTTTTTATTAATATTAAATACCATAAAGAAATATAAATTTTATAAATTCCCATACTTCAGTTCAGGGGCCTATATTGCACCAAACTACTTTGCAACTTTTCACTTCGCACTTTGCACTTTATTTTTGAAAAGGGAAAAAGAAATGCGTGGCAAATAGCACTGCTACAACCAAAAAAGTGCAAAGCGTAAAGTGAAAAGTTGCCTAGTAGTTTGATGCAATAGGCTCCTGGTATAATAATTATTTTTATAACATTTTAATTTTGGATCACTAAAATAGTAATAGCCATTTTTATTTACTTAAAAGCTGTCAAAAATATATCGAATGTCAATTTATATATATTTTTGATAAATGAATCAAATTTCTTAAGCTGGGTTCATATAGAAATAAAATAACATAGGATAACATAAGACAAGATAAGTTAAAAATAACATTAGATGACATAAAATTGGGTGTTCACACAGAGAAATAACATAAAATAAGAGATTAGTTCCAGCCAATCAAAACGCGAATTTTTTGGCATGCGACTTTGAATTTTACTAACACTTTATTGTCTCCTGTCATTCGTTCGTCGCGATGACGTCACGGTCATGCGCGGAACGCGATTTCAGATAAAATAAAATACTCTTATTTTTTATTTTATTTCTTATTTTCTCTTATCTTATGTTATCTTATGTTATTTTGATTCCTGTATGAACCCAGCTTTATACTTCAGAGCTTATAAAGTGATATAATATAAGGTTACTTTCAGCTATCTATTTTAAATAGTAAGTAATTTTGATTCAAATGAACAAATTTTGTATTTTAAATGCTGTCAAATGTCATTTCAAAAGAACCTTTAAAGGTATTAAAAGCCACTAATTTTCGTAAAAGATATAATAAATAAATAATTTTTCAAAAATATTCATTTTTCTGTACCAAATGGCTGTCAAAAATGTGTCAAATGTAATTTTAGGTAGTTTTTGATGGACGATTCGAATTTTTCGTATTCAAAAACCTATAAATTAATATCAAATACCATCAATTTGACTGTAGACTAAAAATAGAAAAATCGAATTTACTCCATCCCGCCATCTTGGATATTTTGATAAGTATCTCAAAACGCTCAAAATTTACGAGATATCATGCGACAGATTCATAATCTGGGGAGTATCAGCTTTCATATGACACCATAAAATCTACTATGGTAAGAAAATCCGTGTTCGATTAAAAATCGCCACTTATCCCCTTGACTAAAAGATAGAGTATGATCCATAAAGAAAATTAGCTAATTAAAGTGACTTATCGTAACGTATCTCACACCTTATCTTACATACAGATATAGAATCACTGCTGACTCCATATGGTACTAAAGGTGAAAGAGACTTATAGGTGAACGTCGAATCAGTAAACTCTATGTTATCTGGAGTTCACGGCGTAGAATGGGGCCAGTATAACACCGAGTACCGAGTGTGATGGAACTGCTGGCATTTTTAGGTATACGTTAAGATGTTTAAACCTAAAATCTTCATATACCAATTGTCCGCTTAACGACAGTTGTAATGAGGGCAGACTAGAAGGGGTAGTAAAAACCCAATAGAAAACTAATCAATTTTTTGATAATGAGCATGTGGCTGTGGTATATAGAGCAAATGGGTGGTGGGTTGCCCCATCAATGAGCTAATTTCCCGAAAAATGCTTCATTAAATTCGGAATAAATATAATGGTCATGTAAGGATTCGGTGACACATTTTCGTCAATTTCTTGTTCCATACTTCTTTTTGCTGGGTTTTCGAAGCTTTTGTTTCTGTTTACTATTTATGTTGTGAAATATTAATATTCAGTATATATACATGAATATAACAGTAATTTAAGAGTGCTTATTTAGTTAATTTTAAGAGCTTATTTCCTCTATACAGGGTGATTCAAAATTACCTAGAAAGACTTTAACTGTAGGTAGAATTTGTTGTTCTGAACAAGAATTAGTAAAATATATTATTGTAAACTCTTTCATTTCAGAGATATTTGCATTTAAAAATTGTTAATATTTTCTGAGAAGCAGCCTTTACTACGTGGTAGAAACATCAATTTTTGAAAGCAAAACTTTGACAACTTCAAAATGCTTGACAAAAACCCTAATACTTGTCATTGTCAGCCACACGTAGACTTGCTTGGTAAATTATTTTAAAGGTAATTCTGAAAAAAATACAACAATTGGACTCCTAAATTCAGAGAAAAAATATATGAAATTAAAAAAAAATAATTACGCAACTTTTCTTAGATTAATGATATATAACCACTGTTCAAATCTTTCTAGGTAATTTTTAATCACCCTGCATGTAAAATGAAAATAAAAAACGACTTGAACTACACCAAAAATAAGACTACATGCTTAAATAGCAAATATTCTATACTAACTGAACTACGCGAACTACTGTTAGCGTGTGCTCGTTATGCCCCAGGGGCCCTTTTATACTCCGGGGGCCCTTTATGCACCGGGAGCACTTTATGCCTCGAGGTTCCTTTATGCCTCTCGTTCCCGTAGTAGTACTTGCCTCCCAACATATCTAGGAAAAAATTTAATCAAAAAGAAAAACAAACAAAAGCCCCGGGAAAAAAAATCTATTTGAAAAAAAAATCCCTGAAAAAAGACCCCGAAAAATAAACCACAAGAAAAAATTATTATAACTATAACTCAAACCCAAACCAATATTTTATAACTGTAACGTATTTTAACTTGTTTTTTTACTTTCATTTTCTATAATAACCTAAACACCTTATAATTTATTGCATTTTTAAATTCCTTTTTTTTAGATTTCAAAATCTATACATTTTCTTATAACTGTTATTCCAACCATCAAATTTTAACAGAAGGATACCAATTTTATAATATACAGTTACAAAACTTTTTATTCATGACTAAAGTTTCAAAAATATACAATATTACTTCGGTGTTTTTTAGTTTCACGTTAACTTGTCGAGTTTATGTTTGAAATGTTGTCGAAAAATGTCAATTTATAATAGTCTTTCTTTTTCTAAAGTTAAAACACGATGTCGTGCTAAAATATTTTATGCATGAAGTTCGTTTAACACCCTTAGTGCGTAAAAATCCTCCCCTACCAGCTCGCGTTTTTATTTCCAGGCCACGGGCGCTAAATAACAGCCTCAGCCTCAGCATTAGCCAAGGGCTGTTACATGCTGAGGGCATTTAAGGTATTTGTAACCGCGGTACATACAACATTTAATGCATGATGAGCATGTTTTTCATTTAATATTTAAAAAATAACAATTTATAATTTTTGTAATGACTTTAGTCAAATATACTTACTTCAAAATATAAAGTCACTTAAAATAACAACACAAGAGGACTGGTCAATTTTAAAACTTTAAAGCCCGCGGGTATAAAAGGCGCTCTAGGGAGTTAAAGCACCACTTTACGCTTGAAAATGAGGGGGTTAAAGTACACTTTTACACCCAATTGGGCACAAGTTAATATTATGTAAAACTTTTTGTAACATGCAAAATAACGGAGAAAAGTGCATGACGGGTGACATTTATGGTAGATCACCATATAACTACGTATCTAGATTTCCAATACGAAATAACATCTCATTTAATTACTGTCAAGAATTTACCCTCCAGTACTTCGCCAAAGTTTTAAATTGAAATTGACACTTGGGCCGCCCGAGCAGGTGAAATCGTAACTTTATCCAGAATCGAAAAAGGCGCGGCGAGTAAGGAATTTACTTATTTATTTTATACCGAATAGAATATCGGTTTTTTTCTTAGAGAGCTTGACAGTGAAGAAAGACAATATTGCTAGAACAAAAAAGTAGCTCCAATACAACAAGAAACACTAGCGAAAAATAGTCTTACTTCTTTATTCTAGCAAAACATTTTCTTGTTCTAGCAAGATTGTTTGGTTAGATATGCACACTCATGCCGATATTGCCGATATTTTTTCTTAAAAGTTCTTTTAGCATTGCATTTAGTAAAAAACCCTTGCCTGGTCAATGCTTGTTCTTTCAAACCCACCAAATGCCATTAAATATGAAAATGACAAAAAAGACACATATTTGTGTCAGTCTACAAAGCACAAATACTAACCTAGGATTAGGAAAAATTTCTCAAAAGTTAAAGAGCAAGTCAAAACTGGAGGATGAGTTCATTAGGTCTTCTGGGTTGAAGATGTTATATATGCTACTTTAATTATACCCATTGTGACAAAGGCAATTTTTGATGGTCAATCGTAGTTCAAATTTCGAAAGTTTTACCTTAATTTTTTTATATAATTTATTTTAAATTTACCTTTCACAGCCCTTAAATATATGGGATATTTTCAGGCAGCAAATAATCTTAACTAACGACCTAAGACACACCCTCGGAGAGAAAAATCCTTTTCTTTTAAACCTGAAAGAAAGTTATCTTAAATTGTTGGTTAAACTGTCTAGTGCCTTTGCCCTCCAAGTATAAAAATCCTTTCCTGTCGTGCTATTTGAAGAAAGTGGCAAAAATTCCTAAAAGTATAACCAAAATTCCGTGTATCGATACATTTCCTACTATTATCGAACTAAAAAAGCTTTGAGCCAGTCAACGGAAAATAAGATCAGGGTTGCTCATCACGCCCATCAGAGAATATTCCTAAAAATGACAGTGAAACTGTCCTGCATGTGGTTCAACCATTTCAATCAGATTCACCAAGTGGCGAAAATAATAGTAATTCAGACTCGGATATTCAGAACTTTGATGATAATATAGAGAGAAAAGTCACTTTTATGACTGATCTTCGAGAATGGGCTTTAGGTTATATATAATATTAAACAAAATGCCCTGAATGATTTATTGGCTCTAGAAAGAGCTCCTGGAGGAGATCACTTGCCGAGAGTCCATGACATTTTGCAGCCAAACACAGATTATTATGTCACATAAAAAAGCAAAAGTATGGGCACGAATCATGGGTGTAAATTACCGAAAACGAAATTGTGGTGAGAACATAGGCATGCAACAGCGTGTATACACAGGAGAAGGAGCTGAATTATTGTTATTTGTGATTTAAAGGTTGGCTGCACCGCCTTCCTTTTTGAAAAACTGAGAGGGAGGATGTAGATCCGTGGCAAAATTTGACTGAAAAACCTGGTTCCTACCCATATATATCCCAACTAACATTTAAAGTTGTCACGACACAACCGGCAACAATTACTACGTGCCTATATAACGACGTAGTAATTTCTTAAGTGGAGAACAATTTTCCGGTTATTATTACGTTGCCACGACTATAAGGTTAGTTACCAAGTACCACACTGCTATGTCGCAAGTACGTTCTTGATACGTCGTAGAGGCGCTTTTTTATAAAACGTCGAAAAAGGAGTGGATTGGCTCCAAAATTTCTATTACTTAGGTTCTTTTTGGTAACATAAATTCAAACATGACAAAGTGCAGCATGATTCCCCGATAGTAGAAAATGTTACTCTAGGTGGGTTGCGACATAGAAGTGGTCATAACAAGTTATTTTCTCCACCATGCATGCGTGCCCGCTCACGCGTCACATGACTCTCATAACATTTTAATCATGTGACGCGAGAATGAGCCCTCACGAGAAAGTCGTAGATGGGAACCGGGTGTTAGGCTTCATTCATAGGGAACTCCTTGACCACTTTAAAAAATTGTCAAATCAGTTAAAAAAGTCCCGTAAAGTAGATTTTAATTATATTTTTAAAATAAATGCCACTAACTTGCAAAACTTTTTAAAAATTTGGAATTTTCTGTATGTTTTTCTGAATGTTAATTCTGCTAGTTTACGGAAAAAGTATATATTTAAAAAAATATATTTTGTATGCTACTGCTGCTGCAAAAAAAGAAAAATTAAGACTTGGTATCAGGCACAATCAAATTTTTAGTACTTTTGGCTGAGGTACATACTTGTAATACCAAAAAAATACTACCTATTTGACTTAACAAAAACGTGTATGCAACTGAACAAAAATAGACTAACCTATTTCCTAAACATATAATAGTAACAGTCTTAATATTATTATCAGGAAGGGCAGTTAAAACGGCTTGCTTTTACAACTGCCATGTGCGTATATTAAAAAATTTTCCTGTTGTTTCTGGCAGGCTTACTTAAAAAAACTGACAGTGAGATTTACTAAGATCTAAAATAGTACTCCTCACAGGTCAAAAAACACTTACCCATACAGAAAAGACACAAAGTTATTAATTATTTTGTATTGTTATTGCAAAATACCACTGAAAAACTGCTTTTTTTCTCAAAATACACCATATTTTAGAAGAAAATGCCCTAAAACTAAATTTTTTTGAAAGGTTTCAAAATGGCAAATGGCGAATACGCCAAAAATTTGGCACATAATAGCTTCATTATTTGTGTTTGAGGTTATAAAGTGATTTTGGACCACGTCAGGGGGGTGCTTTAAATTTATAACCCCCAGAAAGGATTGCTTTGTGGCATTTGGTAATAAGTTCGTCTATAATTTCCTTAAGTAATCGTTTTTACATGGATTAATTTACCTTATTTAATACCCCAAGTTGTTCATTAACCAATAAAACTCCTCCTATTTTGTCCAGAAAAACGCCATATTTTGAACCGGTTTTCAGTACAAAAAATATATTTATGAGGGCACTATGAGGCAAAACAAACATAAATGAAGGTCACTGATTATGCACAAAAATTATACGAAACAAAAAAATCCAAAACAACTATATTAATTTATTTACAAACTGAAAGTAAAACATTGATGTTATCTAAAAGCTCAGTCTAAAAAACTTTCCTTACTCAAAGCCTACTCATTTTAAAGGTGTAGTTTTCATCAGTAGAGGTTGGTGCAAGCCAAGGTGCAAGCAGAGGTAAAAGATCCGAACTTGCTGTTTGTGATTGAACGCAGCCCTATTATTTTTAAACTGACATTTCGACAGTGACAGAAATGTAAGAAAAACTTGCATTTAGGTTTTTTAATACATTTCATAAATAAAAACACGTTTTAAATAAATACAAAATTAATTCACTCTTTATTTCATTATTACTTATCTAAATCGTTGTGTGACATCAAGTATTAATTGGAAAAATTAACATATAAGGGTAAGTTTTAATTAGAGTGACATTACTATTTAAACCTCGCGTGGGTTTCAATTTTTTAATTTCCTTTTCTTCTAAGTTGAAACCTTCTTCTTAAATCCAACAAAAGATTGTGTTAAGATGATTATTCAATAAACAAATTTATTAAAATTCTTCTTATAAATCAATCTAAGTCCAAAAATCAAGAAGGGCTGGTTTAAAATGCTTAAAACCAAAAATTTCACTTAAACTTAGGACCGTTTTAAAATAGACTAAACCCTTTTAGTAAATCCCACCGTTAATCTCTAAGTTGCAGACACCCTGCTTAATTTGATTCCTTAATTATTCTTTTGATTACGATTCAGTTTTGTGTTTTTTTTTGTATCAATATCGAGTTCTAATGATCTTTTTGTTAACTCCTCTATTTCTAGCCGCTTTTTCATGAATGTATTGTGTTTTTTTGCGAAATTTGATATAGTCAGCGATTTCACAATGGTATTGGGGCAGCGTCCTGCAACAGTCGATTTTATTTTCTATAAATTAAAGAAGCTTGTTTAAATCTTTTATTTATTTACTAAGTGGTATGATGTAAGCTGCAAGGCAAATAAACTATGGCACACGCATTCTGGTATTTAATATATTCCGCAAGCGTTTAGAAGTCTGATGCCGCATACCTCATACCCTTTACTTTTCCGAACTCTGAATAGGCCTTAATATTTACCCAAGACCCACGAATCACACAGCGCCAAGACCAAACAAAGGCAAAGTCTGAAAATGATCACACTATCCACACAAGTTCGCAAAAAATCAGAATAAATTTAAAAAATGGCATTGAAATCAATGGAGTCAACACAACGGCGACGCTACTTTGACGTATGAATGACAGCCAGCAAGTAATGCACAGCAACAGAATATAATAGATAAACGCGGAACCCGGTTTTACCCTTAGTCTCTCATGTTGCAACATTTCTGAGGCTCAATTTTGATTCGTTTATAAATAGTTCCGGTGCAAGAATTATTTTTTTAAGCCCGTCTCGTCTTAGTTAAGTTCTGACTCAACAGCACTGCGGTGCAAATGCCAATAAATTTTTTTGTTGGCATATACATAATTTCTTTTGGTACTTTATTAATCATCCAAGTGCTCGCAAAACTAGGACTTTTTTCGAAATTCATATTCCACGCAGCTCCTTGTATTATATGTATGGTAATTAGAGTTCTTGTTAAAGTTATGATTGTCTGCTATAATCAGTAGTAAAGTTTTAAAAATGCATATAGATGGAAAAGTGACAACTTTCTATAGCGCTGATATTTTACTTATTTTAAGAATTGAAAAAACCCTTTGCTTATTTTTGTTCTACAAATTTGTCTCAGTTCAGAAAGTTTTCAGCAAAAACCAAAAATCGAGGGTTTTGGGAAATGAACACAAAACCTACAGAGACGGCAATTTTCCCTACAGTACAATAAATATATACTGACATCTTAAGATTCAGTACCGTAGTATAAACCAGTGATATTGTCAGATTCTTGTCAAGAAGTTGCCAGGAAAATTTCAACTAAAAATTATTTATTACAGCACATAAAAAAAAGAATGTGTAGCAGACCATTTTGCAGCTACGTTTTCCGACCGCCTACTCTACAATTTTCAAATGATTTAAAAACTTGCTAGAAAATTGCACTCTTTCTAGAAGGATAAATAAGCGCAGGGAAAAAATACAGTAGCATCTCAAACCCAGTATGATTATATTAAGCTCTCTCATTAAGTAAGCTGTGGTAACCACGAAAATTGTTATGGTTTTATCTTTTTATTACCCACCAGTTTAATTTTCTCGTTTATAAACATTATAAATAGCAGTGGTGATAGAATAGACCACTGTCCAATGCTTATGTCAACATTCAAAAATTATCATTTCTATTACCCAATTTATTTGAACATTTCCTATAATTAAGATAAAACTTTAACAAATCTGATATTTTACTATGTAGACCACAAACACAAATGTTTGAATACACAGTGCTTATATTTGTAGTATCATGGTCTATTGTAAATGAAATAACAGGGAGGGTTTCCAAGGATAACAAAATATCTAGAATTAGTGAAAACGATCTTAATAATTACTATTGCGCGGTAACTAGAGAGCTGCTTCCTATCGCAGACCCTTTGTTATATCTCTCAAATACCCATGTACCGAAGAAGATTTTTTTTTTAACGACTCCAGAACAGGTAAATGAGTCTATTAAGTCTTTGAAAGACAAGAACGCTAGTGTCAAAGACGGAATGGGAGGATGCCATTAATACATTATCCTAAGCCACAAATATCTTATTTGTGCCTTTTCCATCAAGCCTAAAAGTGGCCAAGGCCATCCCACTTTATAACGGAGGTGATCGTAGTTCCCCATCAAATTATAGGCCCACTTCTCTTGTTTCCACGCTGTCAAAACTAGTTGAAACCCTTGCTCGCAAACGATTTGCCTCGTTTTTAGAAAAACATAAGATTATAAATCAACATCAGTATGGATTTCAGTGTATCTGATGAGTATATGATTGTTTAACTTTTTGTCAATCTTATTCCAGGGCATCAATAGAAGAAAGGCCTCAGCGGCAGTGTTTTGTGACTTTTTAAAGGCTTTTGACTGCCCGAGTCACGAGATAATGCTGCGAAAACTCTCAGTTCATGGTTTTCATGATATTGCTTTTGGGTGGATTCAGTCTTTTCTCTCAAAACCTTATCAGTTTGTGTGTCATCTAGCAAACAAAGTATTTCATGTGGCGTTCCTCAGAGCTGATCTTCTTTGGGGAGCTTGCGCACAGTATATTTTCCAATTTGTTTTCAGCCTTCAAAAAAGAGCTGTAAGGAACTTATGCAATGCTCACCCTAGAGCTCACTGCAGGCCACATTTTGTTAATGATAAAATACCTACACTCGCATGCTTATTTATCATGGAAACTGCATGCCTTATCCGTAAAAAAAAAACTCATTGATCATCAGCGGATTCACTTCACAGTATATTGGCAATATACCTTTCCCAATTTCACGGCTGAGCCTCATTAGTTAGTTATATCTGAGCTTGAAAGTAAGAAAACTTCTGCGATATATCTTAGTGTTTACTAAGACATAAGATTTGTCAAAATTTAGTTGTTTAAGTCTTCATGCTTTGTTAATAAGATTTATTTATTGTAATACTTCTTGGACAATAAAACACTTTTTATTTGGTAGACCACGCTTCCCGTAGAATTTCCTTCCTAAAAACCAAATTGATTTGGGGTTATGACCGTATTGACTTCAAGAAATTCTAAAATTCTACTATAGATTGCCCTTTCAAACACTTTTGAAATGGACTATTGTTTTCAAGATTGGTTGGGTCATCTTTTTTAAGTATTGATACTATTTTGCTTTGCATAAATATTTGTGGGAAATAATCTCTTTTAAAACACAAGTTAAAAACATATACTAAAGGGCCCACCAAACTATTAGAGACATTCTAAATAACTTTTATCGGTATAAACCACAGCTGTTTTTAAACTACGTATAATATTCGTATATTCAATTACTTCCAAAAAAAGCTTTTATTGTTGTTTTTGACAGAGTACAGTGTTGAGATAATTTGTCTCCAAAAGTTGTTTTCAACGAGCGTTTTCTTTTTGTTTTAAAGTACTCACCAAAGTAATTGACAACCTTCTAAAGATCAATCACTCATTTTTCTGAACTTTATAGCTATCCAATATTTGGGTATTATTATTAGTATTACTGTTATATAATATTTTAATTATTTTGCATTTTTGAATGATTTTTGAATTTAACAAACTGTTGTTTTATTTCGAAGACTTTTCTTCTGGTTAAGCAGAATGCGTTTATTTCATATTGTAAATTTTCTATAAACATTTCAGGAGCTCTGTTCGTATTTTGACATGCAAACACACCCTCAAAACTCACATTAAATAAATATTGTTTAAGCATTTGGAGATTTTCTGATCAAAAGCTTAAAAAGTCCTGTTCTACATTAAACTGAGCTTTTTCGCTTTGCCAACTATAAATTTATAAACTAAAGTGATATTTATTAGATTCCTTTCTTTTGTGTCTTTTAAATAACCTACGTTAAAATCAACACACAAATAAGATTAAAACACCTAAAGCAAATAGTTCGAACTGAGTACAGCCCGTCAAATAAGAAAGATATATTTCCCACGGGAGATCGGTAAACCTTTGATATACTATATTTTAACTTGTTTATTATTATCTTTATTGCAAATCATTCAAAGTTTATTTCGTCGCAGAATTGTTTAAAGTTTCTTACAGTGGAAGCAAATTTCGTTTTTGTATGTATCAAAGTACCTCCCTGTTTCTTATTTACTCAGTTTTCCAAAATTTCGAAGACTTCAATTTGCATAGATTAATTTGAGGCATTTTGCACCAGCGACTTAACCCAAAGAGGATTTCAGTGGTGTGATAATGTATAGGGAAGAAATCTTACTCCTAAATTTTTGATACTATAAAAAAATATATTAGTTAGGGATTTAATTTTGTTTTAAGTTTTTTACGATTTTTAACCAAATGAGCTTTGACGACAATCTTATCCAGGTAAGAAAATATTTTAATTGTTTTGTTCTTTAACCGAGACTTTACTTTTATAGTAAAATTTAATTGTTTTTTTTTTTAATTCAGCCATTCTTCATTTACGTAATAAATGTGTTTTTATAAGTACATTTTTTTAGGATCCAATACCAACCTTTGAAAGTATTTTGAAATGCTCGATGGTTAATATGTTAATTATAATATAGTTATATATTTCACAATAACCCATAAAAAATCAGAAAACACCAAAAAGAACAGAAAGTTTTTGCTAACAGGAAGCAGCTATTTTCCTAATTAGCAAAAATAATAATGTAATACACGCATTTTCTGCGCAGGTGGGTAGGTATACAATTTTCATTTTTCAAAACAAAGTTTATTCAGAAAGTCTCCATTAAACAGAGTCCTGACTGGATCCCTAATATTTTAAGATATTAATTGATCATAATCATAAATTTGAAACATCTCTATTATTGTGTTGTCAAACAATTTTCTAACCATAATATCGAAACCCCAAGAAACGTAGAATATGTTAATAGTTTCCTTCAAAGCACTGGAGAGCAAACTGATGTATACCATATACCTCACCAACTTTTTTCTCAATTGTATAGCTATTCTGGAGATCAGAAAAAAGAAAACAATATCTTAGAAATTCGCGGTTCCCATCAGCCGATGTCGCTGGTTTCTCTCACAAATGATACCAATGACAGTATTTTAGAATAGAAATTGGTGCCCTTTATTTCTCTCGCCAATTTTCATCAGAACTGGCGGCGTCAATCAATAGGATTTGAGCGTTTTAAGAAAATAGTTCTTTCCTCCCTTATTTCAAGAATAGCGATATAGTCTTGTTTATTTTTGTAAAATTCTTCTCAAAGTCTGTAATTATGTTGCAATAAATTTGTAATCATTTTGTGATAATATTGTAATCATGTTGTGATAATGTTATGTGTAATTTGTTGTACAAAAATGTGCACCGAAATCCCCCTCGTACCAACCCGACCCAGCGCAGATTATGGTTTTATGGCTTTATAAGTAGTTCTAGTCTGTTTAACTTATTATAATCCGGAATTATGGGAATTTGGCATGCATACTAAGTAGAGCCGTATGATTTTTAAGCCACTATGAAGTCCTCTGCAGGGGACGCAAATTCCTGAAAGTAAAACACAAAATATCTAAAAATTTACAAATAATGGTAAAGCGATAAAATTTGGCCCAAATACTTATTAAACATCAACATCTTAACATACGTCACTTATTCAAGGTCTCTCACTAATGGTCCCAAGTCTTGACGTTAAACAAAAAAATTAGAAAAACCAAAAATATCAACAGCAACCTTCCAAAAAGCGCTAGAGCTACCAGATTTGCTACAAATATTCCTTTATATAGAGTCATAGAATAATTAAATTTGGTATCAATATGAATTGGGCTCCTTAGAACCAACGTCTAACGTCGGGAATTGTGACCTTCAGTGAGCGACTTTGTATTGGAAATATAATTATGTTAAAATTAACAAGAACCTCAATAAACATATGTGTCTTATTTGGTTGCTTTATCATATTTTAAATCTTTTTAGGATTTTTTATTTTATTTGTAAAGAATAAGGGTCCTTTGTAGAGGACTTCGAAATGAAAAAAAAAACAAATAATAGTTACTGTTATATTTAAGGAAGGCCAAATCCGTATGTGTAATTTGGTACTATGTATCATTTTGTGTTAACGAGATATTTAGTGTTAATTTTTTTTGTATAACTTCGGAAACTAGGGACTTTATAAAACTTTTGGCTGGTTACGTAATGTTCCAAATATGATAGCTCTATTGCTTTTTGGAGAGTTGCTATTTATAATGTAAGATCTTCCTGTTTTTTGTCTAATTTGAAGAGTTGGTACCCTCACAGAGAGACTTTGAGTGAGTACTAGATGTTAAAATGTTGCTGCGAATTAAATGAACATTTGTGCCAAATTTTATCGCTCCGCCATAATTTCTCAAAATCTTACGAAGTTTGGGTTTTACTTTCGGACATAGGGGTCCTCTGTAAAGGAATTTACTGTCGCTACTTATCCCAAAAATACCAAGGGTCCACTGAGTATGCATGCCAAGTTTTATTCCTGAATGATCCAAACCTAGAAGATCAACGCACAATAAAGTTAAGTGATTTTTCACATTACTCAACTCGAAATTAACATTTCTAGGTTTATTTTGCCTAGGTACTTTTATCTTTTTTATTTCGCATTAAATTACAGTTTTATTTGTCAATACTTATACTAAAAATTTTTTTGGCCCTCGATGTTGCTTTGCTTTTCGTTGCATATTTCCTGCCCAGAATCCAAAATTAATTCGCCAACACCTTCGTCACTTAAAATATTGTTTAATGTGTCTTCATTGTACACGAGCATCAGTTTCAAAGATATTAGTTGTAGAGATCATTAAAGAATTTATCACTTGCATTAGAACATTTATTTGCACTGGTTTTAGATTTGATTTTCTTGTTAGAGACTTTTTGTATTTTTTAAATTACTGAATGGAGATAAGTGATAGTGAATTACTTACGATTATATGTAAAGTATCAACCTCGAAGTGAGAGTAGTCAATTTGACAAGATCCTTAGGAAAACTCACAGTATCATATTCTGAAAGCTGTATAATTTTATTAATCAATGGTTTTATTAAATATATGTTTCTGTACCTCATTAAATGATCCTTGCGGTTTAAGAAACCTCCTGATTTATGTGAAAACTACGTAGCGTTATTTTAATCAGCCGATACCAATAAGACGATAGAAATACCGATGCAGATACCGATACCACTAACAGTTGGCTTTGTGTCCCTAATGGATGATAAACCGTTTAAAAATAAAAACCATTAAAAATGCGGAGAGTTAATGACCGGTATTTTGATCTTGAAAGTATTTTACAGTTGGATAGCGACGGTTAAAATTAAATGGCGACTTAAAATTAACCCTAAACAGGCACACATACAAAATCGTAACATAAACGGTATACGGTTTCTATTCAATTTGTGGCGGGAAAGAGTCCTATCCTATATATTAGGGATATAATACCCGCAAGTTCTCTGTTACTTGAAAGCTCATTTCCCTTCAGTAGTTATATCCCCAGCACAGATTTTATAAACAACTACCTATTATTGTAGCTTATCCTACGTCATACAACAGCGATTATATCTCACCTATCTTTACGAGCACCCTTACAGTATTCGTACGTAGCTAGCGTATCATAACCATTTTCTTATCTGTTGGTTTTCGTAAATGCCTGATCCACAGTTTCACTCCTTCTATTTCCCATTCTATTGATCTCGCCCTTTTTTCGACAAGGAAGGAAATAGCATTCAGCGGCATGAAGTAAAACTGTGCATCAAGCACTTTAACTGTTTTTTAAGGACGCTTTCACAGACGCAGACACCTATATTTTCAAGATTTTGAGCACCCTACGGTGCGTAATGTGCTCTGACAGGTTTATTGTTAAAACCCGACCTTCCCCAACCTAATAAATAAGCGAAAAGCTATTGTCCTGATAGTAGATATGATAAGAAATAATCTACATTTTATTCATTACCCATTTTAAATTTCTGCTACTAAACTTCCGTTTGTTTTTGTAACCGCGTTTGCATTTCATTTGAATATGGCAAAATTATGCGGTTTAGTCACCTTGTGCTAGTATTTGATTTTGATAAGTGCGGAAAAGATGGCGCAAGTAAGTGTTAGGAACAATGTTCTTTCTACGAGTGTCAAAAAATTGCAAAAAAATGGAAAACAAGTCTTGGAAAATTGCACATTAGCCAAAGTCAAAAAATTAAATGTTACCTACATAATAAGAATTGGTATATTGCGTGAATAGCCCTGAACGATGTTCAAAACACATACTGTGAATATCAAAAGGTCCACTTTTTTTACTTTGTTCACTAAGGGAAAGAATATAATTATCTAAAAATCGAACACCGAGATTTTGATGATCCTCCACGAATTTTATGGATTCGAATCCGGATAAGTTCGTTTCCAGTCGCCGCCACTCTGTCTGTTTGTATGTATGTCTGTCAGTCAGTCGAAATATCACAATGCCATCTGTATGTAAGTCTCATCTTTGCTTTTTACCGAGAGGTGGCTCGTTCGTCAGTTTTCTGTTAAAAATGCTTCAGAATGCCATAAAATGCCTTAGAAGGCATAGAATGCCTCTAAATGCTCCCGAAATCCCTCGAAATAATGCTTCAAAATGTGTACACGAAAATGCATTACCGAGCCAGCCCTCGCTTTTTACATAGAGGGTTGAACCTAGGACAACGCCGTTTCGTCCTTATTAGGGTCTCATTAGCTATGTGTACCACAATGACAGACAATTCGCTCGCACTTATGGGCCAAAAATTTTGGCAAAACGGAGACAACCGACAACCATGAATAGTATTGTCTGCATATATCCAGGAAATATCTAGATATTCCCTGGAAAAGTCTATAAATATGCCTGAATGTTTTCTAAGAAAGACTGGGCAAACTCCAGAAAATTCTGGATACACCACATAAAAAAAAGTTTGCAAAAGTCTTGATACACCCTGGAAAAGTATGTATTTCCTTGAGCGAGTGAAGTTTTGGAGTAAATCTTTACTTAACTTCTTTACGGAATATTCAAAACGGATGTAGTATAAACATTACTTTTTGAATTTGTAGACGCTATATGTATTTAAAAATTTCAATAAATAATAAAAATGTTGGACGTTCACAGGATGCGTCTTCAATATTCCGAATGTTCCAAGAATATTCACTCAATATACCAATAATCTTGCTATGTGGGCAGCCGAAAAATACATCAACTCCCCCAACCACCGTCCACCATTGTCAAAAATCTTAAAATATACAAAAAAATGGCATGCGCATCTCCGTGTCATGTGACGTCTTCTTCGATACCAATACATGTTTATGGAAAAGGTATTAATTTTCCTTAATGCAATTGTTAATGTGTTTTTTGGTTGGTATGGGTTTGTCTTGTGTTTATTTAAGTTAGGTTTGGTTGATTTAGTTTAAAAAATAAAACAGAATTGGCGGAGGCGGTATTGGGGTCTTAAGATCCGTAGTAGGTGCCTCCACAAAAATTTTTCATAAAAAATCAAAAATGGCAGAAAACCGTATACTAAATAATTACCAAAAATAGTTATAATAAAATGTGTTGAGTGAATTTTTTTATATACTGGGTCTTTTTAACCACGTACCTAAATGTAGCCAAGTGGTTTGCAAAGTTAAAGACACAAAATATATATATGCACCTAGCCAAGATTCAAACCGGAACCTACCGTGCTGCAGACAGATACGCTATCCACAGGGGTGCGTTTGAAAATAAAAGGTGGTGGTGAGGCGAGGGAAGGGTAAGGTAATGTTTATGACCTCATCAAAAATCAGCGGGTCACCCAGGAGTGAATTTCCCCTTGAATTTTCGAACGCTAGTTACTAGCACTAGTTACTTTAGTGTTGAATACTGCAAACACATCGTCTACATACCTGAACCATACTCTGGGGAAATACTCAAATTCTTTACTTATATCTGATTCAAATTTGCTCATAAATAGGTTTGCGATAAAAGGTGATAAACTATTACCCATTGTGGTTCCTTCTAATTGTTGGTAGTAGTTATTTTTATATTGAAAGTAATTTTGATTCATGCAGAGTTTTGTTAAAGATAGGTATTCTAAAGTCTGTTTGTCTTCTAGATTGTTTTTTCTTAGTAGTTCCTCCAGGTATTGTAAGGTATTGGGGATCGGCACACTAGGGAACAACGAACTAACATCAAACGAGATTAAAATTTCACCTTCTTGGAGTGAAATATCTTTAATTTTGTTTTGTAAGTTTAGTACTAAGATTAGGCTAGTTGGTGCAGATATTTGGTTTCTAAAATCTTGCAAAAAATTCAAAGTTTTTCCAAACTTTGTTCAAGTAAAGTTGCCGAAATCTACAGTTTCTTCAAAAATAGCCCTGTTTGCAAAACAGAAATGGTTAGATTTAGAAATCAAAAATTTGTACGCAAAACGAAGTATGTTCGAGCTTGAAGCATACCGACTGTTTAAAAAGTTGACATTTAGACTTAGTGATAAGAACTTTGAAGAATGGTGCGATTTCCAAAGACATATGTTTGTAGTAATTGAGAAAAAATTTACGAAGAAGATGTCTTCACTTAATAAAAAGCTACAAAAGTTAAAACATTCTGAACCAAAACCAAAAAAGTCGAAGGAGATGGCTTCACGGTCAACGGAACTAAATCTATATCGTAAGTTTAGTACTAAGATTAGGCTAGTTGGTGCAGATATTTGGTTTCTAAAATCTTGCAAAAAATTCAAAGTTTTTCCAAACTTTGTTCAAGTAAAGTTGCCGAAATCTACAGTTTCTTCAAAAGTAGCCCTGTTTGCAAAACAGAAATGGTTAGATTTAGAAATCAAAAATTTGTACGCAAAACGAAGTATGTTTGAGCTTGAAGCATACCGACTGTTTAAAAAGTTGACATTTAGACTTAGTGATAAGAACTTTGAAGAATGGTGCGATTTTCAAAGACATATGTTTGTAGTAATTGAGAAAAAATTTACGAAGAAGATGTCTTCACTTAATAAAAAGCTACAAAAGTTAAAACGTTCTGAACCAAAACCAAAAAAGTCAAAGGAAATCGCAAACATTGTAGAAAACCTATCCTCTCAAACTTTTAATAATAAAGAAATATCACTTTTAAACAAAGGTCTTAATTTTGCTCTGCCCCCACAAAAAGATAATTTAAGTGACATTATTGCAAATATTGAAAGTTCAATCTCTTATCTTTCAGAAGGTACAAAGGGCTATGTGCGAGATGCTTGCCGATATCAGATCTCTCAAAACATCATTCAAAACAATAAAAATAGTACATTAAATCACAATAAAACAATTAAAAGTTTGAGAGAAAAAGATGTTTTCTATCTAAAGGCTGACAAGGGTAATAAAGTTGTTATATTAGATAAAACAGATTATTTCGAAAGGGTAGATAACCTAATAAAAAATGGACCCTACAAACAAGTCCCAAAGAACCCCTTACCAAAAATGATTAACGAAGTAAAAAACACAATTAAAAAATGTAACAATATTATTACTGATAATATTAAATATAAACTACAAGTAAGCAATCCCACTATGCCCAAACTGTATTGTCTTCCGAAAATCTACAAGCCTGGAAAATCGGTTAGACCTATAGTTTCTGCTGTAGGATCACCTACTTACAACATTTCGAAATGGCTAGCAAACGAGTTTGAAAATTTACCGATAAAGGAAAAAGGTTTTTCTGTTCAAAATTCCCTTGAATTTATCAACAAAGTTAAAGATATTTCACTCCAAGAAGGTGAAATTTTAATCTCGTTTGATGTTAGTTCGTTGTTCCCTAGTGTGCCGATCCCCAATACCTTACAATACCTGGAGGAACTACTAAGAAAAAACAATCTAGAAGACAAACAGACTTTAGAATACCTATCTTTAACAAAACTCTGCATGAATCAAAATTACTTTCAATATAAAAATAACTACTACCAACAATTAGAAGGAACCACAATGGGTAATAGTTTATCACCTTTTATCGCAAACCTATTTATGAGCAAATTTGAATCAGATATAAGTAAAGAATTTGAGTATTTCCCCAGAGTATGGTTCAGGTATGTAGACGATGTGTTTGCAGTATTCAACACTAAAGTAACTAGTGTTGAAAATTTTATGGAAAAAATAAATAACAAATTTCCCACTATTAAATTTACTTATGAAACAGAGAACAACGGTACACTGCCATTTCTAGACACTTTAGTTATAAGAAATAAAAATAAATTGGACTTTGACCTATACAGAAAAGGCACGGCCACCAACAGGTATATTCCAAATGACTCTTTTCATTGCTTACAACATAAGCTTGCAAGTTTGCACTTTTTAACATATAGATTAGTAAATTTCCCCTTAAACAAAGAAAGATTTGAAGCAGAAAAGAATAGGATTAGGAATATAGCTGGCGAAAACGGTTACGACGAAGGCTTAATAAATAAGCTGATAAATAGAGATTCTTTTCAAAAGACCTTTCGGAATTCTATCTTTTTCAGACAAAAAGATACCTGCGACTCAAAATTTGTATCAATTCCGTATAATCCTAATTATACGAAAGGATTACAGAAAGTATTTAATAACACCGGTCTTAAATTAGTATATCAATCCGGTAACACAATAGGAAGCTTACTAGGAAATCCCAAGGATAAAACTACAGTTCTAGAAAAAAGTGGAATTTACGAAATTAGTTGCATGGATTGTGATAAAAAATATGTTGGCCAAACGAGACGCTCTATTCAAACACGTTTTAAAGAACACTTAGCACACTTAAAATACGGAAGAACAGAAAAGTCAAGTGTGGCCGAGCATGCTTTTGAAAACAATCATAGATTCACATTAGATAACCTAAAACTTCTAAAAAGTGTACCAAACAAAAGACTTTTGAATGCATATGAAAGTATGGAAATCATTAAATCCAGAAATAGTTTAAATAAAGATAGAGGACCTATCCCGTTTAGTACACTTTATTCTTTGGTTGAGGGGAGGTAGGATTAAAAATCGTGATCAATCACAATTTATTAGTCTTATCTCCGCCCACTAAAGGATTGTATATAAGGTAGAGCGTAGATTAATTTAGTTCATTGTTTATCGTCTCCTGATGATGCTAACGTTGTTAGCGAAACGCGCGTCGAGTGCAAAAAAGTGTAGTTTTGGTTTGTGGAAAACAATCATAATTTTGTTTTAAATAGAAGCTTTTATAAAATTAAAAGTCCACCGGAGAAAGGCGAAATGTCACATTTTTTTCAGAATTTTAAAAGGGAAGAAACGCGAAGCATCACAGCGTAGCGTGATAAAATTTAAACGGATGCATGTTCTTAAATCAATAAAAAAAATTTCTGTAGCTCCTTCTGACGCAAAATGTAAAAAAAAGTTGGTAAACAATTTAAAAAAATAGCAAAATGTTATTTACTACCTACTTTATTAAAAATTTTACAAATACTTCGAAACTTTAATCCACTCTTAGTTTTGAACTTCGTATTAAATAAAATTGCGGTCTTTACCATGCGAAAATGACCATTCGTCGGCAACACGACCCAACCTAACCCAACCTATCAAACCCCAGTATGCGAGTTTGTCTTACGCGGTAAACATTCGCAGTTCCGCTATATCAGTCAACGCATTGTTTTCCGACTTTTACAGTTACCTGAAAGACCCAAATTAATATTTATTACTCATTGTTGAATTAACAACTAATTGAAATATCTAAATTATCTCTACAATACTATAAACAACAGTTTTACGATTGAGAGAAAACTTTTTTTATATCTTATCAAAAACACTATTTTAGTAACTGTTTGCAAATAACCAATCCATGGAGTTTTTTGTTTACCGTTCCTAATATCATACATTGTTTATCCCCAAATTTAACGAAAAATAGTGCACAATATTAGGATCTAATTATTCTTACCTAAGAATTAGTCGTTTTCCTCGAATATACTCCAAGTATGCAAAAAAAATTATTTAGAAAATACCAGAAAATAACAAACTGACAGAAATTAAAATGACCGACAATAAGGATTTGTTGCAAAACTCAAAACAGTGTAGGCGGTAACCATTGTTGTGTACGTCATCCATCCGCCGTTCTTGATTAAAAATAAAAAATGGGAGTGTTCCAGTTATTTGTAAGTATTTTCCTGTTTTTTATGACTTTTGATGAAAGATATACTTAGGGCTAATTTTACAACCAAAGGTAAAACTCCAGATTAAACCATAGTTTAAACTTCAGTTTAATCTTTGGATTAAACCACTGATAAACAAGTTTATAAGTCGCATTTAAACCACGGTCAGGAAGAAAAGAAGAGCTGTTGGATTAGCTGTATAGTATTAGGAGGAAAAGTTTTTTTCTACTTTATAATGACTACATTTTTTTGGCATATAGGATTGATTTCTTTAAACATTTTTTTAAGATGGCATCAACTAGACCCAAACCCAGCATAGTCACCGAATTTGATAAAAATGAATCCAGTCGTTTTTTAAATATCAGCGTTGATTACAGGGAGACATACAGTCAGACGCCACAACAAAAAATATTCAGAATTGTCAGAAACGCAAATATATACAGTATATGTATACGTGTGCCATGAGCTCGGTGTGAGAATAAACTTGTTTTGTTGAATTTCCTTTAAATAATCTAAAACCTCTTTTTAAAATCTACATCGTTTTACTCCTTCAAGGGATTTGTTCTAGGACAAATAATTCTTGGTCTTCTTGGTGCTTCGACAATGTAAATAATTTCGTCACCAACTTCATCCAGTTGATCAAAAATAAATTCTAAGTCATCGATCATAGCGATTTTACTAAATACTTACAGTTTTTGACCAAAAACAAATTTTAAATAAATTTTTAATGACTGTTTTGAGGTTACAATCTTTCCGTAACTATTAAACTGAAGTTTCCCATACAGCCACGGTACGTACATTTTCCAACGGTTTGTACGTCCCCGGTACGTCCTTGGGATGTGGCACAGTACGTACTATGTACGTCCTGTGTACGTACATTTCAGGTACGTACAATTTAGGTCCTAGGCGGGACCAAAACTGGACGTAAATTGACCGCAAGTGGGCTTGGGTCAAGCAAGGATATTTCACCGGTAATTTAAAAAAAAAGTGTTGGACACACCGGGAATTGAACCCAAGCCTCCCGGGTGAGAGACAAATGCTCTACCACTAGACCACCAACTATACATAGAAAAGTCTGCTGAAATTGTGATATTCTTTATAACGGTTTTTACTTGTCTGTCGTCCCGCTCTTTTAACGTGTACGCTTATGTATAGTGTACGTACATAGTACGTCAGTAATTGGTCCCGCGACGTACCGACGTCAAATGGACGTAAAATGTACGTCCCTGGGACGAAGTGTTGCCATAGGACAAACAAATCGTTTTTCCATAAGCCGTAATGTTAACAAAAAACGTAAATTTCCCAAAAACGACAAGCGATGCAGTTCTAAAAAAGATGCAGTCAGATCACATATTAAAATTCTAGAGAGAGAAGGTGCTATCTACAGTAGTATTAATATTAAGTGCGTAAGACATAGTGGACGCGGCCTAGTCGTGACGGTTCTTTAGACAAGCAATATTGAGGTGTATATGTTAGACCAGAGATGTCAGATGTCACCCCAGAAGCCATGTTTAGTTTTTTTTGAATATTTAACTATGTGTAGCACCTTTAGTTGTTTATAATAGATACGTACATAGTACGTATGCTTGTATACGTACATAGTACGTATGCTTGTGTACATCCGTGGTACGTACGCTTATGTACGTCCAGTGTACGTCTGTAATTGCATGTTTGAGAGGTAGCCCTAAAATGTACCTAAAATGTACGTACATAGTGTACGTACTATGTACGTACTCTTTTGTACGTACATAGTACGTCCCTAATTGGCCCCGGGACGTACCGTCGTAAAATGGACATCAAATGTACGTCCCTGGGACGAAGTGTGCTGTATGGGTTAACAAGCACCCAGGCCGCCGGTAACGGTTAAACTGAAGTTTGTTGGTAAACTGCACCTATAAAACGTAAAAAAGTTGACATCTGTGGTTTAAACTGAAGTTTCACGTTTAACTATGAGTTTTAAAATTGAGCCTTACAAAAAATAGTGTTTACCGACCCAACCCGGCCGAACTCGCGAATAAACTGTGCTTTTTTTTAAACCTCGCTTGTAAAAAGAACATTATATTAGCCACTATAGTTGTAAAAACTATTATTTTTAACTTAGAAAACCCTTTTGTGTTTCATTAGTGGTGGTTTCTCCATAGGAGCACATGAGCACGTGCAACCCCACACCGAATAAGGAAGTAATAATAAAATGTCTAATTTATATTATTTGTAATGTTTCCGAAACTTCCTATTACTATGGCACCGCGTCAAAATTAGATGAGTATTTAAAATTTAACACAGCCAGGTCTTTTTCCGTCTCGCGCGCTGTTATTGCCACGTCCGTCGCGTTGTCCGTCTTTTCAACGAAGTTTCTGCTTCCAGCTGCTCGAATAAAATGCGAACATGCGATGAAGTAGGTGGAGCCTAGCAGGATATCTGTATATTTTCAGTGGGCGAGTAATGAGGAATATCGCGATAGAGAAAGGCATTTGGTGTGCTCTAGTCCACTTTTTCGAACTAATTTTGAACCTCTTTTAAAAATTTTGAACTACACTCCTTCCTGTTTTTTTTAATATTCAAAATGGGGAAGGAAGGAGTGTGGTTCAAAATGTTTAAAAGTGGTTCAAAATTAGTTCGAAATTAGTTAAAAAAATAACCATATCAAAACTCGAATTTTTTTTTTTGGGGGGGGGGTGTAGTTTGACGTCAACCTGCACCCCCCACCATTACTTTAAAAAAAACAGGGTTACTAGTGGGTTTTTGATTATTTACAAAAATAAGCATATAAAAACTCGAATATCTTTCAGGGGGGTGTGGTTTGACGTCAACCTGCACCCCCACCATAATTAAAAAAAAAACAAGGTTACTAGTAGGTTCGAAATTAGTTCTCAATTTTGGGAGAGTTGCTTTTCATTTTTCTCTACGCTTTAAATGAAGGGGGTGTAGCTTAACATCCGGCTGCACCCCCTATTTTGAATATTAAATAAAACCAGGAAGGAGTGTGGTTCAAAATGTTTAAAAGGGGTTCAATATTAGTTCGAAATTAGTTAAAAAAATAACTATATCAAAACTAGAATTTTTTTTGGGGGGGGGGTGTAGTTTGACGTCAACCTGCACCCCCCACCATTACTTTTAAAAAAACAGGGTTACTAGTGGGTTTTTGAAATTATTTTTGATGATATTAGGAGTTCGAAATTAGTTCTCAAATTTGGGAGAGTTGCTTTTCATTTTTCTCTACGCTTTAAATGAAGGGGGTGTAGCTTAACGTCCGGCTGCACGCCCCATTTTGAATAGTAAAAAAAAACCAGGAAGGAGTGTGGTTCAAAATTTTTAAAAGTGGTTTAAAATTAGTTCGAAATTGGTTCCAAATTATAAGCATATCAAAACTCGAATATCTTTCGGGGGGGGGGGGGGAGTGGTTTCACTGAGCTCTTGCTTTGCCTTGTTGCTGTGGTTCGTGATGCATTCCTGCGTTTAGCGATTTTATAAGGGCTTTTATTTTTACTTTTTCTATTGTATTATTTTAAAAATTGTTATAATGAACATTTTCACAGAAGAGTACTTGAAAAATACTTTTAGCTCTTTGAGTATGACGCAAAAAATTGAAATAAAAAACCCCGGTAGACCTAAACCTGAAATTGACTTGGCGCAAACCACTAAGGGTAAATCTAGGGCGTTCAACAAACAAAAAAAAAATCACTGTCAATTTTTCAAATTTGTGAAACTCCTCTTCACAGATTACGAGCCGCTACTGTAAAATATTAGCCGCCCTTGATTCAAAATATAAAAATAGGAATATATTAGGATACGTTTTGTTCGAGTTTTTTGTAAGTATTTACTTATTTTTTAAAATTTTTTGATAAAAGGTATAAAAGAATAGTATTTACGCAACTTGCGGCTAAGCTGTTGTTTCTAATTGACTCGCTGAGCTTGTTATTTAAACCAACAGGCTTGTAAAAAAAACACAATTTTACCTACAATAGTTATAAAAACTACTCCTTTTAACTTTGAAAACCACATTGTATGCAGCATATGGTGTTTCATACACATCACCAATTAAGGCGATAAATTAAGACAAACTCGTTATAAAGATGCCAGAGAAATAAACAACGTGTTTCTCCTTATAAACTTATTTAAAAATACAGGTAAAACTCCCAAGTTAGCATAGATGAACCCTTGGGTTGTTTTACTTGAGAAACTCTACAGATGTCTTACCTTTTCCAGAAACGTTGAAAAATAATAATTTTTTTTAGTATTTGCTTTTGCCGAGTTTTCATGAAATTTTTTTATCTGGGAAACAAAAATAGGCAACCGCGGATACAAACTAAATGTACAGGTTTACGTATGTAGCCGCTGACCCCCCTCCTCCCTTAGCTTTGTCACAGATCAGAAAAAACATTTTGAAATATTCCTTCTTCGCTTACTTACTTACTTATTTTTTTATTGCTTCAAGAAAAAATTACAATTATTTTCATAGTAAGGTGTTCTGCACATAATAATAGCCTAATGATTAAAAATACAATATGAAAAAAATCATAACAAAATAAAATAAAAATAGCTACACCCTATCTACTTATCGTAGAAGAGATAAAAGTACATCCTCAATAGTCATAACATTACCCATTTATTATTTAAAAAAAAATAAAAATAAGAGGGAAAAAAACATAGTACCGACCTATCCGACAACAACTAATTATCTATTCATTTCTAAGGAATGCCCTCAATATAAGAATATTTATAACAGTATTAGCGAGCTCCTTAGATTTTTTGGGAGTTTCTAAGATATACGAAAAAAACTGAGAACGATTACATGTTACATTAAAATTACTCCAGTTCTTCTAAATTACACACAGAACAGTATTCTGCTGAGTTTATTTTATAGGACATGTTTTCTATATAAAAAAATCGTAAAATACTTGCTACTTAATCGAATTTGTGCAATGATTCCAGATATATGAATTTGATTGCACGGTAACAAATAGTTTGCTGCTGGTTGCGTTTTAAATGAGAGAGTTTGTGTAAAGGACATATAAGCAGAGTTTCGAGCAATGAATAAGTCCTCCTGATACAGCAAATCAGCAAAGCCATTTAATAAGTTTGACCTTACTAGAGGTGAGGAGGAAGATTTAGAAATAAAAAGTAATCTTTTGTAGAAGGATATTTGAATTTTTTCTATTACATCCGGATACCTTAACCCGGTTAAAGAATTCAGCACCACTGATTCGAACAGTCTAACTCGTACTTTCCATAAAACCATGCGAGTCTTGGCCATCGTTAAAAGACAAGCACCTGTGGCTTAATTTTTTTTGATCACAGACCTTTCAGTTATTTCCCTAAACTGGCTAGTAGGGCTAAATATGGTCCCAAGATAGGTATAGTTCGAGATATCCTCAACTTCTTGACCATTGAGTCTAAAATCATATCTATCATTTTTAAAACCGATCCTGCAAAATTTTAGAATTTAGTGAGTTGATTCTGTCTTGCATACTCTTCCAAGAAAATCAGCTTTCTCTGCAAGTCACTTTCGATTCGAACGACAGAAGAATGAATTCGTTTATGTCATCTAAATTTAGTCCTCTTACCCCCTTTTCAGGGAAAAAATCATGTATATTGGCTATAAAATGCGCGAAGAGCTGAGGACTCAAAGACTCCCCTTGCAAGACTCCTTCTGATACACCGTACTCTTTTATCATACCGTCCTCGGCCTTTACCTTCACCTTGGCAAGTTTATAGATATTTTTAATAAAATTGGTGGAGTTTCCACTTACTTCAGTTTGCTATAGTTTATGCCACAATAGTAGTGATTAACTGAGTCGAAGGCACGAAATTTTCCTTCCTCCGCTTATTCTTGCTACCCGGTAAGGTTGCAAGAATTCGCCTAAAACGTCTCATGGCGGTTCCCTTCGGCTGTACCAGTATACACTAAGTGTGTCTCTGTCCTTTTCTAGCTTATAAATATAAATGGTAGAGATACAACATTGACTTCATACCGGATAACTGAACTCTGAACGCATCCCTTCGCTTTAAATTTATGAACGCATTCTTCTGAAAATAAACTAACCAACTTAAGAACTTCTCCTTGATGGCTTGCTTGAACGTTGCTGGAAATTTTTTTTTTAATGAAAATTGCAAGCAATTTCTTTATTTTTATGATTTTTTTAATAATCTTTTACCAACAGATTTTTTTAGCTGTAAGCAGTTGGGTAGTTTTGTGATGGCTGAACATTACATAAGTTTTCAAAATAATCCACTGAGTGCAATTTTAAATCATCTGTTATGTTTTTTTTTTGAAAAACGTTTTTTTTATTTTTTTTTTAACTGATTCATCCCATTTTAAAAAATTGAGTGGTGATTTGGTAGGTGACAAAATATTTTTTTAAGTATGACTGGAAAGCCCACAAAAAATCTCAATCGTGTTTTTGCGTATTATCCGCATTCTTCACCCTAAACCAATAGCGAATTTGCCCCAGTTAAAGTCCCCACTCTGTATAGCTTGTTTTTCTGTAAAAGTATATACTTGTTTGAGAGATGTACTCTAAATATATCAAATTAAGGGGCATCTTAAAGATATAAGAATTTGTAACATAAGATATCTTCCAGGCATCTTTAAGATGTCTGTAATGTCCGGAATAAGGCATCTTTAAGATACCTAATACCATTTAATGTACAGGGTGTTCCGCTATATTTTAACCTCCCCCAGTTAGCGCCGTTATTGTTATGTCTAAAATATCAAGTTTGTTATTTTAAATGAAACACCCTGTATATTTTTAAATGTATGAATCGCTCTTTCCTTCCTAATTTAAAAAATACCAAATACTTATCCTCTATCTATATTAGTTTGCAAGAAAAATGCAATAATCCTCACTATAAGCATAATGTGTTAGAGAGAGATTACATGGTATGGATTTTGTCATTTTTTTCGCCAACTAATATAGATAGACGGAACATATTCCAAAAATTTTATAAAATACCGGGTGTTTCAGTTAAAAATTCCAACTTGTTGTGAGAAATTATCATTTGTAATGGCACTTGGCTTTTTTTTGACATATATTTTTTTTTTAAATATGCAAATAATTAAACAACTTTTGGATTTAAACTTTTCTGTAATATTTCGAATAGCGGCGATAACTGAGAGGTCAAAATATAGCGTGACAATCTATGCGGCACTGGAAATTTCCGTAAAACAGGCAGAGATATTTTGATTGGTAGCACAGATTGAGAAAACACTGTCCACTAATTAGCGTAAAATTAGTTCAAGGTTCATACAAAATTTGGTTAATGTTCACCAAACCCCTAACCTAAGATCATGAACTGTCAAAGAATACCACTTACGGTGACTTACCTGTCCTTGATTTGACCTTTTTGGAAAATCATTTGGCTGTGGTATATAGCCGCTTCTTTGGCATTTTGCCTTTTAAAATTAATAGAAATTTCCCAGAGCAATTCTAAACAATTAGTTGGTACTAATATGGGCTATGATTGTACCACTTGCAAGTGCAGATATTTTAAACTACTTTTGAAATATAAAGATAGTGAAATTTTGAGTTTTCTTACACTTCAAGGCCACATACCAACCCAGGTAAGTCCTTTTTGACAACTTTTTTGTCTTTTACAACCCCTCCTACGATTTTACTTAACTTTTTAGTCATGATTCTCTTTAAGCTAGTTGTATTTTATGAGTTTTGCTTGTTAAATGTTTTCCGACCTCCAAAAACATGCGTCTGTTAGGCTTTTCTTGGTGGATTTTTATCCTGATTCATGCAGTTAAGGTCAGATTAGGCTGCTGCCATTCTATCCAGCATAATGGCAATTTCTTGTCTTTAGACAGTCGGGTAGCTCTTACTTGGGTTAATAGAAGTAAATCCTGTTAGGTTTTAGCTATCTTACCACCTCCTTTAGATAAATAGATAGTGAGCCTACTTAGCAGTCATAGGATTACGGATTTACTAAGGCTAATACTGAAAGCAACTGAAGAAAACGTGCGAACGATAACAGTGTTTACTATAAAAGCGTTATTAACTGTGATATTAGAAAGGTTCGCAAGTTTACGAAGGCCGCTAGAAAATATGCGGAGGAAGGTCCTTATACGAAATGCACAGTTACCAAACAAGCATTTTAATCCATTAATTTCACGTAAAGTTGTGATCTTAAATATGAACAAAATTTTAGAGATTTTTGATAATAAACGTGACAATAGCGTTAACAGACAGAAATAAACACTGTCCTCGGGACGCCCACAAAGTTGATCAATTGTAATAAATCCTGTGGTAATCTTGCATTATTAGATCTTATTACTACTCTCTCTTACTCGCTGTTATAAGACAATCAACACAGAGATATCACGGATCACCGTCTGTTCGGTACTCTGTGGAGATATATTACTTTATTATCGGGGAAACAAAGGTGTAAGGGAGATACCAATAACAAATAGTTAGTTTTAACTTGTTGCTTTTGCTGGTTTGAGTGGTCATATATAGTTTTTTAAATTGCAATGTCTTACTCTAAACAAAAAAGAAAAGTTTTGTTAGCTATTGCTCGTGGATTTATAGCGCAGGTAATTAATGCATCCAGTGAAGAGGCGGATAACGGATTCTACAAGTGTTGTTTGAGTCAAACTCTGAAAAGGGTGGAATATGATACGGGTGTTCCAGAAAGAACTGTGAGATGCATAAAGAAAAAAGATTCTGAGAGACAAAATATTGATCCCAACGTTAGACTAGAGAAACCTGGCGTAGGCGTAGTATGATCAAAGATGAAATTGAATTTTCCATCATAAGGGATGAAATAACAAAGTTTTATATTTAAACAATATAAAATAGTTCCTACTTTAAAAAAGTTATTGGTTAAACTTAGAGATATGATTGATTTTCCTTGGTCAAAAGAAACTTTGCGGTAGCTTGAGAAAGAAAACGTTTTTTTTTCAAACACAAAAGGAAGGTTCTTATGGAAAAGCCACATATGTATATATATATATATATATACTATAGATATTTGAGAGGTCAGAAAATATCAGAATGAAACTAGAACTTTCATTTATATTGACGAAACGTGGTTGGACAACGATTTGCACGGTAAAAAATGCTGGTTAAATGACGACAGAATGTTACATGCCGTATCGAATTTTTTAATTTGAGCCCATGTTAAGTTAACACATTTTACATTATTCCTTGTTTTGCGATTCAATTATTCTATTTTTTAAATTATTATTAAACTAAATTATTTTGTAATAAATTTTCGTGTACTTCAATTGACAGTCTCATTTCTTGCGATCTTTTGTACAGTGAATAAGGTGGTAAGGTTACAGTCAGCATCAGGTTTGCCTTTTTAATAATAAAATCTAGGTTTACTATAACTACTAGGCACCTTTAGTAAAAAAAGTGGGCGGCGCTGCTTTTTAGAAATTACCCACACTCCTCTAGCCAGGCTAAGCTTAAAGTAGTAACCCGTTTTGTAAAATGAAGTGACAGTCACTCGCCCCCCCCCCCCCCGCTCAGCCTAGTCCTGCCTATATTGGTTTTGTTATATGATTATAACAAATATTCGTATAACAAATAAACCTATAACAAATGGCGCCCAATGTTGGGCTCAAACCCACGACCCTGAGATTAAGAGTTTCATGTTAATGAAATGATCCCAAGCAACTAAAGATTATGTCATATATATGACCCGGTTGCCACCTAGAGTTCTCCACCCTGGCTCTTGTTTAAAAGAACGGTTAGGAATAAACTATGTGATAGAATTATCTAACCAATTTTATTAAGTATTTTATAAGAATGCGGGAAACAATAAAACCTGGAAAACTGCTTAGAGCATCTTTACTCTTGATCCCTCACGTTATTTTTCCTAATAAATAAGGATCTTTCATTTTTATTCCAGCTCTAATCCTGAAAAATTATATCAGCTGTTGCTCTTGGTGAAGTGCGGTGCCGACAGAATATAAATGAAGGGTTTAATTTTGTAAAAAATACGCTACATTTACATCTATACACAATTTTTTATAATTTTAGCCCAATTCAGTTTTGTTTCCTTTTGGATCCAGTACTGAAGATAGATTCTTTAAAAAATTGGAAAATTTAAAGTGCTTTAATTGTACCGCAATACGGCACATCCCTCTAAAGAGTTGTATAAATCTGCTTTTAAGTTAGGATTGCTGTCAAAATTTCAAACAAGATGTTTTTATTTTTAGTATTTTGGGTATCTTTTTATATAAAGAAACAAAATTAAAAACTCCTAAAAAATCTAATAGGTAGTTTTACAGAAATTGGTAAACTTCGTGTTCCTTTTAAATATATTTTTAACTACAAGACATTTAATTATTCTTTTTTAAAGTAAAAAGCCATCATTGCTCTATGTTAAATTTAGGGATTGGAACTACCATCCTTTAGACAATGAGATTTAGAGTAAGAGAGACGTAATCTTCGCGTTTCAGCATTTTCTCCAATTCTTTACAGTTTTTGAAAAAATCCAGGTGGGCCCGTTTTAATGGATAACCTTGTATTTAGAACATATGGTTTTATATTATATAGCTGAATTCCGGCAGATTTGCCTGTAATTTTTTTCACAATCGTCCAACCATTAGTTTTATAACTTTGGCTTCCGTGAACCAATATATACTACAGTCCATTCCATTTTTATTTAGATAAAACATAATCTCACTTTCCATAGAACAAAAACCAGATTTTTAAGTTGCCAAAATCAAACGCCCCCACGGCATTATAACTACACTGCTAACTTATCACTTTGAATAACCCCTTATATTACGCTTTCATATCAATCAAATGCACCAGAGTGAAACAGCAAGATGTCAGAGATACTTTATGGATGAAAAATATATTATTATGTAATATGCCTGTTAAGGCGGCCATGATATTCGTTTTTATTTGTACACCGAACATAACAAAGAAAACGCGATGCTCACCCAATATGCCTGAGAGAGACCCAGACTGGTGAGCGAAGTCACCCAAAAATTAATGAATTCAAATTCAATTTAGATGTTTAAAAATACTGGACTGGCTTTATATTTTGCGTATTTTTTATTACAACCTTTTATTTAACTTTGCCTCTATGTATTGTATGTTTATATGTTCCGGTCAAATCTTGCAACTCCACTTTGATTAACCTCTACGTGTCCGATTGAATTCAAATTTGGTATGCGATTATAGTTCCGGTGACAACACAATAATATGGTATTATTAGGCACCCCCTAGAGGGGAAAAATTTTTTCCGATTTCAATTGAAATTGGTATTCGGGGGTTTTTGGGGATAAGGAATCCGAATTTTTGATCAGATTTTCAAAATTAAATATGGTGGATTCAAGATGGACGATTTTTGGTCATGTTTTGCTAACCAATTTTAACTGACTTGTACACATCCGATTCTCTTTAAATTTGGTATGCTTTTATAGTTCCGGTAACAATACAATTATATATTATTATTAGGCACCTCCCTCCCCCCACTACGAGAGGAGTGGAGGGGGAAAAACACCTAAGTTTGTCGGATGTCAACCAAAATTGATATACGGAGGTTTTTGGGGATAAGAAATATGAATTTTTGTTAAGATTTTGAAAATTCAATATGGCGGATTCAAGAGGAACGATTTTTGTCGTGTTTTGCTAACCAATTTTAACTGAATTATATACATCCACCTGTCTTTAAATTTGGTATACGGTTAAATTTCCGGTAACAATACAATAACTTGGTATTATTAGGCACTTCCTTTCTCCCTACGAGGGGAGTGGAGGGGGGAAACCACCTAAGTTTATCCGATGTCAACCAAAATTGGTATACGATGGTTTTTGGGGATAAGGAATACGAATTTTTTGATCAGATTTTGAAAATTCAAAAATGGCGGATTCAAGATGGACGATTTTTAGTCATGTTTGTTAACCAATTTTAACTGAATTATACACATTCGACTGTCTTCAAATTTGGTATGCGTTTAAAACTCCAGTAAAAATACAATAACTTGGTATTTTAGGCACCCCCTACGGGAGGAGTAGAGAGAGGTAAACACCTAAGTTACCCATCCGATTGTCTTCAAATTTGGTATGCGTTTATAGTTCCGGTGACAATACAATAATATGGTATTCTCAGGTACCCACGTCTTCCTAACGAGGAAACTGGAGGGGGAAAAATATTTAGCGTGTCCGATTTCAACCAAAATTGGTACACGGGGTTTTTTTGAGGATAAAGAATACGAATTTTTGATCAGATTTTGAAAATTCATTATGGCGGATTCAAGATAAACGATTTTTGGTCATCTTTTGCTAACCAATTTTAACTGACTTATACACATCCGATTGTCTTCAAATTTGGTATGCGTTTATAGTTCCGGTGACAACACATTAATATGGTATCATCAGGTACCCGCCACCCCCCTAACGAGGGAAATGAAGGGGGAAACATTTAGTTTGTTCGATTTTAATCAAAATTGGCATACAGTAGTTCTTGGAGAAGTGGATTATGAATATTTGATCAGATTTTAAAATATCAATATTGGTTCAAAATGGACGATTTAGAGTACAAATCTAAAAATTACAAAATAATTTTATATAAAAAAAAGCTTTTCAAGTCCAAGCATTTGTACAAAAATATAAAGTTCACTATCATAATAATAAAAGCGATGGGCGCATTATAGAAAGTTTGGCCATGTTGACTTGAAAAATGTATGTTGTTGATTATATGATTATTCGCAAGAATCTGAATTCACTATAATGCAAAGAAATGTAAGTAAATTCAACCTAACTCGACATAATTTACGGCCATCGGTTTTATTATTATGATATCAGAATGCTAAAAATTATTTTCTACTTTTTAGTAAACTTTATATTTTATAAAAGCTTTATTTATATAAAATTATTTTTTAATATTTAGATTTGTACCCTAAATCGTCCACTTTGAATTCGTTATATTAAATTTTCAAAATCTGATCAAAAATTCGTATACTTTATCCCCAAAAACTTTGGTTGAAGTCGGACAAGCTAAATATTTTTCCCCCTCCAGTTTCCTCGTTAGGGGGAGGTGGGTACCTGAGAATACCATATTATTGTATTGTCACCGGAACTATAAACGCATACCAAATTTGAAGACAATCGGATGGGTATAAGTTAAAATTGGTAAGCAAAACATGACCAAAAATTATCCTTCTTGAATCCGCCATATTGATTTTTTAAAATCTGATCAAAAATTCGTATTCCTTATCCCCAAAAATCTACGTATACCAATTTTGAATGAAATCGGACAAACTTAGGCGTTTTCTTCCTTCCAGGGAATGCCTAACATTACCATATTATTGTATTGTCACCGGAACTATAATCGCGTACCAAGTTCGAATTCAATCGGACTACAAGTTAGTCAAAATTGAATTGCAAGATTTTTACCTGAATAGAGGTGAAGTTAAATAAAAACTTGTAATAATAAACTGAATGTTTTCTAATTTTGAGCCTTAAGGCTGCTACGAATTTGCAGTTTTTAGATTTAAAATAATAAATTACTTCCTAATATTAGAGGGAATTGTGACGAAAGAGATTTCTATCGATCTTGCTGCTCTTGCGGCTATATGCCTATATATTGTGCCCATGAAAATGACCATTGGGTGTCCCAAACAATGTCTGAGCTTCATTCATTTGAGATTTCATAACCAGTCCCTTTTATGATGTGTAGAGTTCGCACTATTTACGTTTATGTATTGGATCAACACTTGTTCAACAAAATGGCAAAAAAATGGTTAAAAAACTTTCTATTACAAGCAACCCATGATAAAATTTAAACTAAACGAAATCGAAAATTTTCTGACTGAGACCCTGTCCATACTGTGATCAGTGTGGCCAAAAATCTAGGGACAAACAAAAAATAAACGTCAGACTGAAAACTCTCGTTCACAGTTGACGTCAATCAATGTGGATAAATTTCGGGTGGCATATACTGTATACTGCAACGTTATTTTATTAAGCTCCAGTATTCTGGTTAAACGCAAGTCTAATGCAGAAAGCCTTCTGAGTCATTAAAAATATTCACATAAAAAGTTTTTGTTTACACCGAAATCCTGAAATATAGGTAAAAATTAATCTTTAGAGGAACCTCTTTTTAAAACATTTTTTGGAATTTTTTAAAAATTGCTCTTTACAAATATTTTATAATCAATATTATTTTAAAAATGGACAAGACTTTTTAGAAAGAAAAGAAAACTAAGCAAATTCTAAAGCACTTGTAATTTTCTTGAATGAATGGAATGTTAAAAGATGCAGGTTATTGGTTTGGTATTAGTGTTGTTGTCTCAATAAATATCTCACTATATAGATGAATCTCGACTTTATATCGAAAATAAAATCGCCTGTTTCGCTTCCTACTTTGTCAAAACAAGGCTCACAAAGTTTAATAGGTCGTGAGAATGAGAAAACCAATTATAAACTAAAAATTGAAAATGAAGATTTAACAGGTGATGAGAATTAAAAGTATTATTCCTAAGATAAATTGCGCCTAAGAATCCGCCTGAAAATTGGGAAAACGTATTTATTTGAGCGGAAACGTTGAAAATTTGTCAATTTTCTGTATTGATTGCATTTTCAGTGAAGGTGCTCGGAAGACTTGGGTGTAGTCTAATGGTGCCTTTTTATTAAACTAAAATTATATTAAAATATTGTTTTTTTACAGCGAGCCAAAAAGGACTCTAATTAGGGTTTTTTTTTAATCTGCTGACCCGGTCGAATTCTGTTGATCGGGTACTTTTGAGCCGAAACCCGACTAAGCACAATATACACATTGATCCCGAAGTTAAATAGAACAAATTTTATCCCCCTACGTTTTAAAGGATATCCACAAAACTGATATGAAATCTTTCTGACCGAGCATTTCCAAACAGAAGTTTTGCTGACCACTATATCTTCTTCTTCAAGTGCCATGCTATCTTCGAACATTGGCTTTCATCAAAGCGATCTGCACCCTGTCCACTGAATTTTGGAAAATTGTCGTAGTACTAACACCATACCATTGTCTAAGATTTTTAAGCCTTTAATTTTGCCTTCTATTATTAATTTTAAAAGTTTATATTTGTCATTTCTCAAAATATGGTCAAAATATTCAAGTTTTCGTTTTTTGATGGTAAATAAAACTGTAAGCTCTTTATTTATTCTAAGCAGAACATCCACATTAGTTACTCGGTCCATCCATCCAAAGATATCCTTAGTATTCTATTCCACATCTCGAATGCCTCCAACTTTTTGCACATGACCTCAGTCAGTGTCCATGCTTCCATGCCATAACATAAGATGTTAAAAACATAACACCGAAGCACATGAATTCGGAGAGTGGTATTAAGATCGCGACTACACAACACTGATTTTATTTTGATAAAATATGATCTGGCATGTTCAATTCTTGCACGTTCTCATAGAGGAGAGAACCCAAGTATTTGTATGAATCCACGCATTGGACTTGCTGCCCATTTACTTGTAACATGCTTCGGATGTTCTTTTCTTTTCATCCATTTTGTTTTTCCAACATTTAAGTTAAGCCCGAATTGCGAACTTTGGGCAGCAATGTGATTCAACAACTCTTGCAGGCCTTCCAGCGTATCTGCTATTATGACAGTGTCGTCTGCATGTTGTTGATTTTTATGCCATTTATGGTCAGACCCTCTTCGCAATTATGAAGTGCATTTTCTATTATTTTGTAACTAAAGATATTAAACAACAGTGGAGACAATATACAACCTTGGCGTACTCCTCTTCTTATTTGGACTTCTTCGGACAGTTGGCCATCAACCTTTATTTGTGCAGTCTGATTTCAGATAGATTGACGATTATCTTTAGATCTCGGTCATCAAGACCAACTTCTTTTAGCGATTCTATGAATTTTTCGTGTCGTACTCGATCAAATGCTTTCTCATAATATATGAAACAGGCATATACTGGCACCGACATATCCCTAGATTGCTGAACTAAGACTTGTCCCGAACCCACCACGAAATCCAAACTGCGTGTCGCCCATAAAGGATTCGCATTTCCCCTAAATACTTTTGTGGATAATCTTTAGAAATATTTTTAACATATGGCTCATTAAGTTGATTAGGCGGTAATCACTACACTTCTTTGCTGAATGTTTTTAGGTAGCGTAACAAAGTAACAAGTTTTGCTTTGGTTAGAGAATTCTTCTAGCTGTTTGGATCGGTTATCGGTAAAGATATGTTCTATGTAGCTACATCATTCTTTTAATTTTTCTTTGGTATCCGGTATGATTTTGCCCTGATTGTCCACAAGGATTCCAGCTTGTCTTTTATTAAATAATGCGACTGCTTCTTTATGCGTCTATCTGGCATTTACTTGAGTTAGGCTATCTGACCTCCCTTACTCCCAAGATCTCTATGTCCAATCATTCCATTTCGTTTCCAGCCTTAAACATACTTTGTACGTTCGGAGATTCTTAGCACCCTCTGGTCACTTGAGACCTGCCGGAGACTGAGGGCCTGGGCTTTTGGTTTTCCAGTCATGATGATGATATTTCCTGGGGACGGTAATGAGCTGGTTTCCCGTTCCCTTCCTTATCGCAGCATTAAAACCATTAAAACAATCCTTGTCACGCTTTAACTATGTAATTTGTTACCGTTTTTGTTTCCATATCTAGAAGTACGCCGAACAATTACTTTTAGTTAATTTTCTCGCCATATCTGGCTACCCTCATATAGTTAGGCCTGCAGGTTGATGCAGTAAACGGAGTGTGGCACGTGGAGCTATATGCGAGAGCTGACCGCCCTATGAGGACCAATTGTTCAAAACCATCTTCAATCTATGACTCTCGATGCAAACGTCTTAAACACATACACAACAGATACTACCTCTACAGCGCAGCCCATACAACCCCGACCACTAAATACACTATGATTTTAAAGTTAAATAGAACCGTCTTGTACAAATTTTACCACCTTACCCCCACCCCTTAAAATATATCCATAAAACTGATGCTGACCAGATGTTTCCAAACCGAAATTTTGCTGATCACGATATACATGTTATTCCTATGATCAAATAAAAAATTCTTGCACAAATTTTACTCCAGCAACTCCTACCCCTGGAAAGATATTCCAAATCGAAATTCTGCTAACCGCGATATGTACGTTTACTCCAAAGTTGAATACCTTGGTGGTTAAGGTGGGGGGGGGGGTTAATGGCATAAAATTATATACGGATATCGTGCTCAGCAAAATTTTGGTTTGAAAATGTCTACAGAGCAAGCTTAAATATTAATTTTCTGGATATCTTTTAAGGGGTGGAGGTATGATCATATGACTATGGTATTTACATTGTGTTTAGAAAACTTTCGGTTTTGGAAGTGCCTGCGAAGAGAACAAAATTGTGCAAGGGTGTTCTATGTGAGTTCGGGATCAAGGTGTATGTCGTGATGAGCAATATACGCCTTGCAAAGGCCTAACTTGTAAGTACCATCTATAATCTAGCTAGGTAGGAAAATATCAAAACAATGCGCGAAAAATTATCGATTCGAGGGTTTTCGGTCAGTTTCGGCCGCCTTCGCAGCCTACATCATATGTCGAGGTGACGCCATTTTTTTTCTTTATTTGTTTTCATTCCGTGTTTTCATTCGTTCTGCGCATATTTTTCACTTTCAAAAATTAGAAAAAGTGAGTTAAAAGATGCCGCTGCGTAAAAAACACATGATGCTGTGTTTGTTGAGAATCTCAGGCAACGAAAGAGGAGAGATTACAGCGAAGGTATCGAGTGGAGAAGGTCCAGAAGTTGGTAGCTTTTTTTGTTTTGAAAAGCTGCAGTTAATCATCAACGGAATTAGGTTTCTTCCTCAGTGGATTTTTGAGAAAAGTAAACAAATACATGACAAATACGGAATTCTTTCTGTCAAATAACAACGGTCGGCTTCTTTTGTAGATTCGGGTCTTAGCCAATGACACTGGCTAGCGGTAATAAGCCAAATGAGGTAATACAGAGAGGAAGGGAGATAAAAATAAGAGAGTAAGTAGAGGGATATATTACTTACAACAATTGAAACGGCGTATGTATATTTAAGCTAATATGTATATGGTATAGCCTCTTGGTTTTTTCAACCGACTTTTGATTCCAAATATTAATCGCCATAAATAAGGACTACCCACACTGATCTTTTCTTAGCCTATATTTAGTCTAATTTGTTTTAATAGATAAAAGTTCTAATTCTAATAGCAGTTATTCGTCACCAAATTTAAGCCTATTAGGTATGTTCTTTCACAATATATAAAAAGTCATGCCCAAGTACAAGCTGTCCGATTTTCGATGGGATTTAATGGAAAACTCCGTTGTTACTGAAGATAGAGACATGCGGTTTTTGCATTACTGTCTTTCTTTTTTGAGCTCTAAAAAATGGTATAAACAGATTTATTATGTCCCTTGTAGTTTTTGAGCTACAGAGCAGTTTAAAATTGGTCGGCATTAGCAATTGATGATTTCTCGCTACATTTAAGAGATAATTGAGTTCCGTAAAAACACAATGGTCTTTTCAAAATTTTAATTGAAATTTTCATCCGACGTTCCGTTTCATGGAGCAAAATGTTCTGCTTCGTATTTAAGTGTCTTTTTAGGTTTGTTTCCTTGCTTAAAAAAAAAAAAAAATTTGGTGCTAAAAAGCACGAATAGGCCACTATACAATCAATTATATTATGTTGAAAGGGAATGAAAATATCTCGAAAACTGTAGCTTTGAAAGATTTGAACCTTAGAACAAAATTTTTGGTTAATAATTGCGAAAACCAAAATCTGAAAACCGCATATCAATAGCATATTTTAACGTTTTTTTCAAATAACTCGGAAACTAAAGCTTTCATAATTTGGACTTTATAACAAAATTTTTAGTCCATATTCATGGAAGCAAACTTAAATCTGAAAACTGTATATCGCTACTTGCTTTTGTTACAAAGTTACAATTTTGTTAGATATTTTATCCCCCTTTTCCGCCTCAACCACCCTATCCAAAAGTTAATCACTTCATGTTCAGCCGATGGAGGATTTTTATACCAAATTTCGTTAAATTCGGTTAAGGCGTTCTTGAGTTATCGTGTATACAGACAGACAACAGACCGACAGACAACTTTTTCGTCGATTAAGGTGTTTGAATCTTAGTAACTTATTTTTGATAAAATTAAGAAAAGTCAAAATTTCACGATTTTATAGCCCTGCATATCATATTGGTATGGTGGACTAAAAACTGTATTGGTAAGAAAAATAAGCCTTTTGAAAAAGATATTGGCGTTTTCGGCACATTTAAATCCAAAATAGCGCATAAAATTAAATGCGCACCTTTTTTCATTTTTTTTTAGCCCACTATACCAATATGGTATAGGGGACTATTAAAATCGTAAAATTTTGATTTTTCTTAATTTTATCAAAAATAAGTCACTAAGGTTCCAAAACACCTTTATTCACAAAAAAAAGTTTTCTGTCGGTCTGTTGTCTGTCTGTATACATGATAACTCAAGAACGCCTTAATCGATTTTAACGAAATTCGGTACAAAGATCTTCTATCGGCTGGTCATGAACTAATTAACTTTTTGGTGGTGGGTGGTTAAAGGGGGGAAAAGAGGGATAAAACATTTAAAAAAATTGTAACTTAAGAACAAAAGCAAGTAGCGATATCCGGTTTCAGATTTAAATTTCCATGAATATGGAGTACAAATTTTGTTTTAAAGTTCAAATTCGTGGGAGCTTTAGTTTCCGAGTTAAGGCAGATTTACCCAACTTTTCATATTGATTATTTATATCCTAAGCACAATTTTATTCATAGTCTTAATGTTAAATACATTATTGTTTAGAGAAGTGTTTACCCAAGATTTTCATAGTTATAATTCACAATTCATAAGCACAGTGCATAATTTAAAAGTTGGTTAATTTCAACTTTATGGTTGCTTGATTTCAAAATAGGAGTGATTGATGTTACCTAAGAGGAAGAATACCTAACCTGTTGAGGTTAGGTAGAGAAAAACATTTTTTTTGTTATTCTTTTTTGTCAATTTGGTATGTCAATTTTTAAAATTTATCCTAATGCACTATGCTTATAAACTCCTGGATAAACAGGTGCTGTTAAATTATGTATTAACACTAAAATTGTGCTTATAAACTGTGAATTAAAGTTATGAATTATTAATATGAAAAGTTGGGTATACCTGGAAAAAACGTTAAAAAATATTTTAAAAAAAATCATAACTTTAGTTGTAAAGCAGCTATTGATATTCGGTTTTGAGATTTCGGTTTTCGGAAATATTACCCAGAAATTTTTTTATAAGGTTCAAATCTTTCAAAGCTACAGTTTTTGAGATATTTTCATTTCCTTTCAACATAAAATAATTGGTTGAATGGTGGACTATCCGTGCTTTCTAGCAACAATCTTTTAGCGAAAACAATTGTTCGGTTTTTTTCGGTTCACCTGGTATGTTCATATAATATATCTTGGTTGTCCAGGTCTACTATACAGTAGTTTAATATATAATAATTCAAAATAAAGAAAATGATATTTTATTGTCAACGCTGTTGATGGTATCTACGAAAACGAAACGAAACGTCGGATTAAAATTTCGAACAGACCATTGTGTTTTCTCAAAAAGATTACCACACACATCAATTGGTATTTTCGACCATTATTCAACTTTCCCCTCTAGCTCAAAAACTACAAGAGATAGAATAAATCTATTAATACCATTTTTTAAGCTCAAAAAAGTAAGACAGTAATGTGAAAATTGCATGTCTCTATTTTCAACAACTTATAACAACAGAGTTTCCCAATAAATCCAATCGAAAATGGGACACCCTGTATGTGCATACCGGGATTCGCAGCTAAACTTGAAAATCATACTTAAAACTTAGAAAACCTTAAGAATAATAGCCACCGAGATGTATGGACCAAAGTGCCTGACAAGCCATTTGAAAAAACGAAGTTTCGGCACAGTGTAATATAATTTATCATTAGTTGACTGTGGTACTATTATATTACACTGTGGTAGTACCAAGTGTAAATTTTACGAGCGACTTAGGCTGGATCTACATGTAAAAGTGATACGCGTCCCGTCCGTTGTGTACCACGTGATCAATATCAACCAATAAATAAAAATAAACATGGACGTTTCAAGGTTACAATGGATTGACGTTGATCAATTTGAACTTTTCAAGGGTGATTGAGGTTAGTTTCTTGTTTTGTATATGTTTGAATATGTATTTTGTTTTAATACTTACTGTTTTTGTTTTTAAACAACTAAACTTAAGTATGCTTTAATTGTACCAACATTTGAAAAAGGTGGCCCTATTTCCATTTTATATGTTATTTCTAAAGTTGTTGAAAAGATAATTGCTAATCAAATAATCTCATATCTATAATTAAATACAAGTTGTTAGATGTCAATCAGCATCCATATATAAATTAAAAAAATATTGAGACTGCCCGCAATCAGTTTTTACAATTTGTATATGAAAACTTGAATGAAAAAAGATTAGTCGCTGTTGTTTTCTTTGACATGTCAAAAGCCTTTGACAGCTTGGATGCTATTGGTATAAGAAAAAAAAATGTCAGACCTTTTAAAATCGTATTTTGGAGAACGTAAAATTTCAACTAAATTACAAAACACTATCTCCAAGTATATACCACTACGTAGACTTGGGCGTTCCTCAAGGGGATGGGACTACTCGGTGCCACCGTTTCGACGCTAAGCCCATTCCGAGCCAATCCATTTCGGCCCCGAGTCGTTTTGGCGTTTGGATAAAATTTCGTAACGGTATTTTTATAAATTTAAACAAAATAATAGTTTAAAGCTATTTCCGCTAGTTTTCACCAAGTATTTACGAAAAAATCTTTTAAAAATATCGTCAAAATATCACACTGTCAACGACTAAAATGTCGCAATAATGAACGTCACCGAATAAAAAGGCACATCCCCATGGAAACCACCATTGTTATTTTATTTACCAGCCGGCTTGATTTTTAGTGTAAAAATGGTGTGTTGCGAGAAGTATTCTTCGTTCGAGATTTTTAAAAGTATTTTCCCGTTTTTCTTGGATTTTTTGATAAAGGTATTAAAAAAAAATAGTGCTGAAAACTCGCGTCTAAACTGTGCTTTTTTTTACTCGCGTTTTTAAATACTTCGCTGCACTCGTTATTTAAACGAACGCTTGTAAAAAAAGCGCTATTTTAGCCACTAGTTGTAAAAACTACTATTTAATATTTCTATTATTAAAATAGTTTACCGGAGGCCTGAAAATTTATGTCCCCCAATAATTGGTTCCAAGAACAACTCTCTGGCTTTTTGTATATAAGACATCTTGAAACTTCCGTGTCGGGTGGGTTGGGTTGAATCGTTTACAATATTATACTAAATGTAAGTATTTTAATCTATAATGAAAGCATGGTTTTTGGGGATTGCGTACCATATTTTTTATCTACAGGATGTTGTGTTGTGTTCGGAGATGATGTTAATGCTTCGCTGACTGCAAGCACTAAGGTGGTGGAGCCTTGTAGCAAATATGGCAAAAACGCTATACAGGGAACGACAGTTCTTTTCTAGGGTGCCGAAATAGAGAGTATGGAAAAAGAAGCTCTGGCTAGTAAATGAGAGCGAAAGAGATAATAAACTTGAGAAACCGATATGCTGTTGCCGATGTCACCCACACGCTAAATTAATTAAACCGCGCAAACTTTTACTACCGATCGACGTTGCTTTTTCAATAAAGAAAAAATTTATTAATTTAAAAATTACTTAAAAGATTTTTTATGTGAAAAATGTATTTATAGCTCTTAAAAGTTATTCCAATATGCACAACAAAATATATTTTCTTTAATTGTGTCGTTTATTTTTTTTTCTGACGTAAAAAATTTTATTAATGTAGTGAATGTTTTAAAGTTGTTTCATTATGTTGATATGTATTGCAGATATATGTTGTGTTTTATACTTGTGAAATGTATTAATACAATTTAATAGACGAAACCATCTATCGATAGGGGAATCTTTGTAGATACTTACATAGTTTTACATTATTAATTATTAATTATTGTTAGATTATTATATATGAAAATGTCCATACTGCTTATTGTAGTCAAACAGAAAATAAAGATCTATTCTATTCTATTCAACAATATGCCGAGTCAAATATTTGATCAATGTGCCTATTGCAAATTCTAATTGCGAGGACTTTATGAAAAAAATCGGGTCCGTTATACGAATTGACTCATATGGATAAATAATTTTTCGGAAATCCGTGTAATGTACGGTTACATCCGTGATCACGAATACATGTGAGTCCAGTCTTAGTAAGATTTGGTGTTTATACAACTATTCTGTTTTTATAAAATACTTTTTGGCGGATACAATTTTTACGTAACTGTCTATAATAATAAAAAAAATGAAACTATAATACTATTGACATATTTTAAAGTGGTTTTATATAAGGAAGGTTTAAAAATTTTGTCGCATAAACACCACTAAAATCGTTAATCTAAAAAACTGTTAATCAAGTTTGTATTAAATTTTGTTTAAAGCATTATCCCGGAACCATTTACATGATTTTGTATAATTTTAAGTTTTTTACATAATTTTACGTATACTAAAAATGTTTAATTCACAGTAAAAATTATCGATTATTATAAAAAAACTAAATAAAAACAAGATATATATATATATATATATATATTTTTGAAAAAATACCCAAAAAGCATTTATACGTCTTCAAACCTAATCTGTCATAAAATGACATCGTATTAGCTACAAAATAAAGTTGTCTACTAGTAAGTCAAACGTCAAACGTCTTTTGTAATAAAATCCGACGTTTACGTAGTCGGGTACGCATATGCGAACCTTAAAAGATGTCAAAGTAGGCAATGTAATTTGTACAAATATTTGCCCAAACGGATTCACGTCAGTTTACGTTTCAAAACCGACTGTTTTAACGCCTATACCTAAATCGACCACGAAACATCGTCGGCCTTGTTACGTTAATCGACGTCGCATTTCAGGGCCCTTATTTGGATACCTACCAAAAAAGGAACGAAGAAAAAGAAGGATACTTAACCTACAATTTTGCATCTGGGACATCAAATTGCATAATTTGCTGGCTTGCTGCCAACCAAAAATCTGATGGACCTTCAGCTCGCACTTATATTTCTTCCAGTCCACTTTATTTGGAGCATTAGTGGGGTCACACTGATATTGTTTAATGTCGCATTTTTTGATGGAGAACTAACAATTGTTATCCTTCTTCCACATCTGCGAGACAGGTTCGAGCTCATTCAGTGCTTTAATAATTTAAAATAATCCATGTTTTTAAGGAAAAAACAAGAAAAAACGGAAGATATTTTTCTAGGTTATGTTCAGCTGAACTGTCATTCTTCTTTTAAGTCAGTTTTGATTATATGGCCAACGAAGAATGGAGGCGGATTCCGAACGTTTGCACATATTACATAGTTTAACGTTGGCTAGTTAGATTTGGATAAAATTAGGGCTTCAAATCGGTGTCCTTGTCCAAATAGGTGATAAATAGGTAAAAGTACTATACCATCCTAAATTCGGCCATTTTGGAGTTGCTAGCTTTGGCAGACATTATTGACAACAATTTTTTTCTTGTTTTTCTTGAAAAAAAAAAACAATAAAAGAGACTTAATAATGCCTTAAAGATGCGTTTAGTATTATTCTTGAGTGATTTTAGTATTAATTACAACCGAAATGGTGCTTTAAAAAAAAAATGTATATTTTTTTCTTTTTGCTATTTTGTGCAAATTTGGAAGGGGGAAGGTATTTTTCGCTCCATCTTGACCAACTTTGTCAGTAAAGTGGCCCTCGCACAAATATTTCGCTCTAGATTACTCGGTAAAGTGCCCTTTTTAATAACATAACTTTTATTGTTAATGAAATAAAAAGATGGCCATTTATTTTTTGTGAGTTAAAATTCGTTAATATATATTTCACCTAAATTTACTAAACAAGTACCACAGTAGGTAATCAATTAAATAATATAAAATTACGTAAGCTGGCGGACGTATTATCACGTCGTCATAGGTAAAATACTATACCATTGAAGTACAATTAGCGATGTCGAGCCGACCCGAATTTGTATTCCCCATTTAGGTCGGATTGGGGTCGTATGGACCGAGATTTGTAGTCCGGTTGCCACCTCGGAGTTTTTAAGCCAACAAGTAGAGGACGTAGTTTGACGTCCAAGTGCTACTTGGGTACGCAAATAGGCTGTGGGGGATACCAGAAGCCTCTGCTGTACAAAATGTTGTTAATTTTTGTTATGCGGTTTATCTGTTTAATTAAACTGACTATTTTTAGAATTCAATTTCACTCTTAAGATAATACAAATATACCACAGACCTTATGAAAGAAATAATCACAAAAAAGGGGAATAAAATAAAAGAACAAACTAACTTAACCTTGGAAACATTTGTACAGCTTTTTGAGTTTTGTTTTGCAAAAAAATATTTTACATTTCACAAAATACATAAAGATTTGGCTAGGGCATGGGAAACTGCATGTCGCCTATATGCTCGGATCTGCTTATGTCACAACTCCAGGACGAATATCTGTCAAAACTACCCTTAAGCACTAAGTCGATTTTATTTTAAAGCGATTTAAGAAAGTGGTTTATCGCTCTAAAACCGATTTTAGGGTCGGTATAAACACTTTGAAAACGCTTTAACGCATTTCTTCCGACCTAAAGAAATACTCAACCCTGGTTTTACCAAGAAATCTGTTGTCACTTAGCTGCTTCATTTGTGGTCCAGGAATATTAGGTTTTTTGTGCGAAATAACTCGCAGCTGGCAAATAGTGTCTAATTGTTAAAGAGTATACCCAAACTATCTGTAAATCGAAAATATCACACCTCGGCTCACACTGGCCCGCTGTAGAAACCCGCTGTAGGGTATTTTTAAATTTCTGGCTTATTTACTAACCTACCAAAAATTTAACACGCAATTTTGCAGGCACGGAATTGATTTCTTTACAACATTTTACAGGATGTTCTGATATCTGCCTTGTTATTGAGTTAGAATAGAATTTTTTTAAAAAATGCCAATCAATTTTTTTTTGTTTCGTTGGAGGTTTCGGTCGTTTTTTGATGTCCGATACAAAAAGTGGTTTCTCAAAAATTGTAAAGAATTAAATTCTGTAAAGTTTGATGCAGGTTTTTTCTTCTGCAACAAGCAATAGCTGGAATATAACAATGTTTACAAATTATGACGGAAATATGCGGAAAATTTTAGAGAGGGCAAATGCATACATGCATGGAATAGGATTTAAAACTACATTGAGCAAAATATTAAAACACTTTAAGGCGACGCGTCGCGTCGCAACACTCCATGTCGCGGCAGCTGCAGCGCAGCTCTTTCTCTTAATTTGTAGTTTCCGTTTTTATTTATTTTTATTAATTGATATCATATGAAAAAATTAATATAGGTAGTTAATAAATCCGTATTACTTTTAGATACCATTCATTATCACACGATACAATGTCCAGTAGATCTACAGTAAATTATAATTAATAGGTAGGTATATATAATATGTTAAAGGGTCACATCCACATCAAAAAATTCAAGGCTTGGGTCTTGTTCCATAATAGCAACGACGTGAACTAGAGGCGCAAAAGTTAGAGCGCAGATATCAAAGAATAAATGAACAGACATATCTCGGCTCCAGAATTGGTCTATATATCCAGTAAAAAACGCATATTAGAGGAGAGACATTAACATAACAGACATTTTGTTTTTATTGCTTAAGTAAAAAGGTTTAGTTTTGTACTCTTAGATCAAAAATAGTTTTTATACAAAATAAAACAACTTGTCCTTATATCATCTATATGCAAGAGATTTTAATGAATAAAAGCTTAAAGTTTATTTGGATGTAAATTCTTAGTAATTTTTGCGCTGCTCTGTTATTTTAGAAATAAATTGTTAAAATTGTTATGTTGTAGTCGCATTGGAGCATTTGCTGCACTTACTATAAAACCAATGTTGTAAAGAAATCAATTTTCTAGTTAACGGCATATTAAAGTTTTTTGTAGGTTAGAAATTAAGCCAGAAATTTAAAAGTAATGAAAGATGGCGTCGTTTCTGCAGGAGATCTCTTTAGTTTGGTATACTCTTCGACAAAAATTTCTAGATTTATTGGACTATAATGACATTTAATAAAGGTCATATAAATCCTTGGAGAAAGTCATTTTATTTAAAACCGTCTTTATATAAAACCGATTTTAGGTGCGTATAAAGGTAGTAATTGCCTTCTTAACAGGGCCTGTATTCTTCAATTTCGAGGTAGGAGTGCTATGCTATTGGGGATCATTTCTTTTACAAAAACGCACCTGACTGGTCGACATTTCAGTTTTTTGTCACTATTCGTTTGCTCCTTAGTACAAAGAAGAAGAGCAAAACTGACAGAAATGCAACACAAAAATTAGCTAATCGGGTGCGTTTGTTTTAGAAAAATGTTTCCTTTGACCACTCGTCTCTCTCAAATTCTCAAATAGAAGTCTTTGATTTTGTTACTTACTGAGTATACTTTAAAAAATACTTTATTAAAACATCTTTTGACTTGATGAGTTTTTTAATAATTTTTTTATGGACTTGTTGAAACATTTTCTACGTCATATTTTCTTTAGAAAATGGCCCAGTCTGAAGTTAATGAAGCACTCAAAAGAAATATATTTTCCTTTGTAAAGAAAATATAAGATATCCTGAAAGAGTCCTGAACAGAATTTATCTGAGTTTTTTTGTCTGAAGTTTGTAACTGATTTTAATCAAAATAAATTTAGCACTTTATCAAAATTCTTCCCCCATATATACCCTACTGGGTGACCTCAAAAGCATAACTTTGCAAGAAAGGGTTGGCACTTATAATTACACATAACGCGTAGGTAAAGCTGTGGAGACCACCATAAGAAACAACAAAAATTTCCATGCCAGAATTTGGTGCTAATTTGTTGCTAATTTGTTACCGAAAAATTAAATTTTTCGCTGTTGCCGTTTCCGAGAAATCGCGTCTCCTGTGAATTTACGTTAAAGCTGACGGGTCACCCAAAACTCTTGATTGACAAGCGATAGGAGAATAAATCAAACCCCATAATTTGTCTTTCGAAAGCTTTAAGAGTAACATATAACACATATCGAAAATAGAGCGGTTTTTTTATTCTTCAGAAAACTCTCCAAAAGGCGGCAATGAGCGTGTTCCACTTTGTTGCTGCCATTTCAAAGTCTTACAAGGAAAATTTAAAAGAAAACTATTTTTTATTATACCTTTATCAAAAACATTATTTTACTAAATGTCTGCAGATAATTAAAGCATGGCTTTTTTGGTTAACGGAAAATAGTAATATTGAAAAAATCTAATTATTCTTGCCTAAAAATTAAGCCATTTCCGCCAGTTTTCACCAAATTTACGAAAAAATCATTTAAAAATATCGTAAACTGTCAAAGATTAAAATGTCGCAGCAATGAACGTCACTTAGTAAAAAGGCACATCGCTATGGCAACCATTGTTTCATTTAATTTTCATTCATTTACCAGCCGCCTTGATTTATAGTGTAAAGATGGTGTGTTTTACGAGAAGTGCTCTTCGTTCGAGATTTTTAAAAGTATTTTCCTGTTTTTCTTGGAGTTTTTGATAAAGGTATTAAAAAAAATAGTGTTCACCACTGGCGGCTATACTGTGCTTTTTTTTACTCGCGTTTTTAAATACCTCGCTGCGCTCGTTATTTAAACCAAGCTTGTAAAAAAAGCACTATTTTAGCCACTAGTTGTGAAAAACTACTATTTTTTGGGAAATTGTATCACTGTGCGTCCAATAAATCGATTATTCCACTAGATAATTTTTTGGAACTGATTTTCCCACCAAAAAGGCGCAATGATTTGCATACCGTCCAGCTGAGCTTAAATAAGGATTTTTAAGTACACAAACGCAGAATTTGTCACTATTCCACATTTCTGCAACCGGATATCTCCAAAACTATTTATGGGGCCACAAAGTTTCATATACCTAGCTGGGTTCGAACAGGGCTTTTTAAGTATCTAAACCTAGAATTTGTCGCTAGTGCCGTTATCGAGATATTGCAATCCAAGGGGTTCACTATTCCACATTTCTGCACACGGCACCGGCGTATACAAGTGAGGGGGGGGGGGTTATTGGGGGTAATTACGGGCCCGGCCCCTCTGAAGACCCCAGGTATTGGAATAAAAATCACATCGCAAAATACGCAAATTAAAAATGTACACCTAAAACTTTTAGATAAGAGCTTCTAAAAGCTCAAGATTTTCATTTAATAATGGACAAACAAAATACATTTTTGCAAAAAATTTTGTCTGCGGCCTAACTTGTGCTACACTTTAAAATATTTTGTTGAAACCAAATATCCATTTCTTTAAAAAAAAAAACATCGGCAGCGACAGCGCGGTGCAACTTCTGGTCCACTTCATATTACTTTTATTTTTATAAAATTTTCAATTGCGGTGTTATTTTTTGCATTAGTTTACATTATTTTTCGAAAAAATTTTCTTGCGTCGCAGTGTAGGAGGGGCGATTAAACTTTTTCAAAAATTGTAACTCACGGCCGTAGCAGCTAGCGACACGATGTTTTCACTTTAAGATAGATAATTGCATTTCTAACCAAAAAAAAAAATACAAAATTTTTTGAAAAAAATTTTCAATAAAAAATGTTGAATAAATATTTTATTTTTAAGATTTTATGACTGGCTATACGGGGTCTAGGACAACTCGGCGCGGCCGATTCAGCGAGGCAATTCAGCGCGGCCGGCTCGGCGCCAGTGTACAACTCGGCGCGGCTGACTCGACTCCACTAAATATTATTACCACTTTTTCTAATGGTATACTTCAACTATATACCATTAGAAAAAGTGCTTTTAGGAAAAAATAGCATGCAGCATATAGTGTTTATTCCAAATTCTCCGTTCTCCAACCCAACCCAACCCAACATAAAAACCCTAAACACAAACTCAACATAAGAACCCAAACCCAATATAAAAACCCTAAACACAAACTTAAAACTTAATGCGGAATTCTATCTATATAAGGAATTCATGAAAGTGCACTCTGATTAAATATAGAGTGGTGTGTTAAAAATATTTAGGTAGGAAAAATATCTGCCATCGCGCTGAATTTTTTACGCGCCGAATCGGCCGCGCCGTGTCAGCCGCGCCGAATCGGTTGTGCCGAATCGGCCTCGCCGAATAGTACTTTTCTCGGCGATATCTGCCTGATAGCGCGATTTATTTAATCATGAGATGATCAGCAAAATTACGGTTTGCAAACACCTGGTCCGCAAGCTTTTTATATCAGTTTTATGGATATCTTTTAAAGAGTATGTGGTATTCAAAATCATTGTGTATATAGTGATCAGCAAAACTTCTATTTGGAAATCCCCGGTCAGTACGATTTAATATCAGTTTTGTGGATATCTTTTAAAACGTAGGGTGATAAATATTGTGCACGGGTGTTCTATTTAACTTCGGGATCAACGTGTATATTGTTTTCAGCCTTGTTTTGGCCCAAAGTACCCGATCAGCAGAATTTCACTGGGTCAACAGATTGGGGACAACCTAAATTAGATTCCTTTTTGACTCGCTGTAAAATAATAATTTCGTTTAATAAAAAGGCACCATTAGAATACAGTCAGGTCTTCCGAGTACTTTCACTAATAATGCAATCAATACAGAAAAGTTAAAATTTTCTGACGTTTCCGCTGAATCAGCAATAGGAGATGCTCAAATAAATACAGTTTTTCAATTCTCAGGCGCGTTCTCAGACATATTTTATCTCAGGAATCATATTTTTAATTCTCATCACCTGGTAAATCTTCCCTTTCAATTTTTAGTTTGTAATTGGTTTTCTCATTCTCACGACCTATTAACCTTTGTGAGCCTTATTTTTGTTAAGTAGGAATCGAAACAGGCTAATTTGTTTTTGATATGAAGTCGAGGTTCGTCATTATAGTGAGAGATTTATTCAGACAACAAAACTAATAGGTACCAAACCAATAACCTGCATTTTTTAACATTCCATTTATTCAAGAAAATTACAAGTGCTTTAAAATTTGCTTAATTTTCTTTTCGTTGTAAAGAGTTTTGAGCTTTTATAAAATAATATAGATTATTGTAAAATTATGGAAATTTTTGTAAATTACAAGTACAGAAAATTTATAGCCTTATATTTTATTGCTTTTACTTTTGGATAGGTAATTACAAAATGTTTGTAAAGTGCAGTTTATAACAAATTCAGAAAATTATTTTTTAAATATAGTCTTCGAAAGATTCATTTTATAACAAGCTTTTATTTAACTTGCAATGTATGTATGTTTGTTCGGGTGGAATCTTGCAACTTAATTTTGACAAACTTCCCGACATCCGATCGGCTTCAAATTTGGCATGCTTATATACTTGCAGCTGAGATGTGTGATTCTTGAACGATTCGTTCACTATGATCGAATCACTTGCGACTATTGAATGATCGAATCCTGTTTTCTCGATATGATTGAATCAGTCAAATGACCGACGAAAACAAAATGAATCAAATCGGAATGGATGAACGACTGAGTGACCCACTGTGGCGATACATTGAATCAGTTGGAAATAGGTCGATCGTTTCGTTCATTCGTTCCTTTGATTCGAATTCCTGCGCGTGGGTTAAACTGTATGTTAGCTGCATCCTGCATAGACCTTTTTTTTTCACCATTCTTTAATTTAATTTCAAATGATTGATTCAATGATCGATTTAAAAGATTCGTTCGATCATTCTAGAAACGAATCACTGATCGATTCGTTCAGTACAAAATGATCGATTTACCCATCTCTAGTTGCGGTGACAACACAAGAATATAGTGTGATGAAATTGAAAGCTCCCCATACTCGAAGGGGGTGGAGAGGGGTAAAGTTGAAGTACTCCCAATTTCGTCGAAATTTGGTGTGTTGGGGCACTTGGGGATGGAAATAACGAATTTAAAATCAGATTTTGAAAATTCAATATGGCGAATTTAAGATGAACGATTTTTATCATCTTTTCTTAACCAATTTTAACTAACTTATACACATCCGATTGCCTTCAAATTTGGCACGCATTTATAGTTCTGGTGACAATACTATAATATGTCATTACTAGGCACCCCTCCCCCCTACGAGGGGAATGGAGGGGGGAAAATACCTAAGTTTGTTCGATTTCGACCACAATTGGTATACTTTGGGGATGAACTTTTGTGCTTTACTGAAACTTGGTGTAAGAATGAAGGTGATTTTGTTTATTTTAAGGATTTTTGTTTGGCAACACAGTTTTGTAGAAGTCAATATGACCGCGGTGGTGTTGCCATTTATTGTAAAAATGGCCAAAGTAAGATGAAAAAACTTAATTTGAATACGTATTGTGTCGAAAAGGAATTTGAAGTTTGTGTGTATATAGGTTACCAATTTGTAAAAATTTTAAAGTGTTTTATGAACGTCTGAATTTGGTTTTAGATTGTGTGTACAAAAATAATAATATTATTATTTTAATAGGCGATTTTAATTGCGACCCAATCAGAGATAGTTGTAATTACAAAATTTTGAAAGATGCTACTGAATATTTTAAACTTCACAATTGTGTAACTAAACCCACTAGAGAAAAGTACATGTTAGATCACATTTTTATAAATAACAACGGAACAAGTAGGGTTGTTGAAAATTGTATCTCTGATCATAATACAATTATTTTTTTTGACCAGGATACACATTTGAGAACTAACTGTGATAAAATTACTCAAAGGCGTGATTTTAGCTTTTTTAATATACAAAATTTTAGATTGGATCTTTTAAAGGAAAATTGGAGTAGAGTATTTAATGAAGCAGGTTTAAACCAAGCTTACAACGTTTTCCATAATATATTTCAGTTTTATTTTAATAAACACTTCCCCAAAAATAAATTCTACACAAAAAATAAAATAAGGTGGGTAACTGGTGAAATTAAGGATTCAAGTTTAGTATTAAGGAGTTATATAAATTGTCCAAACGATATCCTTGCTTCAAAAAGATATATAAGGATGAAAAAAAGAGACATATTAATTTAATCAAAAAAACAAAAAAAGATCTTTTTTACAAACAGAATTCCAAAAGCAAAAAACGTCAAAAAACCATGTGGTCTATTGTTAAGGAAATGAACGGCAAAATTAGTTCGACTAGGGGCAGTAATTTAACTTTGAACATTAAGGGAAAAATAGAAAACGATCCTGTTCTAGTAAGTGATTATTTTAATTTATTTTTTAAAGAAGCTCCACTTGAGATAATAAAGAAAATCAATCAAAAGCAACACACAGCCAGACAAACACAGTCACAAAAAACTATGGAGGATGTTTTCACTTTAACTTATTATACGGACAGCGAGTTGTTCCAATTAATTAAAAGGAAATTGAAGTCCAAATTTTCCTATGGTTTTGACGAGGTTCCAAGCTATTTATTATTAAAGTGTCTCGATATAGTCATTAACCCACTTACATATTTAATTAACAAAGCTTTTGATTTAGGCACTTTTCCATCAATGCTTAAGGTAAATAAAATTGTACCAATACTAAAAAAGGATAATGCAACATATTCTGATAATTATAGACCTGTGTCTCTTACCTCAATGTTTTCCAAAATTTTTGAATATGGCTTTCTTAGTAGATTAGAACCGTTTTTGGAAAAAAATAAAAATATTTCGCCCAATCAATTTGCGTACCGAAATGGTGTTTCCACGATCGATGAAATCAATGTCTTTGTGGAAAACATAGTAGACCACATGCGATCAGGAGAATTACCTACTGGTATTTTTTGTGACCTTAGCCAAGCATTTGATTGCGTCGATCATGACCTTTTACTTAACAGATTGAAGTGTTTTGGAATTGAAAATAAGGAAAATAATTTTGTTCCTTCATTCTTGAGTCCACGAAAACAGTATGTGTCAGTCAATGATTTTTCAACCGATTATCAAAAAGAGGTAGTATCTTCTGAAATTAATGGTACTTGTGGAGTACCCCAGGGGTCAGTTTTGGGGCTCATACTGTTTATTTTGTATATAGAGGATCTCAATTCTGCAACTGGAGACAGTAATTTGGTGTGTTATTGCGATGATTCTACGGTTACCGTAGATGATAAGTCTGAACAAATGCTAGAATCCAAATGCAATAAAACACTATTTAATATTACTCGTTGGTTTCAACAAAATTCATTGTACATAAATCTAGAAAAAAACAACTACTTAAGATATCACTTTCCACAAAGTAGACGCAATATGGACGTTAACATTTCATTGCACAACAAAAAATTAACAAATGAAAATGCTGGCAAATTTTTGGGAATACATCTGGATGACAACCTTAATTGGAGGAACCATTGTGCGAGGATGAGTTCTTTTCTGGGAACATCATACTTCCTTTTTAAAAATCTAAAAATTGTCTTGAACATTGATGAACTAAAAACAATATACCATGGTCAGGTTGAATCCCATTTACGTTATGGTATCATATTTTGGGGAGCATCTTTGGATTGGGAAGAAGTCTTTATTAAACAAAAAAAGCTTTTAATGTGTATGCTTGGATTGGCTCAAAGACACACTGGTCGTGATAGTTTTGTTCAATTTAAAATGCTCTCTTTGTGTAACTTGTATTTGTTCGAATTGTGCAAGTTTGTCTTTTCTAGAAAACATACTCTTGAATGTAATAAGGATGTGCATAGATTTAATACTAGACAAAAAATTCAATTAAGAATTCCTTTTCATAAAAGCAAAGTTGGGGAACATTTGCCTATAGTTATTGGCATAAAGGTTTTCCAACATTTACCTAAAACTTTACAAGAGATCAAAATATTAAATCATTTTAAAACTCTAGTTAAGTCGTTTTTATTACGAATTCTTTTTATAATATAAATGAATATTTTTCTAAAATGTTTTGATCTTAATATTAAATATAAACAGTGTACAAATAAAAATGACGAAACATTTAGTTAAATGTAATATTTAATTACTTGTACTATGTTATTTTTGACGTGTTCCATACTATTATAATTTAATAGTCAAAGGAAAATAAAGATTTATTGTATTGTATTTTATTGTATGAGGAATACGAATTTTTGATGATTGCTAACCAATTTTAACTAACTTATCCACAGCCGATTTTATAGTTCTGCTGAAAATACAATAATATGGTATTCTCAGGTACACACCTCCTTCTAACGAGGAAAGTGGAGGGGAAAAATATTTAGTTTATTCGATTTCAATCAAAATTTGCATACAGGGGTTTCTAAGGAGGAGGATTATGAATTTTTTATCACATTTGAAAATTTCAATATGGCGGATTCAAAATGGACGATTAAGGGTACAAATCTAAAAATTAAGAGTGTGTGTTCAAATTTTGTATGCGTTTATAGTTCCGGCGACAATACAATAATATGGTATTATTACATACACATTTCCCTAACGAGGAAAGTGAAGGTGGGAAAGTATTTAGTTTGTTCAATTTAAATCAGGGGTTTTTCGGGAAGGGTATTAAATTTTCGATCAGATTTGAAAATTTCAATATAGCGGATTCAAAATGGACGATTTAGAGTACAAATCTAAAAATAAAAAAAACTTTTAAAGAACAAGCTTTTATTAAATTAGGTTGACTATTCGTCCTGTATTAGAAGGGACAGTCCTGTATTTGCAAGTTCTGTCCTGCATCATTAAATGTCCTGTAAAATGTCCGGTTTATGACAAAATGACCACCCTCCACTTACACTTATCTGCATAAATGGCAACATGTTTTGCCTGCGACGCAATAACGTCATTGATATTTACGACTTTAGTTTAATTTTGAGTCAAATATGCATTTTTAGCAGCGGCGGCACGTGATCTATGAAGAGGAGGTTCACAATTGAATTGAATTGAATTTTTTTGTAGGTTGCACGACTCATGTCCATTTTAAATTTTCTGTTGAAATCCCTAGATTTGCCCTTAGTGGTGTGCGCCAAGTCAATTTCGGGTTTAGGTCTACCGGCATTTTTTATTTCAATTTTTTACTCCATACTCAAAGAACTAAAATTATTTTTCAGGTACTCTACCTTGAAAATTTTCATTATAACAATAATTGTTGAAATAATGCAACAGAAAAAGTACAGATAAAAGCCCTTATAAAATCGCTAAATGCGCGAATGCATCAAGAACCAGAGCAACAAGGCAAAACAAGCGGATTGGAGCACACCAAATGTGTGCGCCTTTTTCTATTGAAATTCGCGATATCCCTCGCTACTCGCCCACTGAAAACATACAGATATCCTGCTAGGGTCCACCTAGTTCATCGCATGTGCGACAGTTTCGCGTCATCAAGCAGAGGTTCATTTCATTCGGCGGCTAGATCGAGCAGCTGGTAGTAGGAACTGCGTTAAAAAGACTGACGACGGACGTGAAACGGAAAGAGACCTGGCTGTGCAAAATTTTAAATACTCATCTAATTTTGACGCGGTGTCATAATAATCAGCGCTGATAATAATAGGAAGTTTCGGAGACGTTACAAAGAATAATATAAATCAGACATTTTATTATTACTTCCTTATTCTGTGTGGGGGCGCACGTGCTCATGTGCTCCTATGGAGGAACCGCCACTGATTTTTAGTGTATTTTATCAAAAAATTTTGCCTAAACCGCTATAGCACTATCAATATTTACGATTTTGGTGAAATTTTACCAAAAAAAAGTTATTTAGTGTGGCGCATTTATACATGTTTTTGCAGACAAACTTAAGGTATTGAACTTGAAATCTGATATTTATCCCTAGATTTGAGGTTAGGTCCGCGCTTGAGGAGCACGTTCTTTATTTAAAAATTTGCTGAGAATTGTACGATTCTCTTTCAGTCTTTCAGGACAAATATGGTGACTGAAAGAGTATTCAACTGTATTAAGATTTTTTGGAGTGACGAGAGTTGAGAAACTCCATTTGGCAGTTGTCAAATATTTTCAAAGATTGGAGGTGTTTGAGATGTCCATTTTATAAAATCGCTTTTACATGCGAATATGAAAAAACTATAAAGAGAGGGCAATATGAGTTGCTCACCTCTTGTAAAACAACAAACTGTCAAATGTATAGAGGGCCTCTAGGAACTGAGTGTTAGGCGAGTATTACATTTTATTTTATATAATATGTTATATTACAATGTAAAAAATTTCATCAAACATCTTTTACAAAAGATCTTTTACAAATAAATTTTATGGTGTAATACATGCCTTACACTGTAAAATGTTTCATCAAATACCTTTTATAAAAGATCTTTGACAAATAAATTTTATAGTCGACGACCTTGTGCTTTTTTCTAACTCCAAATTTTTATATGTTATTTTGATTTTGATAATGTTTTTGTAAATACCGAGGTAAATACTTTAAACGCAGAGTACCGTTATTTGTTGATCCGTGCTTTAAAATCATCAGATATGGTTACAAAAATAAATATAAAAGGACGCTGCACTGATTTTTTTAAAAAAATAAAAATATTAAAATTTTAATAAAAAAGAACACACCTCGAAAAATATTTATAATTTTTTTGTAAATAAATGTATCTAGAAGTTTAAAAATAAATAGGTGCATATTTATTTAAACAAAAAAATATTTATTTTGTTTATCTTATACCTTACACAACTGTTTCTTAGGTGAATCGTCGATGTGATCGATATACGATGCCTACTGTTAAAATTTTTAATTTGCGCTAATCGCTTTTATTATGGTATAAGAGAGATAAAAAATTATTTTCTACTTTTGAGTGCATTTAATAAAATCTTGTTCTTTAAAAGTTTATTTTAATAAAAATTTATTACCTACCAATGTTTCAGAATTTAGGTACGAGCTATGTGTATGTTTTTAAAGACTTAAAAGGCTTCACGTGCTATGCATAAAATTTGCATTAGACTTGGGTTTAACCAGAATCCTGGAGCTTAATCAAATAAAGTTGTAGTAGAGAAACCAGTATCGAAACCATAAGTATAGTGCTTTTTTCATACTACATAATTAGATAGCTGCTCTAAACGATTATGTTTGAGTAATTTTATTTCTGCTTTTACTGTTAAACTGACACATCATTCCGTCAAAGAAATTAGCACCTGCGTTATTTATAATGTATTCTATAAAAATTTAATTAAACACTAAATTAGTTATAAATTGTTAAATAGTGTTATAATGTATTTTAACTTCATACATCATTGTGAAGTAAAGTTTAGGGACGCTTTTGGGCAGCTAAAAAAATAACACAAACCCAACCCATCTCAAGATAGACCCATCCAAACAAACCTAAAATAATATTTTTTTATTTTTACGTATTTTAACTTACTCTTTAATACGTAACAACCAATTTTTTCTGTAGGTTTTTCCGTTTTTTTTCCGGGAATTTTTTTCCCGGAGTTTTTTTCCCGTTACATTTATTTTTGCGGCAGCGCTCTTAAAACGAAGGGAGGTAAATGAAATAGGCATAACGGCAAGATTTATGAAACCTGGTTTCCACCTACGACTTTTTCTTGCGTGCCCGCTCACGCGTCGCATGACTGTCATAACATTTTATATTGACATCATCTGACGCGTGAGTGAGCACTCACGAGAAAGTCGTAGGGTTGACGGTTATGTATATATATGTTTTACGAGAGTTAGTTAGAAAATATGAAAAAACTAGAAAGAGAGGGCAATATAAGTTGCTCACCTCTGGTAAAACAACAAACTGTCAAATGTATAGAGGGCCTCTAGGAACTGGATGTTAGGCGGGTATTATATTTTATTTTATAAAATATGTCATATTACACTGCAAAAAATTTCATCAAACATCTTTTACAAAAGATCTTTTACAAATAAATTTTATAGTGTAATACCGGCCTTACACTGTGTTACTGTAAAATGTTTCATCAAATATCTTTTATAAAAGATATTTGGCAAATAAATTTTATAGTGTAATACCGGCCTTAGATACGAACTTGTGCTTTTTTCTAACCCCAAATTTTTATATATTATGTTGATTTTGATAATGTTTTTGAAAATTTGTTAAGCATTTTGTAATTTTTGTTGGTCAGTGTTACTGCGCAGGTGCTGATTTTTTCGGGGGAATTATGTATCAGTTCAACAGTAAAAGCAATAATAGCATTAACCAAATATAATCTAGGCATCTACTTAGTGTGAACGAGTCCATAGAAATAAGATTAATTCCAAACACAAGATGGTTAATTTTTAAAATAATATTTATATTGAACAGAGACCATCGCCGCATTTTTTTAAAAGGTGGCTGGGGGGGGGTGGTTTAGTGAGTGTTGATTTGTACTAGTCTCTACTAAAAAAATCCTTTATTATAAAAGCAAGGGAAATCCCTTGGGTGGATCTGGTCTTAATTTTAGACTTTTGTCCAAAATTATGCTTTAAAGGCGCCTCGGAGCGCCGTAGGAGAAAATTTTTCTAAATTAATGCCTTTTTTTATACGTTTTAATTCTTCCTTAAAACTAGACGAAAATTGTAACAACGTTATATTAGTGGTAATAACATACAATAAAGTACTTTTACAAGTCAAATAGAACTATTACATAAAAATTATTGCTTAGTTGACATTTAACATCATTAATAACTTGTAAGGCAATTATGTAATTAAAAGTACAGTGACTAAGAATCTGAACAGCTTCATTAATTGAACTACCTATTTAGTATAAGGAAAATATAGATTTACTTTTACACTTAAAGTATTAAAAAAAAACGTTAAATAGGACAAACAGTGAATTATACTTCGATTGGGCACATCCTATTAGATATACCACGTAGTGATACTTCGTAGCACGTCATACGCAAGTTTTAGAGATAAGAAAAACATACCGTTCCTGCAGCCTGCCTGATCTCTGCTAGGTACTTCAGTATACTTCTTGCGCTGTCACGCGACAAGTGAAGACGGTATCGCGCGCGCGAATTGTGAAAATACGCTTTTAAAGAAAAAATGTAACAAAAGAAAACCTGAAAAGCAAATGGATTACCTAAACAAGAAAATGAGGAACTGAAAAAGGAAATGAAAAGGGGGCGTCGTGTTTCAAGTAAGAAAGATATCGTCAAACTGTCAGTTTTTAAACAATGGAGTGAGACAAATACTATGCTTTTAGCTAATAGCTTTTGACATGGGTTTGTTTATTCTGTAAACACACATTTATTTTTATTACTCATAAAAACTTAAATCCTGCATAGTTTCTGACTTATGCCCGCTAAATTAGTCTCAATAAAAAAACTCCATATGTTTACTTGTAGAATTACTATTGGCACGTCGTTTTTCATACATTATATGTTACGACGAATCTGACAGTTAAGCGAATAAAATGCCGAAAAAATCTAACAAAAGAAAACGTGAAAAGCAAATGGAGCACCTAAATAAGAAAATGAGGAAACTGAAAAAGGAAAGGAAAAGGAAGCGTCGTGACTCATGTAAGTAAGGCACATTGTGAGTTTTTAACAGTGGAGTGAGACAAATATTAGGCTATTGGATAATATTTTTTGGCAGGGGTTTGTTTATTCTGTAAAAACACATTTGTTTTCATGACTCATAAAAACTTAAACCCTGCATAGTTTTCGACTTTATGCCCGCCATATTAGTCTCAATAAAAAACTCCATAATGTTAATAAAATCCCTTTCCAAAATATCACATTTTATTTTCCAGAATAATTATTATAACAAGAACCCTTCACCCGTCGTAATTCAACAAAAACTCCCAACCGAATTTTTTCATGTAGCCGGAGCCTAACTCAGAATTTTTTTTCCTAGCACGCTATATCCTATATGCTGCACGTAAAAACAATTACTATCACATCTCACCCATACTCTCGATGCATGGTTTACTCTACCGGGTGTCTAATTTTTTAAGTAGATTATAATATGTTTACTTAAAAAATTATTATCAGCACATCGTTTTTCATAATTAGATGTGACGACGAATCTGACAGTTCCTCAACTCGTCAGACACAGTAGTTCCTTGAACTCTAGCATAGATAGGCACTCCTTAGAAAGTATATTAGGGGAGACAGATGATAGTACATTGGGTCCAGACATATCAGCTGAGCTAGCTTGCAGATGGAAGAAACACCTTTCTATGGGAACAGATTAGGAAACCAAAAATAGTTTCCTCGAAAAATACAAAATTCCCGGAAAAATTGCCAAATTCTTTAAGGATCTAAATTAAATCCAGGATGCTAGCATCCATAGAGCAAAAAAGGGATACGTAACTCTTGAAATTGTAAACCATTTTGGGAAAACGTTTAACAGCCTTAGAGCGGGTTTTCTCTAATTTGGCTTAAACAAAAAAGGGAGAGACGAAGCACTTGATGAAGATCTTTTGGGTCTTGCCGAATCGGCGCAGTTGTTTTGCATTATCCACAATAATATTCCATGCAAAAATATAAAAAATTGCTACTGCGCAAAATCCAGATTTTTTCTTTTTAAGCGAAGATTTTGCCGATTTTGCAAAAATATAAAAAAGGCGCCGAGAGGGAATATTAGAGCTAAATAGTGAAAGAACGTATTCCTGTCGAATAATTTTTTTTTCAGAAGAGTGGAATCAAATAACTCGAAATAAATTAACTTTGAGTTGGACAAAAGGTTATAAAATTTCCTTTTTGGACAAACCTTTTCAAGTTCACTTCCAAAAACTCAAAATTTACCAAAAATGAGTTGAAATCTATTCGAAAAGCACACAACATTTATAAGTAGGAGCAGTTAAAACTGCTAATAACTGTCAAGATGAGTTTTTGTTAAGCTATTTTTTAAGACAGAACAATAACAGGGGATTTTAGGTTTATCTTTAATCCTAGAAACCTAAATAAATTTCTTTCCCCACCTCATTTTCAACTGGAAGATATTAGAGAACTTAATTACTAAAAACTGCTTCCTTGCGACATAAGTTCTTAAAAATGCATATTTTTTAGTTCCAATGTTTCATAAATATAAAAAATATTTAAGATTTTATTTTCAGAACAAAAGTTGAATTCCAAGGTTTACCATTCGGTCTAGCCCCTGCACTTTTTTTTCCACTCTTTTTAATCTAAGGTTTCACCAAATTACTCAGGCCTGATTCTCTTATCTAAAAGATTAGGTTTTTTATTTACAATTAAAAAGCCATACAAACCGACTCAAGAGATACAATTTTTAGAACTTATCCTTAATACAAAAAAGATGTGGATATCTATCGCACAAAAAAGAATAACAAAAATAAAAACAGCCATTAAGATTATTTAAAGAAAAAAAAAGGAAATAAAATAACAATGAAAGAAAATTAGAGGCTAACATAAACAACTATAACGAAAAGCTGTTTGTTAGGTTCTTAGTTAAAAATGAACTTGAGTGGTGGTTAAAGCACATAGACCAAGACAAACATACTATTTTACAATCTAATTATAACATAAAAATTTTCTCCGATGCATACAAATCGGGATGGGGGCGTGTTGCAACGGAAAGGAAGCAAAAGGGGTTTTTTGGCAACAAGGTAAAAAGGAGAAACACATAAACATTCTTGAAATGAAGGCAGCTTTTTATGACTTAACAAGCTTTGTAAAAAAATTAAAAAAATTGGCATATTTTACTAAGAATTGATTGCTATTGGAAGAATGATGTGGCAGTGAGCTTAGGTATATTTTTTGTATTTTCCACGTACATAAATACATTGGATAATCATATAGCGGACAAAAAATCTCGTATAAAAATTGTATAATTTGCAAGCTATCTGAACAAAAATGGCACCGGTTTGTGTTGTGGCTTCCAGTGGATGCACTCACAATAAATTAGAAAGACCTTAATTTTTATATTCTTCCTTCCTCACCGTTTCCAAAAATAAAAAAATTGAAAACGATAATGCGATATGTCTAGTGGTTTATTCTATCTGGAAAACTCAAGCATGGTATCCAAAATTAGAATCCATGATTCGCCTAAAAGTTATTGTTTTAAATCCAAAAGGTGATTTACTCTTATCCTCGTTTAGGGAACCCAACCCACTATGAAAGAATCTTTCCCTGGGAGGATGCAATTTATTTTTTCCCATGATAGGTCTGCCTTAAATTTAATTTTCCAGCAGAAAAATCAGAAATGGTAGATAGGTTTATGAGAGGCATTTTTAAGCTGCGCCCTCAGTTTCCAAAATATAAACTTGGTATCCGGAACCAGTGTTACCTTATATAGGTAACTTGCACCCTTTGGTAAATTTAACATTCAGGTTATTAACTATAAAAATGGTACTTCTTTTGACTCTTTGTTCTGTTCAAAAAGTTCAGACATTTTTTATAAGTTAAGTAACATCAAAGCTAACGAAGAGGGCATAAAAATAATTCTTAAAGATATTTTAAAAATATCTGTACCCAGAAGAATTCAGCCTTGGCTTAGATTCCCCTTTTAAAAGAAAATTTACAGTTCTATTTGTGTTTTATCGTTTTATATTGCATACAGAAAACAAAACTATTTCGAGGAACAGAGGATACACTTATTTTAACAATTAAAAAACCTCATAGGTCCGCTACATCCCGAAGAATTAGCAGGTGGATTTAAAAAGGCCAAACAACGCAGGAATAAAATCAAATTTTAAAGGACATAGCACAGGACATGGGTTGCCTTTCGCAACATTAAGGGTTGGCGCATCAATCAAAAGTATTAGAAAGGCTGCGGGATGTTCCGAAAAAAGGAAAATAATCGATTTTATAATAAACCTTTAATTTCAAAAGATTTCTTAGAAAATTATATTAAGAAACATATTTTAAACACATTTAAATTATAAACCTTGTCGTTTCCTTATTATTATTTAACTTTTTAACTAATATCGCCATATTCTCTAAACAACTACCTGGTATATCTAATAGGATGCGCCCAATTGAAGTATAATGAAGGATTAAACGACTTACTTTTAAGGAAGTTTAATCCAAATTATACGAGATTGGTCACATCCTATTAGACACCCTCCCATTTTTATATTCATATATTTTTCATGCAATCTATTTAAGTACTAGTCAACCCGCCCTTGGCGATCTTAGTCAGATCAGCTTTGGTAGCGGGAGTCGACAGAGGGTGACTTGAAAGAGGGGTGGCACTTTCGGCTAGCAGAACCACTCCAAGGAATGCGTCCGAAGACTCCGACGGCGACCTTGACCAGCGAAACCGGGACTAGACCTCGATTTTCGAATCAACTTATATGACGGCGGGCTGCTGGGGAGAAAATTCTACCATCAACCAAGTTCTGCTAAGACAGTAACGATGTTAGATAGACGCAAGTCTAACATGTAGCAGGATCACCCTTCGAAGGGGGTGTGAAGCCGGGAGTTCACTGTGTATACTTCAGCAGTCTAAAGATCCCTGACCTCGACAAAGACGTGTCAGGCAAAAATTAGGTCCTCTTAGAGAAAGAAAACTTGAATCTTAAGGTGCACGTGCATCAGTCGGGGGTGCATGGGGGTTATAAAAAGACCTACGTGTCTGGCTTAATAAATACCAAAAAATTAAGAAAAAAATTAAAAGATAACCGTTGGTGATCAATATGAATATCTATTAATGTAAAATTGGTTGCAGAAACCATTGAAATAAGTGGATTTGGGAGTTTTGCTAGTCTAGATTATTGATTTCAGAAGGATGATTTGATAATATGTTGTGTCGTCTGCGAACAAAGCAGTGTTAATTTTGTCACCTTGGGACTAAGCCAAGTCATTGATATAAATGAGGAATAATATTGGGACCAGTACAGACCTCTGGAGCACACCATATTGAAGCGGTTGCTTTTCTGAGTTAAAGAGATTAAGATGAAACTGATCACGAACTGCTAGATAGGAATCAAGGAGTGGAACTACATCGCCATCAAAGTTGTATTTTTTTTTTAAAGAGAATGCTGTGTGCGATACAAAGAAAGGCTTTGTAAGGTCTAAAAAGGATGCGAGTGTATCGAACTATTTTTAAAAACCTTCTAAAATGTTGCTAGTAAAGTGATTAATAGCCAAAGTTGTAGTTTTATTTTTGCGAAATCCAAATTCGCTTATGGCGAATAATTTGTTAGCTTCAAGGTGCTCGTTGATTTAATTTTTTTAAATTCGTTTGTAAACCTTTGACAGGATAGGTAACAGTGATATAGAACGATAGTTTGTTTGAAAGTTTGAGACAATGATGTGTTTGAAATTAACTCTGTGTTTCAGACTTCCATTGTCTATATTTTATTTATAGACGACGTTTCGATCAGTATAATCTCTGGTCGTCTTCAGGTGCAAACTACAATCACTTCCTAAGACTACATACTTATATACTGTGAGAAATCACTCAACCTTGAAGTTTAAGAAGTTGGCTCCGCGCAAGGAGGGGCTTCCAAATATTTGGGATTTCGTACCAGCCTACCGCTGGAGGGAGTGATGGAGTTGTTGGAGTGCTGCCTGCATAATTCTTACTTTCAAGTGAAAGATAGGTTTTATGCTAAGGATGATGGTCTGCCAATGGGTTCATCGCTTTCGCCAGTGGTGGCCAATATTTACATGGAGTGGTTCGAATCATACGCGGTTAATACCGCAACCTATAAACCTAAGCTCTGACTGAGGTATGTTGATGATACTTTTATTGTCTGGACCCGGAATGAACAACAACTTTCAGAATTTCTTCACCACCTAAATAACATAAGACCCACCATTAAATTCACAATGGAGTTGGAGCAAAATTGTCAAATTCCTTTTCTTGATGTACTTGTCAAACGAGTAGAAAGCGACATCAGAACAACAGTCTATCGCAAATCCACTCACACAGGACAATATTTAAATCAAGGTTCAAATCATTCTGCTACAACCAAACGAGGCATAATCAAAACTTTATATAACAGAGTCGTTCAAATTTGTAACAATTCTCATGACATGGAAATCGAAATAAGAAACATTAAGAAGGATCTGCAGCAGAATGGTTACAGCCTTAAACTTATAACAGATACTATTTCTAAATCTCAACAAACAAGACAAAGATTAAAAGACCGAAACCAGGCAAATGCATTCCTTACAACGTTACGTTAAAGGAGTATCAGAAAAAATTCGAAGAGTAGCGAAAAACTTTAATACTAAAACAACTTTTAAATCTAGTAATACAATTCGAAGCCTTCTTAGTAAAACAAAACCGGAGAACAAACAAAATAAGGAATGCATTTACCAAGTTCCTTGTAAGTGTGGTGAATCATACATGGGCGAAACTAAAAGACCACTATCTGTTAGGCTTAAGGAACATAAGACGAATACCCAAAAAGGTGAAACAACGAAATCAGGAATCGCGTTTGCACAAGGAGTCACACTGGAAAAAACGAAAATTCCTTCTAGCTGCCTTTTTTGGGCAGAATCAAGATATTTTCAGTAAACCAAGTGTTGAAATCCCAAATATTTGGAAGCCCCTCCTTGGGCGGAGCCAACTTCTTAAACTTCAAGGTTGAGTGATTTCTCACAGTATATAAGTACGTAGCCTTAGGAATTGATTGTAGTTTACACCTGAAGACGATTAGAGATTGTACTGATCACAGAGTTAATTTTAGGACGATAGTTGTTAGGATCATCAGCAGAGCCTTTACCAATAAAACAACTCCTGTTTAAGATACGGACGCTTTTTAAAAAAATATGCACTTAATAATAGGATCTATAACTCTTTTATTACTGAAAATTTATTTTTGGTGTAAAGTACTTTTTTTGTTTAAAGTAGAATTTATTTGTCAAACTGTATCTGTAACATTTAGTTTTTGAAATATAACATTAAGTTGTTATTTTTTATGAAGTCACCTACTTTTTACTCGATTTTTGAAATCAACATAAAATTTCCTTTAAAACGATGCATCGCACTTATAATATTATTTTTTAGATTTTTCATTTTATTTTCGTTTTCTGTAGAAGGTATACAATAAAAATAAATAATAAAAAGTTGAAAATAAACGTAATAAAAGAGAGTATAAAAAAAATAAAATATCATGTGCGATACACCATTTAAAGGTCAATGTTAAAAATCGAGTAAGGAATAGGTCATTCCATAAGAAAAATACCAACTGTTATATCTGAAAAACTAAACGTTACAGATAATATCCAGTTTGAAAAATAAATTCCAGTTTAAATTATCTATAAAATACCACTTCACACCTAAAATAAATTTACATTAATAAAAAAGTTAGAGTCCAAATACTTAAACGCATAATATTCAAAAAGCGTCCGTACTTAAATACGGGTTGACATTTTCACTTTTATTAATTTTTTAAAAATGAGCGCATAACATGCATATTTGTTTTTTGTACCTTAGAAATACCCAAAATCCCACAATCCCCTCGAATTTGGACCACTCTCTATATCCAAGTCTAAAAATGTAAGATTTCTGCAAATTGCAAAAAAGCTCTTGTAGCTGAAGAAGAGGTGAAAACACTGAAATGCGGTTTTACCATTATTAATATCTGAAAAATGGAGCTATCTCCCTTAAAAATAACCAAAACCCCCCAATCCCCTCGAATTTGAACCACCCTGTACCTTGATATCAGTTTGATTATAAAAATAATATAAGAAAAATGATTAAGGAATATTCTTGTTATATAAAAAAAAGAGTAGAGTGCTAATTTAATAGAGAATATAGTACAAAGCTGTGAAAAAGAGTACTGTATCTTAAAAAGAGTATAAATGACACACAACTTATGAAGGTATACTTTCAGTGTCGTACGAAGAAATTGTTCCTAGGGAAAGCTTGAGTAACAAAACAGCTTCGGAAAACCATTTTCTTTTTGATTTCTGGGAAAAATTCAATCATTATTCAATGGCTCTGTGGGGCTTGATCCCCTAACGCATCCGTACCCTTTTTTATTTTTAGCTAGCGCCGCCGGTGATAATATGATGGTTGGCGGAAATGTAGGTCTAGCAGAAGCGTCTTCAATGGGAGTATAACTGAGATTTAAATAAATGTCACAAAACCCTAAAAAAAAGAAAAAAAGAAAAAAACATTTTTTTTAGAATAGAACAGAATAGAATTTATTGACGGATTTAACCTTTTAGAATATAAAACAATCTTAAAAAATATTAATATAAAAAACCAGTTGTTCAAATTTTAATATTATTAACCAAATAAAAAATAGTAGGTACCAAGTCTAGGAAAAATATAATCACAGATTTTTCTTTTTAAACTAATTTCTAAAGAAACTCAAAGGCATGGAAAAAAAGTCTAATTGTCTAAAGTCTATTATTATATTCTAAATAGAAAGTATCTCTATTTCTTTGTGGCACCATAAAATCAATTTTTTCAAAAAGCTGAGATGAGTCAATCATTCCATTTAGGTATGACTTAAAATTAAAAGGAGCAAATCTAAAATTTCTCTACGGTTTTCCAGAGATGAAATGTTCAATAATTTAAGAATGTCAAAATAAACACAGTCCTCTAATGGAACTTTAAATTTAAATGCAATAAAATGTAAAAATCTCTTTTGCGCCCCTTCTAAATTGTCAATTTGACACTTATAGAGAGGGGACCATACACAGCTTGAGTATTCTAAAACTGACCTGACAAGTGAGCAGTATACATTTTTAAAAAAATTGATGTTATTAAAATCCGACCAACTTCTCTTAACAAAACCCAACAATTTGAAATCCTTATTCTTATTAGTTCTAGTCAATTATTGTTGATTGAACAGATATAAAACATAGAATGAGAGTTTCTGTAAAAACGCATCACTTTGCACTTACCTATATTTAAAGAAAGTCCGTTGTGTGTGCACCACTGTGAAAATTCGTTGAGGCTGTCTTGAATCTTTAGACAATCTTCGACGTCCCTTACTATTCTGTAAATCTTTAAGTCATCTGCATAGAGCAAGCTGAAATAATCCACAATATACCATTAATAAAACAAATAAATAAAATTGTTGATAAATGGCCACCCTGTGACACGTCTGACTTGACTAGTATTTTCTCAGATAAACAATTTTTGACTTTAACTGGTTGCCTTCTGTTAGAGGGATAGCTCCCCAGCCACTCATGCAAAGATCCATGGATTCCTAATGTTTTAAGTTTATAAGTTAAAAGTTTAATATCTACATGATCGAAGGCTTTAAAGAAGTGTAGACTACATCTACTTGTAATCCTTCTCCAAAAGCATTCAATATATAGGGTGGATTCTTTAAACGGAACGGTGCTTCTAGCGGGTTAGAATTTGGTTGAATAAAAAAATCCAAAAACATATCAACTTAGATTTTTAAATTTCTTTAATCGTGCTATCTTGGATTTTGTCTATGTCATTTAGAACAAAGCTCTGATTGTTTTCCACAAACCAAAACTACACTTTTAAACAATGTTTATCGTCTCCTGATGATGCTAACGTTGTTAGCGAAACGCGCGTCGAGTGCAAAAAAGTGTAGTTTTGGTTTGTGGAAAACAATCATAGCTTTGTTTTAGTGCAACCAAAGGTTCCAAATTCCCAACATAGATGTCATTTAGTTTACGAGGTATGGCAATTTTTTTTTTTTAAATAGGACACCCTGTATATTTTGCAATTTTTGAAATCTGCAAACAATTCCCTCTTCAGCAATACCACGAAGTAGGATGTATCTTTTTATCTAAATTTGTATGGAAAACTTCGATATTCATTCAAATATCCCCCGTAAAACAGGGCATAGACAACAATTCCATGCAAGTTTAAATGCCTCTATCTTGGAAACCATAAGAGATAGAGTATTAGTGTGTGGTATTGTCACAAAGATAATTTTTCTTAGAATTCAGAAATGTCAAACTATACAGGTTGTCCTATAAAAAAAATAACAACAAAAAAACATAAAAAAAATCCAAGATAGCACGATTAAAGAAAATTAAAAATCTTAGTTGACGTGTTTTTGATTTTTTTAATAAAACCAAATTCTAACCCGCTAGAAGCACTGTTTCCGTTCCACCCTGTATATTCTTCCAGGATCATTAAATTTGTGTCTGTGGACCTACCCAACACAAAACCGTGTTGTTCTGGAATAATAATACTCTTTATTGGAAAATATATTTTATCTGAAATAATGGACTTGAAAATCTTTGAAAATATTGTTATAGTTATCAATTACTTACCTGTTGCCACTTTTCAGGATAGCTGTTATGTAACTTTTTTCCATTTCTTTGAAAAAATGCTACTCAATAGTGATGAACAAAAAATGATGAAATATCATCCGGGCCGCATCTTAATTTTGCATTCAAATTCTCAATTTTATTAAAAATGTCCATAATACTAATCTCACAGTTATTGATATCAACGGTTATTGCATAATGCAAATTCAAGTTCGAGATATCACAGTCACTACCAGAATAAGATCTGCAAAAATGTTGTTTAAATAAATCTGAAATTATTTGAGGATCATCTGACTCAATATTATAGTATAATATGCTATTCGGCAGATAATAATGCTTATACTTACTGTAAACCTAGTTCCAGAATTGTTTAGAACCAGTCATGGAGTTTTCTAATATGATCTTTTTTAAATTTTTCTGCTAAAATTTCACATTCATTTCATTGACATAAAATCTCAGAAAAATTGCTAAGTGCTTTATTTAAATCTGAAATCCCAAGCAAAAAATGCCAATCAGTATTTCCCAGATATAATTAATTAAAATATAGCCTGCATTTGCATAATCATTATAAAAATAGTGAAACTTTAAAACTTTAAAACAAATAAGTTAGTTGGTAGATGATTTTATACGTTATTATTAATGTATACCCGTGAAAATGACAGTTCTATTTAGCTTCTGTGGTTAATTGTCAGCAGCCATATTGACATTGATCCGGAGAATTTGCAATGAGGTGTACAATATACAAATTTTTAACCCAAGATGGCATCTTCATATCTATTCATATTTATATTTTGTTAAAGTTTTTGTTGTGTATTATCGTATTATATTATATAAATAAAATGGATCCCATAGTGTTTTTTTTTTCTGAGAAAAAATTTGTTTTTTAGTGAGGCGGGTGCAATATTTGTAACTTTATTTATAAGAAGCGGGAAACATCTTTTGATGCAGCCAATTAACTTATAGCTTTTTTTATTTGTTACAGGACAACATTCAGAGGAGAGAGGATACTTTGGTCCCTGGAAGACATGCAAATGGCTCCTCTATGGAAGAGAGAGATGCGGGAGGGACGCAACGGCCTTTCGGCCCTCAGGTAAAAAAATAACTTTATTAAACCCTAGATAGAAAATACATCAAATTGACAACCTATATTCATATTGTTATTAGAAGTGTTAACTCAAGATTTCATAGTTAAAATTCACAATTCATAAGCACAGTTCATAATTTTAAACTTGGCCCAAGTCAAAAGCAATATTAGAAAACAGAAATTTAGGAAGAAGAATACATACTCTATTAAGATAAGGTAAAGAAAGACTTTTCTTTTATACGTCAATTGTCTCCTGGATAAACAGGTGCTGTTAAATTATGTATTGACACCAAAATTGTGCTTATCCACTATGAATGAAAATTATGAATTATAATTATTAAAAATTGGGTTGGGTTGGGTTGGGTGATACACAATTGGGTGAAACCGCCTTAAGATGGTAGGAGTTAATGAGATCTTACTCAACTTACCAACTATACACCTGGTTCTCAATTCATAAATCACTATTTTTTAGCACTGGCGCACCCAGGAATTGACTTCGGGGGGGTTTTTAAAGATAAATAATAAAAAAAACACTCAATTTGACGTAAAAATGTGACAATAATCAGGCTTCTCGGGGGGGGGGGGGGGGGTTAACCCCCCCCTCGGTGTGCCAGTGCTGTTTTGACCCAGAGAGTTTTAGAATATCGTCAATACCGCAGGTGTAGTCCAACGCAAAGCAGTGCCGATAGGTGCGACATAATATGGATTTAATTCCTTCAAAAAAAAAATTATATAATACCGGCGTTACAGCATGTGTATTGCATAATTATTTTTATCATATGCTTTACATTACATTTGAGGGTTTTAGTCTCACGATAAAAAATGTTCTGCAAAATATCCAAGAATAGTGTTAAAAAAAATTAAATAGAATATTAAGTTTAAATCTCGAAAGAAAGAAATTCTAGGTTTCACACTTTTACAATGTATACTTGTTTAAAAATTAAGAATCTTGGAACAAAAATTGTCAGGATTTTTAAAATTATTGTATTTTTTTAAAGGGTATAAGAAGCTAGTAAGTATAAAAAATTACATGCGTAAAGTGTCTTTACTGCCCTTGATAACTTGCGCCCTGCCGTCACGTGCGGTAAAGTATCACTTTCCGCACTTGTTAGGTAAGTAACTATTTGTTAACTACTTTTTTCGTTTTTTCGTAGCATCTATTTTTACGGTTAAAAAAAGTAATAAATTGAAGAAGGTTATTTTCTTTAATACCTATACAAAATAAAATATTAAGAAGGAAATAACTATAAAATGTGACTAAAATTCTGTTAAAAACATGGCTAAAATTAAAAAATAAGGAAAATAATTATTTTATAAAGCAAAAAATCCTTACACCTTACCCTATTAAAAATATTAAATTTTTTTTCTTAAAGGTAGGTTAGTATATGCAGTGGCGATTGCCCCCTCTTGCAAATAACCCTACCTGCCTTCCTTTAGATACTTCACGAAGAACATTAACCAAAAAAAAAAAATTATTTTTGTCCTAAATTTTAGAAATTAGCTGTATAACGTAATTGTAACAATTTTAGTTTAAATATAGGTAATTTTTTAACAGCAACCAGAAAAGTGTAAAGAAATGGTATTTCTGTGGCGCATTTATCAGTGGGGCATCGAGGGGAGGGGGTTTGGGTGAAACTCCCCCCCCCCCCCCGAGAAGCCTGGTTATATGCTGCAGCATAACACCTTTTTTACGATTTCGTTCGTTCATGACCACTATAAAACTTTTGATTTTTTTTATTTATTTTCAAAATGGCAAAAAAATTATGTGGTGCATTTTAGCATTTTTACAAGCGAATTAACGATAAAAAATGCGTTTTAAGTGTTTTTTTCTCAAAAAAATTTGCCTTAGTGATGTGATGTGATTTTGATATCAAATTTTAGATAAATGAACAATTTTAAATTTGGTTAACCCCCCCCCCTCTCTACATTTGAGCCCAGGACCCGTATTCTTGACGGCCTGTGAGGTAAGTATTTGCCTCTCTTACTTTTCACATGGCTCAAAGCAGGTGAGAAGTGAGAAATTTGTTCACACTCACCGACACAGATGTCAGGAATACAGCCCCAGGTCCGCGCTTGTAAACACCTGTTTCCCTGTATCAATTAGGGTAACATTTTTACTTCAAATTAAGTTTTCTTTCTTATTTATCCTTAACCCCCCGCCCACCAAAGCCAATTCTTGGGTGAGCCACTGCATTTATAACATGATTTTGATGACAAATTTATAACTAAGTCTTTATATACTACCCCAATACAACCACACACACTAACCCATAAACTATTTTCCAAAAAACGTGAGAGATCAAATTTTTTTAAAAAATTCTCTTCAAATTGGAAAAATTTGCGCTATAACATAATTAATGTTAAGTATTTTAATTTACCGACCAGCGGTTTCGGAGATACAAGGATTCAAAGTTGGAGGTTTGAGATTTTTGGGATTTTTTCATAATTTTACTGTCTGATTAATTTTTTGACAAGAGGTGACGATGATTGATGATGATTCATTTGTGAGTGTGCCAGACTGGTACTGTCCATTGCGACCACTAGCGGGCTATTGTGGCTCATTTTTGACATTGTTTGTTGCTACAGAATATTCAGCCCCTTAAAGAGGCTCGCATCTTGCTTTGGTGAAGCATCTGTCAGATCCAGCTCGTCGATTTATGGTTTATCGAAAATACGTTGACGCTGACGTGCAATGATCGGACATTCACACAGCACATGTCTGACTGTCTCGTCATCCTCCATACAGAGTCTATATTCGGTGTCCTCACTTAGACCCTTGACAAGAGGTACTGATTTCATTTATCAAACCTTAGACTAGGGTCTACTTATGCCATTTACATATTGTATATTGTAAGAAAATTTTAGCGAAAAAGTCGTCTTTACAAGAAATCGAATTAAAACAAAGCAAAAGGTGATTTTTTCATTATTTTGTGGCACCACAGAGAAATTTCATAAAGCTATCAGAACGTTGTCTCGCGGTGAAACTTTAAATTTTTAATTTTTTTAAATTTTGTTTTCTATCTTTTTTTACCTGATTTTTCCAATCATTAATTTCGTCGAGAAAAGAATACCGCGCAAAAATTTTAAATGCACAGCACCCTGAAAAAAAATTACCAGGTAAAGCCAAAACCCGAATAAAGCGCACATAAGAAAGATATTTCGGGTTTTTTAGCGAGTCTAAAAATTAAACTTTTTATCAAAATAGCAAAGATAATAAACCCCTGTATCTCGAAAAACCGCTCGTCGGATAACTTTTGGTCAATTATATCTTTTGATCGCAACTTTCAGATCTGTGGTTCTATAAAATCATAGATTGCACGGATAGTCAACCATAGAATGAATTATTTTATGTTGAAAAAAAATGAAAATCTCTCAAAAAGTGTAGCTTTGAAAGATTTGAACCTTATAACAAACTTTTTGGGTAATATTTACGAAAACCAAAATTTGAAAACCTCATATCAATAGCTGCTTTACTTATAAAGTTATGATTTTTTTTAAATATATTTTAAAGTTTTTGTCAAATAACTCGGAAACTAAAGCTCTTACGAATTTGGACTTTATAACAAAATTTGTAGTCGGTACTCACGAAAACTTAAATCTGAAAACCGTAAATCGCTACTTGATTTTGTTCCAAAGTTACAATTTTTTTAATTATTTTATCCCCATTTTCCCCCTTTTCCCCCTTTCAACCTCCCACCATTCCACCCAAAAGTTAATCAGTCTATGGTTTGCCGATAGAGGATTTTTGTGCCAAATTTCGTTAAAATCTATTAAGGCGTTCTTGAGTTATCGTGTATACAGACAGACAACGGACAACAGACCGACAGACAACTTTTTTTTTCTTAATTTTATTTCCTTCCTTTTTTTAATGAAGAAAAATCAAAATTTCACGATTTTGATAGTCCCCATACCATATTGGAATGGTGGACTAAATATGATATATTTACTCTTAGTTAGTTAGTTTTGCCTAGAATTATTGAGACTAAATCCACCAAAAGATTCGCACTCTCCCTTGCTTTTAATATTATTGAATATTTTTGATACATACTAATCACACCGAACACCTACGAAACCACGCTTTCCCCCTTCACAAAAAACTGTGACCGCCCCTGGTGGGGGGGGGGGTAGGGGCGGAAGTTAAGCAACTTTCCGGGGTCGGCCAAAAGTCTGAAAACGCCCCTGCCCGAGTAGTATCACTTTTTTAGCAAGCTGTGACTAGCAGTATATCTCTCTCACCCACTCATAGCAGTGCCCAAAACCTACTCTACTAAAGACCTATAAACTTCTACCGTTTCAGTGTTCTTTTATTGACGGCTGGGCAAAAGAAATTGGTGCACTGATCACAAAAATTGGTGCGACCAATCCTTTTTTGCTAACCTTCTCTAAAGTGTGCTGCCCTATAAGACTTAGTGAATACTAACTAAGGTTTTTCTTCTCCCGAACCTTCCACGAAATCAAAACCGTATGTTTCTCGTGGAGAATAACATATAGAAATAGTTTGAATATATAACGGCCCTGCTCTTACATTTTTCAAAAAAAAGGCGTAGCGATAAAAAGTCTCTCGATCAAGGAACCCTTGAAAAAATACAGAGCCAAAAACTCTTCTTTGCCCAGGGCCAACTCTTTTGTTTTGCCCAGGGCCAACTTTTTGTTTTACCCAGGGCCAACCTTTTGTGTATGTTGTTTGTTTTTAAAGTTATTATTGGTAAATATTTTGAGACACTTGACCACTTATAGCTATAAGGCATCAGGTATTCTCATTAGATTTTTCGCCTTTGACTTTGCCCAGGGCCAACGCTGATTTTGAGTTTATTTTCTTTGTTTTCCATGCAAACTTATTATGCTGTTACAAATTTTGTGACAATTGGTACATTAACTTCTTTGCTGAATGCTTTCTAGATTCTGTAAGAAATATTTATATTAGCCAGTCAGCTGAAATTTTACCGCCGCGATATATTAAGTTCTTTGTTTTTGATTCTTTTACCTATACTTCGTTTTGCCCCACCGCTTTTTTAATATTAGCTGAAGATATTGCGTGCTGCACTCTTTCTATTGTCATATCTATGTCTTAATTGTTTTAAAAATTCCTCTGGATGTCTGGATCGATTTTCTACGTATTTTATCTTTTCTTTATATCAGCAAGCACGATTTGACTTTGGTTGCCCTGTCCCCAAGGATTCTCGCTTGTGATTTGTAAATAATCTGCTTGCTTCCTTTATACTGTTTTGTAAATTAAAAGTGTCATATTTAACATTTTTAAACCTGTTTGAATAGGTGTAAAGTAACATAACCTAACCATGGCTTCAGTGAAAATAACTTTGAGATACTATAAAACTATAAAAACAAAGACCAAGACCATGTCTGGGCCAGGCCAAAGGCGAAAAATCTGATGCGCATTAAAAATAAATTGAAAGGATCTTATGTTACCTTAAATTTTTAACGCATTAGGGTCGTTTTAAAGTCAAATTTATCCGATTTGATAAAGAAACTAGTAGACAAATTTACAAAAACAACATCAACATTTTTTGCCTTGGGAATTTTTGCACAGCTGGACATCGTTGAAAAGTTTACGTTTTTGACGAAGTATGGTTTCGCCATTTTGTTTATGTTATTTAGGTGTTTTTGTGTCTTAAAATATTGTGGCGTTATTTTCTGTGATTAGTAGTCTGTATGTTATTTAAATAAATATGCGATACACATGGCCTCTGTAAATAATAATAATAAACTACTTATTAATTGGGCCTTTAACCCAGAAAATGTCTCACTTACAAAGTTCAGGGCATGGAATGTCTACAAGAGCAGTGGCGGTCGCAGCTTTCTCAAAAGGGGGGGGGGGGACAAGAGTTCAAAATTTTTGTAAAAACAAAAAAAAAGTTTTATGCAAAATTTATAAAATTAATGTATTTTTATGTAAAACTGGCGATTTTTTAAATAAATTGTCGAAAAAAGGGGGAGGCGATTGATCCCACCGCCACCCCCCTACTGCGACCCCAACTGACAAGAGCACTTGTGTGGCCACCCTTTATGCAAAAATTTGAAGTCCAATAATCCCTAGCAAGTAGGTTTTCTTTGGAGTAAGTTATAGATTGACCTTAATTTTATAATTATACTCAAAAATTAAGCCTCAAAGATTCTAGTTCTTATTTTCAATTCTTGTTTTTTCCATCCATGTTTAAATCTAGCGGAATCCAATTTTCTATTGATACGAATTTACAGGAAACACTAGCTAACACTTTTTAATTTTTTTTAACGGCAGTGTCCCCTCTATTAATAAATTTTCCAAAAGCAAACAAAAATATTAAAAATAAACTAAGTTTTCGCTGTCAGAGGATTGTCAGTTGCTTTTACTACTGATGCAATCGATGGGCCTGCCTCTGTATTTACAATAAGTTCACGAGGACTTGATAAATTCGAATAAAAAATACGACTCCCATTACAAAAAAATATTATTATTAATTTAAAAGTATGCGTTTGTATATTTTATAAAATTAAATTAAAAAATATTACTCAGGCCCTGTACCGGCCTGTTTTTGTTTGGGTAGGGTGGGTGTTGATTTATTTATGCTTAAATTAATTTTAACCTAAAAATACGTTTTTAGTCATTTAGAACGTGATATTGTTTGTAAGCCTAATATCTCAGGATCGGAATTTAGATTTTTGATTTTTTTTTATAAAAAAGTGAGAATTCACGCGTTAAATACAATCTAAGGGTATTATAGCCTCACCATCCTTTAGATTTTTTGTGGTTATACCAAAATTTGCAAATTGAAGTATACAGAGTGTAATTAATTATTACTAATTTTTTTTTAGTCCGGACCTGGATTTTTTTTTATACATTGGCAGAAGTGGCTTTTGGGGATCCTTATGTGTGCCAAATTTAAAGCAAATACGTATATTGTTTGCCGAGATACACTCGTTAATATTTTTGCAATCTTTTCATAAATCACACTGTATATTTAACAAAAAGACTCAAAAAAAAATTAGCATTATAAATGAGTTGCAACTAGCCTGTATTACTTACCATTAAAATATTTGCATTTCGTCGTGAATCACCCTGTATAGGAAAGGACTTGAGAGGACTTTCTTTCTAAAAAAAACAATAAATCATACAAACGTTCTCTTTTTAGTCCACCATACCAATATGGTGTTGTTGCCTGTGGTCTGTTGTCTGTCTGTATACACGATAACTCAAGAACGCCTTAATCGATTTTAACGACATTTGACACAAAAATCCTCTATGGGCTGATCATGATCTAATTACCTTTTGGGTGGGGTGGTGGGGGGTTAAAAGGAGGAAAAGGGGTATAAAATATTTAAAAAAATTGTAACTTTGGAACAAAAGCAAGTAACGATATACGGTTTTTTAGGTTTAAGTTTCCATGAATGTGGATTACAAATTTTTGGGTAAAGTCCAAATTCGTGGAGCTTTAGTTTCCGAGTTATTTGGAAAAACCTTATAATATATTAAAAAAATCATAACTTTAGAGGTAAAGCAGCCATTGACATACAGTTTTCAGATTTTAGTTTTCGTAAATATATCCAAAAATTTCTTATAAGGTTCAAATCTTTCAAAGCTACAGTTTTTAAGATATTTTCGTTTCCTTTCAACATAAAATAATTGATTTTATGGTGGACTATCCGTGCTTTCTAGCACCAATTTTTTAATTTATAAACGCAACACGTTACACTTATCTTGAACTAAATATATTACTTACAAAGACTATTAACATATATGTTGAATTTTCATATCCAAAAATTGGCAAACTTAAAGAGTCTTCTTTAATGTGTACAGGAAAATGCCAAAAAAATTGAGATTTAAAATAAAATAATAATTTGTATAAAATATCTTGATAAACTTTTTGAATTTTGTCATAGGGATTTAATAAATCTGTTCCGTTAGTATGAGTAATAATAGAAAATGCCGTGCCCAAGTTAATATATACTTTGGTTGCACTACATCTATTTTTTTAAAATGTCAGTAAGCCAATATTAGTTGGAAAATTTTTCTTCGCCCCCTTTTGCTTGTCAAACCCTACAATCCAGTAGAATACCCGCTTTCTATGCGATTTTTTTGGGGTTTTTTGCTTTATATGACCATAACTCGTGTTGCCGTACACCGAGTTTAATGAAATATGCATATACTCCCATCAAAATCGGATTAGTAGCTTTTGCGTGATGCTGGAACAGACAAGCAGACAAAAGTTTTAAAACTGGATTTTTGGAATCTATATCTTTTTGTTAGAAGTTAACTATCTAATTCAAAATCGTGATTTTTAGCCATCCAAACTAATATGGACGCTCTAGTGATCGTCAAAAAAAAAGTTTATTACCACTAAATGGTGACTGTCTGTTTGTCTGTAACACGATTACTCGGAAACCGCTAAATCACTTTTTGTCACAGGCATAAAAATTATTTGTCACCAGACGCAGAGCTGATTAGTTTTTGATGGTGGTGGGGGGTTGTCAAGAGGGTAAGAGGAGGAATTAAACCTTAAAAAAATGTAACTCACGAACGGTAGCAGCTAGTGACCAAGGTTTCCACATTAAGATAGATAGTTGCATTTTCAACCAAAATAAAATTGAAAAAAAAAAATAAGTTTTGTTTGTTTTCTTTTAGATTTTATGGATGACTGTACGTGCCTGCTGGCGCACCATACCATTATGGTATGGCGCACTATTAAAATTGTGAAATTTTGACTTTTCTTAATTTTATCAAAAATGAGTTACTAAGTTTCCAAAACACCTTAATCAACGAAAAAAAAAGTTGTCTGTCGGTCTGTTGGTTTGTTGTCTGTTGTCTGTCTGTATACACGATAACTCAAGAACGCCTTAATCGATTTTAACTAAATTTAGTACAAAAATCCTCTCTCGGCTGACCATGAACTGATTAACTTTTGGGTAGGGTGGTGGAGGGGTTGAAGGTGGAAAAAGGGAAATAAAATATTTAAAAATATGTATATATATATATGTATACACTTTTCAGATTTAAGTTTCCACGAATATTAGAAGTAAAGCAGCTATTGATATGCGGTTTTCAGATTTTGGTTTTCGTAAATATTACCCAAAAATTTTGTTATATGGTTCAAATCTTTGAAAGCTACAGTTTTCGAGATATTTTCATTTCCTTTGATTGTATGGTGGACTATCCGTGCTTTCTAGCACCAATTTTTTTAAATACGTGATGAATGATTTTTCCATTTAAAATTTTTGTTTCAGGTGCGGTTTACGCAGCCGGAATAGTAGCTATCTTAGGAGTCTTAGCTCTAGGTTTTTATTGTATATTGAGTATATTTCAGTTAGCTATGATCAGTTCCAAAGAAAAAGTTGTCATGAAGTACAGCATAGCTCTGATGGCAAAAGTTGTTCTTGCCTTATTAGCAGGTAAGAAATATTTTTAAATACATTTGAAAAAGCGGCTGAAAAATTGGTCAATGCGTATCTCTAAATCAGTTATATTGGGTTATGCGTTTATTTAAATGTGGCTCACGCTATATTAAGTAAAAAATAATAAGTACGAGCCGTAATAAATGACAGAGTTTTGATTATCACAAGCATATAACGGGTCATGCGTTTTCCTACGAGCGTGCGGAAAAAACGCTTTTTCCTATTATAACAACGATGATGTGCGTTAGCGCATCTCTCTATCCTAGTACTATTGTCCTGACTGATTTGCAATGTACTGTGATTTGTCAAGTAGGTGCTCGCAGTACATACATAACAATACACTGATTCCTTAACGACGAGTAAAGGAGCGTCTTCTGTTGTGTTTTTTTTTTAAATTGAGATAGACACATTTTTTTCACTGCAAAATGAGTTTCAACGAAAATTCCGATATAGAAATAGTACCGAATGAAATAATGGAAGCGGCGAACGAGGCAAGTCAGCAATTAGTTCCCGAGAAGTCGAAACAACGACACAAAAAGAGTATAGTATAAAGTCTTTAAAGCATGGTGCAAGGAAAAAAAGTAACATCATTGAAGGGAGAGTTATTTCTCGCCTATTTCAACCATTTATCAAAAAGATATTCACCTTCTACTTTATGGCTAAAGTACTCAATAATTAAGCTTATCCTTAAGCTAGAAAAAAACATCGATCTGAGTCGATCTTTTAACTTAGATTCATTGTTAAAGAGAATAAATACTGGATTCAAGCCGAAAAAATCAAACATTCTTGAAAAAGGAGAAACAATTTTATGAACGAAGCACCTAATGAAATTTATTTGTTAACCAAAGTTGCAACAATATTCGGCATAATAGGGGCTTGCCACAGAGAAGAAATAGTGAAGATGAAATTGAAGAAAAAAAATTATAATAATCCCAGCGGGAAATGTAGCGTACAATGCGTGGGCATAAATACATTTAGGAAAATGCCCTTAATGCCCGAAAATGTATACTGGCCATTGTTTTCGGCACCGCGCCGGCTCGAACATAACAAACATCAAAAGATATGGTGGATGGAAATCCACGTCTGTGGCTAAATCATATATCGAAGACTCGATTGAAAAAAAGATTGCACAAGCTATTCTCCAAACTCCGGTACAAATCAGCAGCAGCAAACCACAGTCAACGGCGTCTCTGATCTCACCTGCAGAAGATGATGGACCCAGTTGAAGTGACTTATCTTCGCCAGCTATAATAACGTTACATCAAGCTACCAATATTGTTTACACTACTGCAGATGGTGGAAAGATCACAATGTTATAGACAAAATCGAACAATGAGCAAAGCGAAATAAAAGCAGCTATAAACAATCTTCAGTGTGCCACTAACTGCACATTCACTTTTTTAAAGTTTTAATAAGTTTATTTTTTAAATATTGTTGTAAATAAATTTTAAACTTTTAGTTATTTTTACCTATGGTTATTTTTGTCGTTAATAAAATTTGTTAAAAAATGGGATATTTTTTTTCAAGAAATAATCAATAACCTAACATAATTTATAATAAATAAGCGACGATTGTAGGCTCGTACGAAAAATTTTGTGAAATCAATTAAAACTTTAAACTTATTTAAATCTTTATTATTTAATATAGTACATAGTATTTTGGTGACCCCGAATTGTTCAAATAGTTATCCTGCTACAAGATCTAACCAAGGAACAAGCCAAAAATCTTTTGGAATACTTCAAAATTAATGTTAGAGGCACACTTAGTGATATGAAACTAAAACTGGAAGAAGCTATAGTCCAATTTTTTGATGAGCGGACTGATGTCATTTGCTTGGATCTCTATTTGATACATTGTTTTAGACAGCGACAATAAATATTACTTCAAATTGACATCAACAAATTATTTGACATGCCAACTGTTGACAACAAAAAAAAATACGTTTTCAGAGGAAGAAGTGACGTCAGTCCACTCATCAAAAAATTGGACTCAATTAAAAAACGTTTTCTATCAAATGAGTCTATAGATTGAATCTTCTTAATCAAAGTAAAAACACAAACAATAATTTTTTAAATAAATTAGAGAAAATTAACATTCTTGTAAACACTTTAATGGAAAAGCTTAGTACTACCGATAACAAAAGCTGCGACATTGAAACAAGACTCAAACATCTAGAAAATGATTCTCAATCTATACAATACCGTGACTTTCAAATGCAAGAATTTCAGTCAAGACTTGACATTGTTGAAAAAACTATTACTGTCAACGTAACACTACCACTTGAAAATCAAAATAAATATGCACCACTGAAATTTTTTTCCATTTCCTCATTCTAGAAAGAAGAACCAGAGTTGTGGTTTCAGGCAGTAGAAGCTATGTTCAATCTAAATAACTTTTCTGATGAAAAGCAAAGATTTGGAAACTTTATTTCTGCTTTAGATTGCTCTTTAATAAAAGAGACTGCAACTATTTTTACTCTGACAGATAGAAGCAATGTATATTCTTTATTAAAAAAGCATATATCAAATTTCTGATGAAGAAAAAATGTTTAAGCTATTTGCTCAATGTTAACATGGAGATCAAAAACCAAGTCAATTATCAGGATAACTTTCCAGAACTTATTGAACATTTCAAATATGGTAAGAGCTTTAAAGAAACCATAAGACGCTCTTTTGAACATGGCAGATGACATTTTAAAAATACACAAAACTATGAAATTTTTGACAGTTATAAACCCATTTTTACAAAAACATCTGCAAATGTCGATGATAAACTGGAGGCTTTAATTTTAAAAATTAACGAAATGATAAAATTTACTCACTCAGATATTAAGATCACCTCAAAGGTCAGGAACACCACAAAGAAATTTTTCTCCTAGACGTCAACCATCTGCTTCTCATGAAAAAACCCTTTAGTGTGTTAAACCTTGCACTTTTGATGATCAAGAACCTAAAAACTAAAAAGCCAGTCGTCATCGGCGACAGACGGGGTGGATGTATCTATAATACCTAAAACAATTCCAAATCAAAAAGTATATTTTAAGCCATGGAATGCAGCTAATGGATCCATTATCAATACATACGGAGAAGTTAAGCTTGAAGTTACTTTAGGTTTAAAGGAAACTTTTCTTTGGCATTTTGTTATTGCTAACTGCGACATGCACAATACTGGAGCTGATTTTCTTAATTGTTTTGGAACTCTAGTTAATTTAAAAATAGACAAAACCGAAATATCTAGTTCTGACAATCTAAACAAAATCAATTTTTCATCAGAAATCAAGACTGTAAATCCTACATCAAAATTTCACGAATTTGTCATCACAAGAATCACAGTTAATAGAAAATTTGAACAACCGGTTTACTGCAAATCCAGAAGATTAAACTCAGAAGTATTAGCCGAAGTCAAAAAAGAATTTGAGTTTTTATTAAAAGAAGGTATCATACGTCCTTCTGAGAGTCCCCAGTCGAGCCCTCTACATATGGTCAGAAAATCGAATGGGGATTGGCGCCCCTGTGGGGATTATAGAATACTGAATTTCATAACTACATCTGATGGGTATCCACTACCAAATATCCAGGACTTTACCTATATTTAAATAATAGAAAAGTTTTTTCAAAAATCGATCTTGTCAAGGCGTCCCACCTTTTGGCCTCTTTGAATACGTTAAAATCCCATTTGGATTGCGCAACGTAGATCAAACTTGCCAAAGATTTATTCACCAGATAACTAGAGACCTTTCATTTTGTTTTCCATATTTAGATGATTTTCTCAATTCTTCTGATGATAAAATGCAACATAAAGAACATCTTAAGGAACTCTTTGATAGATTACAAAAATTTGGAATAGTCAAAAATCCAGAAAAATGCGAATTTAATAAAACCAGCATAGAATTTCTTGGGTATTTGGTCTCAGACAAAGGAATTAAACCAACACACAAACAGATCAATCTTCTTTAAATAAATTTCTAAAAAGGAATCCTAAACGACACTAAGCACTTGTTTGGAACGTAGAACAGTTGAATACTTTCAAAAAAAATCAAAGATGTGGTAGCCAATGCAACTCTACTTACTTATCCCTGTGTTAACCTACCACTTTCTCTAATGGTTGATTCATCAGATAGATGTATTGGGGCAGTAGTACAGCAATGCCAAGATAAAATTTCGAGGCCTCTTGCTTTTTATTCAGAAAGTACAGTGTATATGATCGTGAACTTTTTGCCATTTATGATTTAACATTTTAGATATTTACTGGCGGGACAACATTTTCCAATTTATACAGATCACAAACCAATAACATTTACCTTTAATTAAAAGTCAGATACATGGAGTCCTTGCCAAATTCGATACCTCGATTATTATTCGTCATATCTCAGGAAAGGACAATGTTGTGGCGGATGCTCTCTCAAGAATTTTTAAAATAAAACTCGAATACGCATTTAATCATGAATTTTGGATTCTGGAGCGAACTCAATAACGAAAATACGAAATTCAAATTCCGTCCTTGTAGTCGCGATTATTCAGAAACGACAGAAAATTTCAACTGTGTCAATTCTGGAAAGTGGCGATTTTTACTTATCGCCTCATTTAAAATAAAAACACAGCGTCCTTTATATTTATCCTAACGTTGTAAGACAAACTGCGTCATTTTTTATATTAATATTTTAAAGCTATTCTATAGGTCTAGTTTACGGCGGAGCAAAATTGTTACTACGCGTACCAATAAACGTCAAAAAGTGTCGAAAATTCTCACCATGACATATAGCATGGCTGCCTATGATTTTGTATGTTAATTTACACAAAAAAAAGATTTTTTTTTTCAGAAAAACAGCCTACAAAAATTAAAAAAGACAATATTGTTTATTTACTAGAGCAATATTAGGAAACTTCATTTTAAGAAATATTAGCAAATAGTTTTGACAAAAAGCATTAAGTGTAAACTTGTGTTTAAAAATCGTCAGATTTTTTATAAGGGCGAGATTTTCTGACGGTTTTTGAAGAATCGCGACCTATGTGTCCTGATTCTAGAGCAAGTGTCAAACTAATCAAAAACAATTTTGTTTGGCCATTTATGGAAAAAGATATTAAAAATTGGGTACGTTACTCTGTTCCATGTTCCATGTCAAAAATCAAAAATTACAAGACATAGACATAGTACATAGAGCAAAAGAAGACTTTGAAGATCCTTACACCAGATTTGAGCACATACACATATACAGACAGACGGATATACTTATTTTCTAACTTATACAGATAGATATACAAGAGGACCGGAAGTTTTTCCTCTCAAAAATATAACTGCTGAAACTGTAACTAAATCGTTGCTTAATGAATGAATATCTAGATTCGGAATTCCTTTCAAAATAACAACGGATCAAGGCGGCGAGTTTGAATCAGATTTACTCAAAGAATTTTCAAAATTATTAGGTATTTAAATCGTACCACACCTTATCCTCCTTGTGCAAATGATATGATAGAACGTTTCCATAGGTCGATAAAACAGTCTCAGATGTGACGAAAATCACAAATGGACCGAAATTTTACCATGGGTGATGTTGAGTCAAAGAACAATAATCAAGATCATAGCAATCAGAAAATTTTTTTATTTAAAGACCTAGAAACATGTTCACAGGTATTTATGAGAATTGATAGAATTAAAAAATTCTTGGAATGTCCTTATACTGACCCTTTCAAAGTTATAGAGAAAAACAATAAATATTTCACAATTCTAATTAACGGAAAAAGAAAAACTGTTTCAATCGATATATTAAAACCCGCGTTTATTGAAGAATCCGTTGATGTTGAAGATACAATTTCTAAACAAAGAGTCTCCCCTAAAAAGAGAGTTACTTTTAATTGTTGAAGAAAGAAGGTTCTTGGGGGGGGGGAGTAATGTGGTGTCAGATTTAAAAATTAATAAAATCAATTAAAACTTTAAACTTATTTAAATCTTTATTATTTAACATATTACAGTAATAATGTACCTAACTCATGCGTAAAGTGACTTTGCCGCCCTTGACGACTTGACCGAACTCCGCTACGCGAGGTGCCTGTATTTGCCGTTGCGAGCAGAAAAGTAGCACTTTGTGCACTTGCTAGGTAAATAACTATTACCCGCACAGTGTGCTGTAAAGTGCCATAACATTAACTTTACCGCACAGTATGCGCTAAAGTACAATTTTCTAAACCCAAAAGAAAGTTGTAAAGTGCACATTACCACACGCATGTAGGTAAAATCTATTTTTAGGTTTTTAAGTTATAATAAAACATTATTTTTGTAGGTTTGTTGGCAATAGCTGCAGCAATCCTGTTTTCTCTACAACTTGATAATACTGAAAGATCGGGGTTCGAAGTTTCAAGAGGTCCTGCTTTTTATATACAGGTAAAATTTGAAACTACATAAATATTTTGAAAAGTACTTGAACTTTATCCCAGCCCATATTATTAGGTCCTTCTTTTGATTTTCTAAGTTAGTTAGTTTTTATCTCGAGACGAAAAGTTTGTAGCCTGAGCGACGCATAGGCTACAAATCGTGGAGGGATTAAAATACACTTTAGTCAAGTGGTTGATGTATATACTATTTTATGCACTTTGGAATAGGAAAAAACTCAAGTTAAGAAGAAATTTCAAAAAATAATTAGATTCCAGTTAACGGTACACCGTATTTACAAAACAATAGCAATGAAACATATTACAGCTCGAGGGGTAGGTACATGAGGAATTTTGGTGTACAGCTTAGAGGGATTGTGAGGTATTGCGACGTATTGTCAGTCATTGTTGTGAATTGAAGTGGCATTGTGAAGCTTTGACAGGCATTGCGGGGCATTACAGATAATTGCCTGGCATTGTTGGGCATTGAAATGACATTACAGTGGCATTGAAGAGGATTCTTTTATTCGTAGCATATATATAAACATCAAATAGGAAGGTCATGTGTTTGTGCTTTGCAGTTGGTCAATTATGTGTCGACGTCAAGATTACAATAAATTACAGTTTATCATGCAAAAATTGAACCTCGCGTAAATACAAAAATAATATGTAGAGTATATTACTGTGTTAATTTTTCTTTGTCTCTCATACTTTGAAGAGGTGACAAATCAATTACTACGTTATACGCACCTAAAATCTCTTTTACATAAAGATGGTTTTAAATAAAATGGCTTTCTCCGAGAGACGTAATTAAATTTCAGTTTAAAAAAAAAACAAATATATCAAGTAAGTTAACAACGGATTTTTCGGTAGAAATAAAAATATATATATTTTTTTATTACTTTCCTCGCTCAGGGAACTGATGTAATTATCTAAAAATCGCACTTCGAGATTTTCATGATCCTTCACGAATTTTGAGGTTCCGAATAGTGATAAGCACGAATCCAGACGCCTTCGCTCTGTCTGTGGGTCGTTCTGTCTGTCGCCTACTTTGTAGCCACTCTAACTCGAAAAATTCTGCACCAATCATAAAAAAATTTTACATAGTGATTATTTGTGTTGGCGCGCAGATTCCTATTGTTTTTGAGCATTCCCCTATTACACCCTTCGGAGCCCCAAAAAACTTCATCCCTAAAAAAAATCCTTAATAAATTTTTTTTCTTACCGTGTTATACCTCTGTAGAAAGCTTATAAAAATCGTAGTTGAATGACGCAAAAATTTTTGACTCCGTATGTATATATATCACATAAAAAATACAAAAAACTCTTGTGAAATTCAATTGTCTGTGCCATATATCTCAATTTATGAAACAAATTGTTAAATAAAGTGTAGCTTAAGTTAAGACACTATATACAGGGTTCCTAAGATTTTCCTTGGGGATAGGATTTCAATAAATCAAACAGAAATGGCATAGAATGTTCTGCGCGCACAAAAGAAACAGGTATATTGAGCAATGGTGCCAGTTTGTTATTATCTCCGGACTGCTTTCATGAGAAAAAATTGTCGCCACTCTTTCATTGTGAGCATAAATCATAGTTGCAATAATAACCGTTGACAAGATGTCTGCAAATTCCGCTAGATGGCGGCCACACCATGAGATGATCGAGGAAAAACTGGGATTCACAGGCATTGCATTTTTATTTCCTTTCGAGTCGCTTCAGTTTCGTAAATTTTGTATTTTTAAAATTCCGTATACTCGAGAAGAAAAGATTTTTATTATTAAAAACTACATAAAAAGTGACAGTGCGGACGAGGTCATTGGGCTTTTTGTTTTTGCGTTTCCAGATTGACCGGTTCCTGTGGCTCAAACTGTCTACAACATTTATCATCGTTTTGAAAGGTACGGGTGCATAAATGGTTGTAGAAAGTGTTACCACGACGGCGAAATACCAGAGCATCCCGTTCTTCCACACAGGGTGGAACGAGACGAAATGGTATGCGCTTACGTTGAGGCACATGAACCATGTTCGACGAAACCGATTGCGGAGGCACTGGATATTCCCAATAGTACTTGCCAATGGATCCTAAAAAAATACGGCTACAAGTCGTTTAAGATTGGGAAGTCGCAGGAATTGCAACCAGGTGATTATTTTCGCCGGTTAGAATATTGTGAGGTTATGAGGGATAAATGTGACAGGAACGAAAATTTCCTATCAAAAGTTTTGTTTAGTGACGAGAAGACATTTGAACTTCATAGCTCTCACAATCCACAAAATAGCCGCTATTGGTCCCGCGAAAATAAACATCTGCACGCAAGTGTTAAAACGCAACATCCTCAAAAATTAAATGTTTGGAGCGGTATTGTCGGGGATCACATTATTGGACCCTTTTTGATTGAAGGGAATTTGAATAGCCAAAAATATGTTGATCTTCTCCAACACCAGGTTTTACTACGGTTGAGGGCACTCAACATAAATTTGGACGAATTGTGGTTTCAGCAAGATGGCTGTTCATCCCACAATTCACTCCAGGCTACAAATTACCTTCGTCAGGTATTTGGTGATAGAATTATTTCCATGTATCTTGCGCCAAATGACTATACAGGAGTTGAGGGCGAAAATTTTGGAAGCGGGCAACTCTATCACCCCTGAAATGTTGGCTGCTACGCGCCAAGAGTTTTACAATAGCTTGGGATATTGTAAGGCTCAAGAAGGGGACAGATTTGAACATCTAATATAATTAAAAATTAGATGTTTTCAGGTCCAAACCACAGCTTTTTCTTGCTTAAAGCAGGCGGCAGGGTCCATTATTTACGATACTGAGCGATAAACTCGTGAAGTTGTTAACATTAGAAAGAAATATCTTCGCTTTTAATTAAATTTCTTTCCATTCTGTTCTACTAGTGACATCTATCCGGAAACGGATAGAGCACTAGCAGCCAAAGAAATCAATAAACGGCGCTGTTTTTCCTGCAGAGCTTTTTGCTTGCGATATTACTGATTTTAAATAAAGCTGGCCCTACACTACATTTGATACTTTCGAGGTGTTTTATGACATGATCTCGAAACATGTAGCGAACCAATTCTTCAAAACTAGCGGGAGGGTAAAAGCGAAAAATAAGGGGCTGCCAATATTTGTAACACCCAAAAAGGGTTGAAAAGATTTATTTTGCTCTGTTTCTTTACAAAAAACGTTTTTTTTTTTACGAAAAACTTGAGCTCTGCCACTTTTTTTATTTTTTTCTTCAACTTTCTAGAAATTTTCGTCATACCGTAGAAAAAAATTATTACCCCCATGGTCATACTCTACTTTTATTTGAAAAAATTTAGAAACAGAGACGGGATCAGTTTTCCTAAAACGGGGGATCTTGATTTCGAGTGAGAAGATAAAGGGCGCCGCAGGCAAAATTTTTTCAATCAAATTAGCTGAACGCAAAAATGTTAGAAAAACAAAGCACGAAATAAAAATGGCGCCGCTTACAATTTTTTTTCAAAAATTATGTTATTTCTGGAACGCAAAGAAATAGGTCTAAAAAGTATAATTTTTAAGAAAAAAATATCAATTTTCTCGCCCTCCTCCACTGGGACTACAGAGGCTGTGCACAAATTACGTAATGGTCATAGGGGGGAGGGGCGTTACAAAACGTTACGTAGGGGAGAGGGGGGTTTTCGACAGCGTTTGCATTTGTGTGAAACTAAGAAAATTTGGAATGAAAATAAGTGAATTTTTTTTTTTTTTGGGGGGGGGTAGTGGTCTTGAAATCGTTACGTAATATTAGGGGAGTGGCGTGCCAAACCGTTACAAAACATTATATAGGGAGGGGGTCAAAAATTGGTAAAATCACCGTTACGTAATTTGTGCACGGCCCGACATCTGACTGTTCCTCCTTTTTGATTTCGAATCAAAGTTCAAAACCCGGGTTGGACGTTCGAAGGCGTCAACCCGTCCTATTTGCTTGATAAAGTATCTACGGAAATATCTCAGTCGATTTCTCCGGCCGTGTATGAATGCTTTAGGTTAGGCATTTGCATGTATCTCAGTCCCCAGCCTATAAACAGTGCGTAAGGACAATGGTTACAAAATGAAAAGCCGAAAAATATTTTTTTTTTACGATATCTTTCATCAGTTTGGTATTAAAGTCGAGCAAAAACAATTTTTATTCCAGTCCTAAAGGTATGAAAATGGAAAACATTAGAAAACAACAACCTGGAATGGTACGTGTAAGATGTAGTGACAACATCGCCCCATGCCCATCCTTTTCTGCCTAATGTGCTTTTCCGTTTGTCTGCGTCTTATACACGGCTGCTTGGCCCCCTAAGGATTTGCTTAGGAACCCTGTATATATAATCATATAGCACATGTATAACGAAGTGTTTTTAGAAAGAATAAAATGTGAATCTATATTTATATATAAAACATATAAAATGTATTGGAAAAGTCCGTCTACTCGATAGAAATTCTCAATACACCCTGGAAAAGTCTAGATAAACCCCGTAAAGGTCTCGATACACCCTGGAATGTCTGTATACACCCAGGAAAAGTCGGATATGCCCTAGAAAAGTCTGGAAAAGGCTGGATACACCCTCGAAAGTCTCGTTACACCCTAGAACAGTCTGGATACACCTTGGAAAAGTCTGAAAAGACTCTGGGAAAGTCTGGAAAGACCCTGGAAAAGTTTGGATACACTCTGAAAAATTCTGGAAAGACACCGGAAAAGTCTAGACATACTCTGAAAAAGTCTGGAAAACCCTGTAAAAGTCTGGATACAGTCTTGAAAAGTCTGGAAAGATCCTGGAAAAGTCTGGATATACTCTGGAAAATTCTGGAAAGACCCTGGAAAATTCTGCTGGAAAAGTCTGTAAAGACCCTGGAAAAGTCTGGATACATACTGGAAAAGTCTGGAGAAACTCTGGAAAAGTCTGGATATACTCTGGAAAAGTCTGGATACACTCTGGAAGTCTGGAAAAACTCTGGAAAAGTCTGGAAAGACCCTGGAAAAGTCTGGATGCACTGTGGAAAAGTCTAGAAAAGTCTGGAAAGACCCGGGAAAAGTCTGAATAAACTCTGGAAAATCTGAAAAGACCCTGGAATAGTTTGGCTACACACTGGAAACACCTGGATTCACTCTGAAAATGTCCGACTACACCATGGAAAATTCTGAATACACCCCTAAACGGTGTGGATACACCCAATAAAAGTCTGGATATACCCTGGAAAAGTCTGACCGACGCAATCTAACCCAATTGTATACGAATAGTGTTTTTTTATGTATGTTCTTGAGCGATGGAAATTTTACAGTAAACCTTTACTCGATTCATTGTCTTATAAAACTATTTCAATAGCATAGACAACGTCAGCGGCTAAAAATAAGAGAATATATATTTTTTTAATTCATACTTGTTATGCCCAAGAGCACAATTGTCATTTGGAGGACAGTTTTTTAATGAAACTATATGAATCAAATTTAGAAAGACAAATAACATAAATAGGTCTAAATAAAATTAAAATGAACAAAAGGAACGTTGGTTTGATTAAAATATTATAAGAACAAGTAACATGAAAAGATATAAATAAAGTTCACATGAACATAAAAAAACAAAAAAACAAAAATGTGGAGTTACAAAAATAAAAAATAAAAACATAACATGAAAAAGTACACCAATTAAGAGAAATAAAATAGAATAATTATTAAAGAAATTACAAAAAAGAGGCGTAATAATTTGTAGTTAAAAGATAAAAAAAGACAAATACAAAAACATTAACTTGTCGTGCACAAAGAAAAAGAGAAAAAAGGTTATTAGTGTGGTAAAACCAGGGTTGAGTATTTCTATAGGTTGGAAGGAATCCGCTAAAGTGTTTTTAAATTGTTTATGCCGACCCTAAATGCAAGCCGTCCTTATATAAAAGCTTTTTTTTTCTTGAGTATTTCAATTCAATTCAATTTATTTAATATTCTTAAAAGAAAATACATTCTTATAAATATTGCATTGAATTGCTTTTCTTGTCTTCTTGTCTCTCTGCTCTGTACAAATCTTGTAATCGATTATATACTAACTTTCCGTTAACCTATTCTTATGAATAGGTCCGGTGACAGTATAATATTCTGAGAAAACTACCCCAGTGGGTGATCGTTAGGATGCCAACAAAATTTTCGAAGTTTCAAACGTTCTTAATCGGAAGCAGAGCAACCAAAAAATGCGGCAAATTTAATTTTGAGCAAAATCTTTTTTTAAACTTGCCTTTCAATAATTTTATTTTTTATTCTTAGAGGTAAAAATAATTTTGGTAAGGGGTGAGAGGGGGTTGATATTTTTGAAAATTCAGAACATTTCAACAGAAGCTGCTACAATGATTTTTAATTTGAAAGACTAGAAGGGGGGAAAGAGGAGGTAAATATATCTAAAAATTTACATTTTTTGAAACCAAGCTGCTACATACATTAAACCGAAATTATAAAAATCCATTCCATAAAAATAACATGCCCCTTTAATTTTCAGATATTACTTATTATCCTTGACGCCACTCTTTTTGTATTATCGCTATACGACATGTTGTTTTCAAGAAGAGAACATGGTGATCCTACCAATACATCTTTGTCTCCAGAACCCACCACTTATGGAAATCCTGGATTTAGGGATCGAGGAGGTACAAACGGTAAGCAATCAGAAGGGATCAGAAAACACATTTTAGTACCTATCACTAAGCTGTTCATACAACGATATCACTTTCTACAACGCCTAGCCGAGTTGCGTAGTTTAGGAACAGTCCCCTGAGGTTTTCTGCTTCTTGTTGGCTAGATAGCCGTTGCCGCTAAGGCCGGTAGTTTTTAAGATGAAAACTAAAGAAAATAAACAAGTAAAGTTTTGCGGTTAGAAATCATTTTTGTATTTTTAACTTGGGCAAATTTGTAAAAAACATTAGAAAAATTATAGTGTAGTGCCTATTAGCTTCACACAGCTAATTCAGTGATGACTGACGACCAGTTATGTATGGCCGACCATGACCAACTTATCAAGCAAAATAATTATAAAAGAACTCATAAAAGGCAGATTTCTAGGTTTGTTCTTATTAACCTATACTTATAGTTTACTTACTTTGAGAATTAAAAATGTTTTTTCGGTGTTTGTGACTCTTGAAGCAGCTTCTATTATTTTTTCCGGATTCAAATCATTTTCTAGATCCGAGTCCATTTTTGTAAACAAAACTTTTGAAACACATTTAAAAGAGCTTTTTTAGAAGTGTCAAAACTGCCCAAAAAACAAAAGCTAAAAGCTGTGAACAAGAAGTCATAGCCAACTTGGCCAAAAATGGGACCGGAAAAGGATCAAGAGACCGGAAAATTGAACAAAAAGGTCCTTTCTTGAGAGTGTAAATATTGCGAAAGAACATGCCTTGTAATGTAGAACTTTTCGTACGAAAAATCGTACGGAAAGTGGCTTTTCCGGTCGTTTGAAAAAAAATACAATAATGTCCAGCTAAATTGGTAAAACTCCCGGTCCTAAACTCAATCACTTGGAAACTTACTAAGTTACACATAGGTACTCAGAACATAATAGGTAATGTGCTCGTTTATTTTTAGGCGTAGGTATCTCCATGACAGACGCAAGTGGAAAACCATATACAGCCGCATCCAATGGTAGTATGGCATCCATGAATACCACATCGACTACCCTAGGGTCTACCAATGGATCTACGATGGGTACGTAAGGGTACAAACCCTACTTTCTCTTGAGTTATTTGTTTTACAAAAAAATTCACAACCCACTAAAGACCAAAATCGAAGTAAAGGTCAAATACACATGTTGAATAAAAAATGTATAAGTACACTAAAATGAGCTTAAATTTCTTTTAGGGAAAATCTTTTAGGGAGTAGTAGTAGTAGTAGAAAAAGGGGGGAGGGGCTCCCGGCCAGGCGACTAGGCTCTACGCGAGCCCTTTTCGCTCCCCCCTCGCGCTCCCACTTCACCACGGTCTAACCTTCCCGTCCTTTGGATAAAGGTCAGGATATCCGACCATTTCAGCTTCTGAAGATGTTCCGGCTCGAACACTTCCTCTCCGAACATTTCCTCTCTGATTCCTCTGTAGGCCGGACACCTTGAAAGATAGTGGTGTGAGGATTCATCCTCCTCCCAACACAAGTTGAGTCCCACCCCCCTCTCTTTTAGGGAAAAACTAAGCATACTGAAATAATCTACAGATTAAATTAACGTAACGTTATTTATTTCCTGAGGAAATACATTATAAGCGAGATATTTAATATGCAAAGTTATACATTCTAGCTGTTGCAAAAATGAGAGTTTAACACGCTGTTAATAACGGGCAATAAAATGTACTTGAGTAAAGTTGGGGTTGGTTTGTCAAAAATTTTCCAATTTAATATGTTAACTTATTTCAATCGGACACCTACAAAAATCATGGTTTTATATTTTTAGATAAGATTTTAGCCGCTTTTTTCTGATCAATCAAGCTACACCCCCCCCCTTCAACGAAACTCAAGTTGGATATTGTCAAAATTATATGCTAATTATATACTAATTCAGTTTCCATTGAATAAATTTTGTACTTGATGAATAACGGAGTTATTCGCACTTAAAAGGGGGGTGTGGCTGGGCGCTTAGCTACACCCCCCATAATTTTGTACTAATTATGTACTATTAAAGAAGGGTACTTTTAGCTTACAATACCCTCGGTTCCTAAGATTTTTGTTTGTTTGGTTTTAGGGGGTGTAGCTTAATATCAAGGTGCATCCCCTCTGCTTAGAAAAGGGATTCGACCAAAAGTGACTATGTCAGAATTTGCCACTAATTATGTACTAATTTCGTCTTGTTCTAAAAAATTGCCTAGTCCCAAGATAACTTAATTTTTTGTTGTTTTTATGGGTTGATATTAAGGCCTCTGCCTAGAAAAGAGATTTAAAAAAAAATAATTATGCCATAATTTGCTACTAATTATGTACTAATTTTGTCCCCTTCTGGAAATTTTTTTTAATTTTTCTGAGGTGTATATCACCCCCCTTCTGAAAAATAATACTAATTTCGTCCCCTTCTACAAAATTGCATACTCTAAAGATAACTTAGTTTTTTTTCGTTTTTATGGGGTATGTAGCTTGATATCAAGGCACAACCCCCTCTTCTTAAGAAATAGATTTAAATTGCCTACTCTAAAGATAACTTCATTTTTTTTGGTCTTATGGGGTGTGCCTTGATATCAAAATACAGACGTACCTTATAAGAACAAAAAAAATCAAGTTATCTTGAGATTAGGTAGTTTTTTAAAAGGAGACGAAATTAGTACATAATTAGTACTAAATTCTGGCATAGTTACTTTTGGTCGAATCTCTTTTCTAAGCAGAGGAGATGTCGATATGGATGATGTTGATATCAAGCTTCAAACCCTATAATAAACAAACAAAAATCTTAGGAACCGATGGTTTTTGTAAACTAAATGTACCCTTCCTTAAGAGTACATAATTAGAACAAAATTATGACATATCAACTTTCATTAGATCTGTATCCTTAGCATGGGAAGGTTCAGCGTAGCGCCAAGCTACCCCCCCCCTTTTAAGTGCGAATAACTTTGATTAAGTACAAAATTTTTTAAAAGAGGACTAAATTAGCACATAATTAGTACATTATTTTTACAATATCCAAATTGCTTTTTTCGATTATTTTCATAAATTAATTCCCGCAAGTGCCAATCGCATTCACTAAACACGTTTTTTGTCTAGATCATGAAACCGTTATCATTATTTTTGTATCAGATTACCCCTGTGTGCTACAGTTTTCTGTTTTCTGTGTATTCTAATGTGAATTCAGGTTCGGTTTGGGGTTAAACTTCCCCCCCCCCACCCCAAAATTCCTGGATATCTTCACATTTTGACTTCAAATTATTTTTTTTTTATTATTGTTGCTTAACCCTCCCCCCCCCCCCGAAGTCAATTCCTTGGTGCACTACTGTATCTACTATATAAATACTATAACTATACAAATGGAATATACTGTAAATATAATTGATTTTTTTAACATCCCAATAAACACAACGTGGTCTCTTACAATTTTACCGCCCATGACCGCTTGGGCACTTCTCGGCCGACAGACGGGTGGGCGCGAATATTTTACCTGTTATTAAAAAAAAAGTGTTGGACGCAACTGGGACGCGGCAAGAGTCTGATACTCCACCACTACGACACGAGCCTTCTATATCGCATCTGTCTTTTAACTTCAACCGTTGCGAACCATAGAAATATGATTCATTTCTATGTTGCGAACCCGCCGCGAGAAAGATTGCGTAGAGCTGACGTTTTTTATCAAACAAAGAACCTACTCTTTAGAACTAGCATTTTGGTAGAGTTTAACCAACTTCCTGGTCTGCACTAGGTAGATCTTAAAAACGTGCCCGTAGAAAGTTTTAAGTGTTTTTGACAGAAGAATAAGGGCGCAGAAAAATAAAAACTAAAAATGTAGATTACGGGTTTTTCCGCCTATTTCCGGAACTATCCGGAATTTGTAAACTTTTTTTTTAGTTTTAAGCAAAGCATGAAATTGCACAACTTTGCCCTAATTTAAACCTTTTCGTATCTCTTGCCGTTTAGGAGATCCCCATGGTGAGCATCGAATTTGAAACCCCCTGTATATCTTCTTCTTCTTCAAGTGTCATTTATAATGACTCTTTTCTGTTTTCTGTCAATAGTATTGGAGAATCTCTGTTCAACTATAGACAAGAATATAAAATGAAAAACAAACTCAAATCTTTTTCTTAATCCAACATCAGCAGAGGAGGTTTAAGCAGTTTTACTACAGGTAACAAAAAACACTCAAGTGGTGCAGACAACATACCCTTCCACACAATAAAGAATATTTCCGAGCTATTGTGCTATCCACTAGAACAAATAATTAACTCATTTTTTGCCTCTGGCAAGTTTCCAAAAATTAAAAAAAAAATTATTCCAATATTTAAAAAAGGCAGTAAATATGAGGTTAATAACTATAGACCAATCTCAAACCTTTCAGTATTTTCTAAACTGTTTGAAAAAATTATGCTTACCCGCCTTCTTAGATTTTTCACAAAAAAAAAATGTTCTTTTAACACGGGGTTCCTAAAACTAAGATCAACAGAAACTGCATTGTTTGAAACCATTAATAGTATTTACACTCAGTTGGACAAAAACAGCTGCACTTCAGGGATATATTATGATCTCTAGTAAATACCGAATAACTGCAGAAAAAACTTAAATCTTCTGGAGTCAGAGGCCGGCCCTCCACTTGATTGGATAATATCATATTTTTCAGATAGAAAACAATTTGTTCAACTAACAAGAGAAAAAAATTAGGTCTTAAATATTCATTTTAGATCAGTCACCCAGACAGTCAAGTATGAAGTTCCACAAGGTGGTATTTTGTCACCTCTATTGTTCATTATTTTTTGTAACAACTTATCCGATAGCTTTGATGGAGGCCCAAGTGGACTGTATCAGTTCGCTGATGATACAAGCTCGACTGAGCCTGATAAAAACTACATAAATATGGTAGAAAAGTTAAATACAAATGCTTTAAAAATGGCGAATTGGTGTAACTCAAATAGATTGCTTCTCAATCGTCAAAAGTCTGTCATAGTACTTTTCAGAATGGAAATAAAAATCTAACATCATCCTTAGTAAAAATTAAACAATAAATCAATTCCAAATGCAAATCATACTAAATTCCTAGGCGTCCATGTTCACTCTTTGCTCTTTAGATCTCGGTCATCTAGATCAACTTCTTTTAGCGACTCTATGCGCCTTTCGTGTTGAAACCCACCACGAAACCCAAACTGAGTGTCGCCCATAAAGGATTCGCATTTTCCATAAATTCTTTTGTGGATAATCTTTAGAAATATTTTTAACACATGACTCATCAGGCTGATTAGGCGGTAATCACTACACTTCTTTACTGAATGTTTTTAGGCAGCGTAAGAAAGGTTGATTTTAGCCAGTCAGCAGGGATTTTACCGCTACGATAAATCAAGTTAAAACGTTTGACCAGTGTCTTTAGCGAATCTTCGTTTTTGATTAGCTTTAAAACCTCAGTGTATACTTCGTCTTGCCCTACTGCTTTTCTGTTTTTAGCTGAAGATATTGCGTGTTTTACTTCCTCTGGTATTATATCTATGCCTTGGTTTGATAATTCTTCTGGCTCTTCGGATAGGTTATCGGTAAATGTTCTATGTAGATACACCATTCTTTTAGATTTTCTTTGGTATCCGGTATGATATTACCCTGATTGTCCACAAGGATTCCAGCTTGCCTTTTATGAAATAATCCGACCGCTTCCTTTATGCGTTTGTGTAAATTGAAAGTGTCATGTTTAGCATCTTAATATTTGATTTTTTGACATTGCTGTGTTATAGGGTATAGGTAAGATTTATATTACTGAAATATACTAATCCTTATAACACTGATATATTCAATGAAGAATTTCCATTACAAATCTATTATCATATATATAAGATATATAGGTTTTGTATATACCCTGAATATATTGTCATTTATATTACAGCAATATACCTACTTAGCACAATAACAATAATAGGTCGCATCCTAAATTTAGAAAAATTAACGTGAGAAAAATTAACATCAGAAACACAGGTGCTCTCACAATAATAAAGCATTTTTTAGATGTACTTTAAAATGCCAGAAAATATTATTTTTTATGTTAATTATATATCTAAAAAATATACGGTATCACGTAAAAAAGTGCTTTGGACAGCTAAAAACTTTTACCAAAAATAGATTCAAATTTTGAAAAGTTTTTTAATAAGAAACAAAGAGACCACAGCAGTATATTAAGACTTGCAGGAACCATATCGCATTATCACCATTACAATACATATCCTCATATTTATCTTTATTCTTTTTGATGGTTGATATGTGTCTCTACCTGCAGCATCCTTAATCAGTTTTCTATGACAATATGAAAGCTTTGTATTCATGTTGGTGCGTAAAGAAAGATAATTTCTTCTTGCTGCAACTACATCTGGAAATAAAATACTTTTATAAATAGATAATAAGTGGCATATTCACAAAGGGGTCTGAACTTTGTCCTTCATTTTTTAACATTCATTTTTTTAATCAGAATTTATGAGTTTTTATCCAGTTTACTGTTGGTACAAAGCGACATTTTATAGTAAATAAACTATAAAAATGTCATGGGCAAAAATTGTGTTATTTTAATTTTTTAAATACAATGCTGCCAAACAAAAATTTTAGAAAAAATTAAGCCTAAACTTTTAAAAAAGTAATGTGTAGATTCAAAAAAATATGATTATGCCAATTTCTGGCTAACTAATGCGTGAATATTCTGAACACTTTTAGATGGGACCTTTCTAACATCATAGTTTTAGTTTTAAACAAAAGTATATAAAAAACTAAAAAGAACAGTCTATAAAATATATATAAACAATCTTTTGTAGCGTCTCATTTTTGCATTAAACTGAATTTTAAAAAACAGGTCCTGACCTATACTACTTACCCTGCAAAGTCTAGATGTTAAGATGGCCGCCAGGATTATTGTTTCTTTTTTCAAGTAAAAACTACCCATATTTCCATGAAAAATCCACCTGAAATAGAAATTTGGTGATTAACAGTTACCATTCCCACTGATTTTATCAGGGCAGAATTTAATTTTAAGTAGTCTTAATTTCACAACATCCTTAAATTATTGCTAATAGTAAAATGAACCTTTAACATTTTGTGCAGGGAATTTTTTCAGATAATTCAAGAAAATGAATTATGTACTGCTAAAGTCACTTTATTTGGATGAAAAATATAGAAAAAAAAATAAAAATTACAACTTTAAAATAATAATAAATTAATAACAAATATTGTTCTTGGGTCTCCATTTAGGTAGGTATTTCATTTCCTGAAACCTCGTCTAGATTTTGATCAGACTGAAATGTTTACCTAAACTATTTATGTTATTATACTGATCTGATTTTTGGTATAAAAAAAATGGTCAAGGTGCATTTTTTTTCTAACTCCACCATTTATAAATAAAAAAACTTTAATCGGCTTTATCTACTTACCCTGCAGTTCTCAAGAGATCTAAAGTTATCAAAGATAGTGGAAAAAACCAACCAAATTTTCATCAAGTGTCCATCTGAAGATAGAAGTCTACTAGGAAAGCAGAAAAATAAAAGTCCCAAAAGGATTCTTCCTTTACAGTATACATAAATAAATAAAATGAGAATATGGGTAAATAACTTTAAATTAATCAGCACAAAACTTTTACAGATGTACAGAAATGCGGGTGTCAGTTATTTACGAGGTGATTCATCAGCTTTCTAAATTAATATTTGGTAAACGCAAAAACAAGTTTTTTACATTTTCATAAGAAAACCAACCAATACAACACAGCCCCAGCAAACCTAACTCAACCCTAAAAGTTTGTTTTAGCTCTATATATAATTGTCGTAACTTTAGATACTCTGAAACAAAAATACACTTCCTCCCATATAGGTCAATATGTTTATTTTAATTTTACAGTATAAACCTGCTGTTCCTGATTGACATTGACCCATCTCTGTCCTTTTTTTTACTCAGTGCATCAACGTCGAAAAGCAACATTATATATCGTCAAGTTGAAATTCAGCCATATATATAGATGCATTTATTTCATCTGACGCCACCATTTTGAGCCCACACGAATAAAACAAGTTCATTCGCGTTTATCTACTTACCTGCAACAACTGGATGTAAGATAGTTTAATCTAACCGATGTTAAAAAATATTGTTTTTTGCTACAAAACTTTAAAAAAACTGCACACTCTCCACACAAGTCGATAAACAAGTCAAACAAGCTTAGTTCCGTATTTGCAATGCAGATTCGTTGAATTGAAACCACGTGGCACACGTGCTAACGAATCAAAATACGTAGAGGAAAACCGAGCTCGTAGGGTCATATACACTTAATATTTAAGGCTCCCTCACTAAAGGAATCCTGTAATACATTTAATCAATTTAGTGGTTTTTGATTCACTGGAGAAAGAAAATATATATAAGACTAGGGACCATTTGCACCGATAAGTTAAGTGGCAACTCAGAGAGAATATGATTCGCCAAATTTTGGCAAGATGTTAAGTCACAATCTAACCTGCGTAAAAAATATGTTAACTGGCAATATACCTACGTTTTTTTAAAGATATATAAGCATATAAAAAGCAGAAAAATTTTGTGAACTCTAATGCTAAAAAAATGTAATTCCGCATTTACATGTGCTAAGTGGATACTATTCCTTATAACAATAATATATTTAATAAAGTATTCCATTTCTTACAGATAACCAAAAATAAAATTTAAATATGCAGATTACATTAAAAAACAAATATTTGGTGCATATTTAATGTGCAAATATTCAATGATATTGGGCTAGGACATGTCTGCCGTAAATACAAAAAACAGATAAACAGAATATACCAAAACAGATACACACTGAATATTGGGAATATTTTCATCTTTTTTATATAATTTATTGTAATAAATTGTATCTAAAAAATATATACTATTTTAAATGCAGAGGAAAATATTAAAAACCTTTTTTATAGAATATTACGTAATAATTATAAAATTTAGATATTTAGTTTACATTAAAAAGTGAATATTCGGGTAATATTTTATTTTGAATATTAACTGATATTCGGTTAAAAAATATAAGGCTTGTATACAAAAACATATTTTTAGGATGTACGATAGCGCATATACACTGAATATACAGTAAATATACGTTCATGTTCATGTTTTTTTTTCTAATATATATAAAATATACATGTATATCCTAATTTTAAATATCTTTGCGATATTCAATATACAAGACTTGCTATGTCAGAAAGCATTATCTCGGAATCATTCACTTGACTTTTTCATAATTTTACGTATCCTATATATTATCTATCTATATTATCGATTATTTTAAAAAATTAAATAAAAACAAGATATATATATATATAAAAGCACACGAATTGTCTGTGGGGTTACCAGAAGCCTCCGTTGTGCAAAATTTTGTTAATTTTTAATGTGCGGTTTATTTGTTTAACTAAAGGAACTCTTTTTAGGATTCAAATTCACTCTTAATGAAAGTTTTTTCACTTTCAATTTTATGGCTTTTTTAATATTTAAATATTTAAATATTTTAGGTTTTATTAAAATGTATTTATGGTTTCTCCTAATAACATCAAATAGTTTATTGGAAAATAGCTTTTATTTCATATTTCTTACTACTGCCATCCATAACTTGAAGCGAGTTGAGGCGCTACCTACGATTGAGTTGAGATACCTTCATTGTTTACATGTGGTTCCCACCTACAACTTTTTCATGAGTACCCACTCACGCCAATGTCAATATGAAATGTTATGACAGTCATGTGCGCGAGCATGCATAAAAAAGTAGTAGATGGGAACCGGGTTTTAGGAAAAAATTTACTGGTGGCCGACCTGCGCAACACCGTTCTGAACCAAAAAGACAGTTAACTCATATCTCTTCACTGCCCTTTGACCTGCTGTTCCCGCCATTTTAATAACTAAGTTGACAGGTAATACATATTTTCTTTGTCAGTTTAATGTCAATATAGTCAAAGGTTACTAAAACGGTAAAGAGTTACATGGCTTTTCAGTTAAGACCATATATGTATGAGGTTAAATATAGGCCTTTCCGAGACCAAAATTGTAAGCAAGATCTAAAATCTAGCAGGCCATGGAGCCGTCTTAGCTCCGCGGCTATGCACATGCGCGAAAATTTTACGAGGCGGCCAGTTTCACGACCTTCGTCTTCTCTCTTCGGTCGAGACGCCATTTTGGTTGATTTGTTTTGATCACACATAGTCGTTTTCCGCGCTTTCGTTTATGCAAATTTTTTTATTGTGATATTTTAATCTTTGGTTAAGCGAGAGTTCTTAGGAGTTATAATAAAAACTGTTTATATCTTGGAGTTCGCATAAAAAGACGTGCTGTGTTTGTGGATGTCGCCAAACAACAAAAGTGAAGTTCCACAGGTTGGTAGCTATTTTTTCTTAAAATTTGAAGAAAAAAAGTGAAAATACCTCAAAATTATTTCTATTCATATATTTATTTATTTTAAAATAGAAAAGACTGATTTTCTAAAAACGTAAACAAATAGAAACCTTTTTACAACTGCATAGCTGTCTTTCTGAATTTTGGTTGGTTAACCGATGACGATGGCCGCGCATGTTCAGAACCGCGGAGCTTTGACGACAGAAAGAGACAAATAAGAGTCATAAAAGAGTAAAACAGAAACGTATAGGCATATATATAGGACATCCTGCTTACAAAGTTGTGCACGCCGAAATCATTGCAAGGGCGCATATTTAAGCTCATACATATATGGTTAAGACGGTGTTGGCAGCTGTCATTGAGCTAAATGTTAAATAAAAAGCAGCCTATTAATCAATCCGTTCACAATCTATCTTGTTACCAAATTTCATCCAAGTTTGCGCTATAAAAATCCGCCAAACCGTTCAAATACTGTGAGTTCGTCAATACATTATTTTCGTAACGTCATAAAACGGGTTATTATGCATATTTTTCACTATGAAAATTACGTTAAAACTAACATCCCGCCTAACGTTATATTTTCCGACTACACGACACCGACTAAGTTTGTATGTACACATAAAATGCGTACAGTAGAAGTTAGCTGCACGTCTGTTGAATTTATGTTTTGTTAATTGCGTTGCTTATTGTAACTGAGTGTGTTTTTGAATTACAGGTTAGATCTTTTGACATTGTAGACACAAAATATAGGAGATTGGCCACACTTTACTAAAATACTATAAATAAACTGATGACTAAAACATTTTTTTTTAAATATTCAACATTTTATTATAAAACCTTATTCTTAAAGCTCATTATGGACAAAACAAGATCACATTTGTGCGAATAAGAAGAAAGTATGAAGAAGGAAAGGAATAACTTAATCATAGTCAGCGCACTTCTGCAGGATCGGTAAATTTGAGCAATCTAAGTCTTTGCAGACGACCAAAAATGTTCAAAATTAAAAATTATTAAAAAAACACTAGGTAAATTAAAAAAAAAAACAAGAAAACGTTTCTTCAGTAGCGTGTCATTCCCCCTTCAGCCTCGATAATGTTTGCCAGTCTTCGTTGCATGAAATCTGCTAAATTTTGAAATAAATCTGGATTATAAACAATGACTTCGTCGTATTCCTGACTATAAGCTCCATTAAGTGGTTGGAATTTCTGGGAACAATATTCATTCGTGCTATAAGGCCCCACACATTTTCCATAGGATTGGCATCAGGAGTTTTTGCTGGCCATGGCAAAACCTCGATGTCGTTTTGCTGGAACCACTGTTTAGAAATGCATGCGGTATGGATAGGACAGTTATCCTGTTGATACACAAAACCTTCTGGATGAAAAATGCTTGCTTCTGGAATCATCATCATCATCATCATATCAAGATAAACCTCAGCCGTAAATCTTCCATGGATTCTAAAAAGAACCCCATGTTCTCTTGCCGATATCCAACTCCACACATCACGGAAAATCTTCCAGTCTGGTCTTTGTTCCCAGCAATATATTTTTTAAGATAGCGTGTTCGTGGCTGGCGATATACCAAAATTTGTTTGCTGTCATTGTGAGACTGAAAGATTTTTTAATCTGTGAAGACCACTTGTTGCCAAAATTGTTCTTCTTGTAGTAAATAGTTTGCTTCTTTTCCGCACTAAGTAAAAGTTTCTTGGCAGCAACGCGACATCCAAGCCTAGAACGGCTTATCCGTCTGCGCGTCGTTCTTATAGATCAAGGGAAATGTACCTTAATTTTTACCTCTGAGGCCATCGCAAATGGGTGGTCTTCAAGAAAGTGCTCCTTCTTCTTGATACTTTCTTCTTATTCTTACAATTGTAGACTTGTTTCGTCCATAATGGCCGCTACCCTTCGAACCCACCAACCATCGTCTAATTTTGCCAAAATTGGGGCTTTTTCGAATTTGTTTAGTTTTCAAGCGTATGACAACAATAAAATCTGACGCTGACATTTTTTGTCAATTTAAAGTATCTATAAGGTTACTAAGTTGCGAGGCCTATAATACACTATATAAAATCGGCGTACGCATTTTATGCGACCGGAAGTGTACAGCAAAAGCGTGCTGAATTTTGTTACCTGGAATAAAATTTATTTATATTTATATTTCAGTCACAAAAAAATAAAAAATAAATCAGCATACATTTTGAAATATGACTATTTTGCGTTCATACTGATATCCGGAGAAAGGTGCTATTCGTCGCGACCGATTCGGCGCGGCTGCCTCGGCGCGGAAAAAATTTGACGCGGCAGATTCTGCGCGATGGCAGATATTTTTCCTACCTAACAGAAAATATTTTTAACACACAACTCTATATTTAATTGTGTAGAGATTATTGGGAATAAAGACACCTTGTTATTGCTGTATATGCTTAATTCATAAGCAACGTTTCGACAATAGTTCTTGTCTTCAAATAAAACCAAAAAATCAGTCTTTTTACAACTTTTAATTAAATAAAACTTCTTATATAAGTAAAAAAAAACATTAACAATGATTTTAATGAGCTTTAATCAAATATCGAACATTTTTTTACAAAAGTAAAATTTTTTTAATTTGCCGCTTTCATTTATAAATTTTTTCACTTTTCAAGGCCAAAAAGGGTTGGGTGTAAACGTTTTGTCACCACCTTTTTGGTTTTAAATTAGCTTGCTTAGTTTTTGTAATACTTTTTGCTTTCGTAATGTAAGCGCAACCCATTTTGATGACAATAATGGTATTAAAAGCAAAAGTATTTATTAAACTTTGCTCAAAAATACTATTCTTTTGGCAGAACAATATGCAGAATGTTGGCTATACATTAAAGCCGAACTTTGTACCTTTTTTTAAATCAGTTCTGACAACGATAAAACTAAATTAAAGCTAAAAACTTGTAAAAATAGAAAATAATATTTTTGGCTATAATACAGCAAGTTTAGCTGTCGGGTTTTTTCGGGTCGTTTCGACAATAGTGCGCTTTCTGTGCAGGAAGTTTTAAAAATAGTGAGAGAAAAACATTTTCAGCTTGAACACAGTAATTTTTATCCGTCGGGTTCTTTCGGCTGCTTATCCATATTAAGTAGAAAAAATAGTGGAGAAAAAACATTATTGCGCGTTGTTAGTTTCAATGGCGGCCATTACACGAAAACAACCTTAAAAAAAAACATGATTTTTTTCAAAATAAAATTAAAAATTTTATAAAAAGAGTAGATTTTTGAAACTAAAACTTGTTTTAAGGTGGAGAAATATCTTTTGGTTATTTTGGCTGCAATCCAAAAACAAAAAAATGTAACCTAAAAATTATATAAAAAAAAATATTTTTAATATGTGAAGCGCACATGTTTTGGTGACTTTCGCATGTCAAGTTGGTCCATCGATGATGCCAAAAATCCGATATAAAGTGTGTGTATAAATAAATATTCCCATCATTCATACTTGTGTTTTCAAAACCGCATCAACCATTTATTTGTATAAAAATCTATTTTTGTTTTTTTTTGCCACTTTTTCTTTGGGTTTTGTAAGATATGTTTTTTTTTAAATGAAGCTAATTGAAAAAGTTATATCGGTTGCAAAAAGTACTGCAATGGTGATTGCAGTGACCAAAAAATGATTTCCAAATTGGGCTAGGCGACGTTTTATCAACACTTTCAAGATCTTGTGGCAAACAACAGCAAAAACAATAGTCAAGGAGTTTTGTTGCCGCAACGTATTTGCAAAAGTTTTTCAGAACCTTGTGTTACATGGGTTGGGTACCCTTCTGGCAATAGATAATTGCTTGGTACTTTTTATATTTAGTTTGATATTTTAAAAAAAGTTACAAATTGTGTGATATTGTAATTAAAATTTGTTTACTAGACCACCACCATCAGTGCATTTATGTCACCCAGATATAAAAGAGACTGATATGAATGTCTCTGGCGACAAAATTTTAAGCAAATTTTGATTGCGGCGCGGCGCTACACCCAACAGTGTTGCGGTATAGGTTGAAATATTACGCTTTGAAAATATTTATAAACGCATTTCCGAATTTCCATCATTTTTTATTTTAAGGAAAAATCCTGATTTGTTAAAAAAAATGCAATTTAATATTCTCAAAAAAGAGGGGAAACAATTCCTTCCGAATACTACATACAGGTTTTTTTTTCAAATTTTTCAGAACGCATTTATTTGTGATTTACAAAAACTTACATTTATAGTAGTTTTTAATAAGAACTTTCCAAAGAACTTAGTAGTGAAGCGAGTGGAGCTCTCCTTCCTCTATCGTGGGAAGTTCCTGCTTTAGCTGCTTTGATTTGCTATTAAGTGCTGCACCGATTCCTTTTCGAGCCCGCAAGCGGGACACACGGGATCTCCTGCTACTCTCATTTGCCTCAGATGTTGGTTCAGTCGATTCAGCATCCCTGTCAGCAGTCCAAGGTCCTTTTGGGTCTTTCCTAAGAGCCATTTAGTTCTGGCTACATTCGGACCATCCACGAATAGCTTGGACTGTCAGCACTCTCAGTCTTGCCTCCAGGACGTCTTCAATTCATTGTTAGCTCACTCTATACCTGTTTCCTTATTATTCCCAGAAGAGTTTTTGGTTCACCCAAAAAACTTAACAATAAACAAAACAATATCTATAGAGATGAACAACGAACAGAAAAAAAAAACGTTTTTGGCATGGTAAAGTACGAAAATAAAGGTTATATTAAGGTACAACAAGAGATAGATATATATATATTTCCTAAAAATATATCTGCCTACACATCTGATTGCACCAATAACCTCTTTTTACTATTTTATAAACAAAATTTATAACAAATAACAGGAAAAAATTATTATTTTAATCGCGAATTTTAAATTTTGATCAGTATTTGCATTTTGATTTTGCGTAGTATCCTAGGCTAGGAATTTGGATACTACAGAGGGTCCGAATTATACTACGGTACAATAATTATACTACGGTTGGGAAAACTTGTTAGATAGAAACTAAATTAAAATGTCGTTCTATTTTTTATAATTTTTACACTATATCAAGGACCCCATTTTTAATAGCAGACAGTAAAATGAATAAAATTAAACATATCAACTATTACTATGCAAATTATACATCTGCTTAAAGCAATAAAATGCAGTTTTGTATTGTGTGTAATTACCAAAGAACTGCATAATTTATTCGGTAATCTTTTAAAAATATTAGTATTAAAATCGGGACTGGAATATGACTGTAAATAAATTTTGACCCACCTCAAAATTTCTTTTGTAATTGTGTGTGATAGCTTGATATTTTACAGCAAAAATAATATATTTATTACTTTTATTAGGTTCTTCAGTAGCCATGAGTCGTTCACCTCCCCTTAGGTCCAGCTTAAAAAAGCCCAAGCCCAAAGATGGTGGTTTGGGAATACAAAATCCAGGCTTTTCAGGGACCAGCCCAACCTTATCGAGAAACGGTAGTACAAAGAAAGTAAGGATACAGACAGTTAGTACAGAAGTGTAATCACTGTGATTTGAGTAATAAGTTTATTTTTGTAATGATGTTAAAAATATGCGGATAAGTGTAGAAAACATTATAACGTAATTTTATTGCCTGACAAACGTGTTATATCTCAAAAAAATAAATTGAGACAATCTTTAACCTACTCCATAAAATCATATATTAACGTATCTTTTGAGACAGCAAGCAGGGTCAATTTAATTTAAATTAAACACGTGAGGTTCACAAATTAATGACAGAGTCTTTGAAAATTTTCTATGAAGGTGTTAAGTACGTATTTTTGAAGTCAAAATAAATCTTTTTTTTCTTTATAATGGTCAAAAATGCGAAAAAACTACAGGAGAAAAAAAAAGTTCAAAAAAAACATTTCGTATTTCAGAATTCGCCAGCGGCGCTTCACAAAAAGGTTTGTGGAGCGACCTATAAAAAAAATATTTCCCCGAGATGGATTATAACACGCTGGATGGTGTAAGCCCCAACCGTAACTTTTGTTTTAAATTTTATCTAAATATCTCAAAAACTGGAGAAGCTATAAAGAAAAAAACTAAAAAAAATCTTGAAATTTTAACGCTCTGTAGATCGGTAAGAAAGCATTTGCGGTATTTTGGTCTGAAATAAATTCATGTAAAAAATGTTCTTAATATCCAATTTTTATAAAACCCATGCACTTCGGATATGTATCGTTGCATGGGTAAAATGATACTTCCTTTTTCTCCCTTAAAGATAGTGGAGCTGGCAACTTCACAGTTTTTAAAATCCAAATGGAAATAACTCAGACATAGTTAGATGTTATTCGCCTCCTCTTCCAATTCTTAATTCTCTACCCAAAAACCCCTATATACCAACCACCTCCTTAATCCTCCTTTGAAGAGGAGAGGGAGCTATTAAATTCTTAATATTTACCATCTTAACAAAAATTCGTAATCCTATCTACACCAAAAACCCGAGAGAAAACCAATTTTGAACGAAATCGCACTTGCTTAGATGACCCTCCCTAAGAGGGAGGCGCTGTTAACATCATAACTTTCACAATCCGATCAAACTTAAAAAATTAAAACTGCATATTCGTAACTGCTTTCGTTCAAAAGTTAAAAGTTGTGAATGGTTAAATGCCCTTCTTGCCACATTTAATGACTCCACAATCGTAGTTTTTCATAATATGTTACTGGAACAATAAATGCATACCAAATTTGAAGTTGGTCAAAATTGACTTGTAAGATTTGTGTCAAAGATACTAACAAGCAAACAAACAAACTAGTGTAAAGTTTAAAAAAAACAAGTAGAAATCGAATAGAATCATATAGAATCATTACAAAAAATTCAGAGGCGGAGTTTGAAATCCAAGTATTTTAAAACACACAGTGCGTACCTTCCAAAAAGTTATCCCCAGGATCAGCATTTGACGAATTTGACTTATTGCGGTTTTAAACAAGACGAACGTCTACCAGCATTCATTGCCCAGGCCTCTTGGAACTTATACACTTTGCAGTACCTCATAGATTCTCTGTCCCATAACTCCCATATAGTCAAACCTTTCACCTGGCAACACCGAGAACAAACCTTCTAAAATACATCTTCTTTATACTTAGGACGCATATCGCATTACGTGGGCCTTTTCATGAAGTTTTTACCAAACTTATTTAAATAGATTACTATAATGGACCCACTAACACTGCCTAACCTGTTAACAGCCCGAAAAATTATGCAGTCAAAAAGTAGGGTTAGGGTGTCAATTTTTTTTCTTAAATTCAGACGGTTTGAGCTAGAGTAATGAAATTAGGCACATATGTTAGCCTTCCGGCAACGTACCCCAGTGCGTTATAAAAAATTACATATGTGGCCCCTAAGGGGCAAAACTATCCCTCATACCTTCCATACTAATGCACCTGAACATCTGAATCTCAGTCAGTTGATAGCTCGTACTATTACCTAAAAGTCTACTAGTGCAGAGGCTAAAAATTTTTGTCAATTTCAATTAAAAAATTATATTTCACTTATTTTTCAGCCAATGTCAAGAAAAATGCACCACCAAAGGTAGTGGACCATTTTTTAATTTTAAATACCCCCAACTTTGCCCCAGCTCCTACAGGCTGTAAGGAGGCTAGATCTAATTTTCACCATTTTCATATTCCAGAAAACACTCCATATGCCTATTTTAAATTCATGAATTTGTTGTAAGAAATATTATGAAATAAAAAAATCTCAAACTTTAGGGGCGGCCCCTTACAGCTCTTAGGGGCTGGGACAAAGTTAGGGGTATTCAAAATTGATAAATGGTTCATTGCGCAACATAGGGTGAAAGGTCATTAAAATATAATTTTGTAATTAAAGTCGACAAAATTTTTATCCCCTGACAAAGGGGCCTTGTTAACAGCTACGAACATTTTTTCGGTATACTAGACTTGTAGGTAATAGTATGAACTACTAACCGAGGAGATTCAGATGTGTAGGTGCATTAGTATATAAGGTCTGAGGGATAGTTTAAAAACACGTTTTGACCACTATTGTCCCCTAAGGGCCACATATGTATTTTTTTATAACACGCGAGGGTACGCTCCCGGAAGGCCAATATATGTGCCACATTTCATTGCTCTCGCTCAATTCGTCTGAATTTAAGAAAAAAAAATTGACACCCTAACCCTAATTTTTGACTGCAGCATTTTTGGTTGTTATGTGTTGTGTTAACATGTTAAGCACTGTTGGTGAGTCCATTAGTAATTGAATAAATTTCATAAAATCTTCATCAAAAATCCCACGGAAACCAAGTTTTCTACGTATGCCCCTAAGTATTATATCCAGCGTGCGATATAATAATCAAATGAACGCCAACTACCTAGAAATAGATATGAACCATCTTTAAAACGATCCACCCCACATTAAGATGAATTTTTAGAACTGCTGGAAGATTGTGATTTTTTTATTTTTTCTTCTTTTCTTGATTGTGTTTTTTTTTGTTTTCTTCATTGCGTTTCTTTTTCTTGACTTGATTTTGCTTTTTATATTTCTGTGTTTTCCTCCTTTTTTTGTCAATAATTTTCCTAATTTATTCTAATTAATTTTAGTAAGGTACCTATTAATTGAGCATCACCCAGGTGGGTGTGGCTGTAAAAATAAAAATGATGTAAAAAAAATTAAAGCTTGTGAAAAGCTTTTAAAATACGCCCTTAAAATCTTGATATTAAATGTTAAAACACCCTGTACTGATCATTCCAAATTCTCCGGACCAATTTCAATATGGCGCCTGCACTGAGAATTTTTTTAGTAATGTAATTTTGCCTTTTGGAACAACAAATTTTTGGCTACAACAGCAAAGTTCTATGCTAAAAATACAATACAAAAATATTTTCAGTAACCCTGGCAAAAAAGTTAGTTACGGCAGCAAAAAAATTTAGAAACTTGACATTCTAGACAAAGAACTATGCTGTTTTAGCAAAACGAATTGTCTGTTCTAAAAAGGTTGTTTGGCAACATACGCGCCAGCAAAATTGAAAATTTATCAATGTAGTCCGATTGACTTTGGAATGAAGTATACAAATTGACGGTAATTGTTTTTCCGGAACAAACCTTCATAGAAAAGAAAATGATAGAAAATATACCTTAAACTCTAATAAATTTAGGTTTTCATTAAAGTGATTACATTTAATTAGGTTTGACGCACAAGCTTCCATTTTTATTTTTTCTAATGGGCAACGTGCACTTTTGTTGCATTTCATATATAAAAATGTAAATGTTATTTTTAGCGATTGTTATTAAGTAGTTGGTTAAATACACATATAAACTTAGGTTTGTTATTATTGTTGTAACTAGAAATATTTTTCCTATTCAAAATAGGTCCATGTATTTATTTATAGGGTTTTTTATAAGAAAATTTTTCCAAGTGTTAATTTTATGTTTTGATCCTTTCAGTCAAACAATCAGCACCCTTATAGAGATATTTGTGAAATAGCTTCGATTATATGACCGCTGCATCCTAATGCTAATACACGACCAACCATTTTTTCCTGCCCTTAACCCTACTCTCAGGCTGTGGTGCACACATCATCGTTTCTTGCCCTCAGCCGTGCTCTCAGGATGTGAAGATTAACCACAGCATATCAACATAGTCTAAGAGCAGGCATGAAAAAATGTGGGTAGTCTGTTGGTATTAGACATCTAATACAAGTTTTTTTGAAAATATACAGATTTATGTGCCGATTTCAGAGCGATTGAGGTATTTTATTTTGCGAGATATTTTGCGAGATATTTTGTAAGATATGTTAGTTTTCATTTCTTGTGAAAAGCCCTAAATAGAAAATCCAATATGGACAAAAAATTAATTTGTTTAATATCCGTCCAAGGTTGACTTTAAAAATTATTATTGTTCTTGATTAAATCGAACCTATTTAAAACGTTAATTATATTTTTTAAAGTTAAATTTAAAGATATTTATTTAAAAATTCGCCTATGTTGTTGTTGTACGTAGCTTGTATACTTTAAGGTGTCAGTAAATATTTTGTTTAAGTCCAAAATCTTTCAAACTTTAATATAGACGTAAATTAAAATCCTAACAAAATATACTTGAGAGTCCTGGGTTGCTAAAGTTTACTTTATTGTTACGAGTTAAACGCTCAAATTTTAGCCACGAGTTTTAATTTTTTGTTTTTGCTAACAAAAGTTCCAAAAACGGGAAAAATAAAAGAAAACATAACACAAAATACAGAGACAAACATTGTGCTTTTAATGAAAGTGTGAAAAAAAGTTTTCTTTTATATCGATATCGACCAAAATTACCATTATTTTTCATAAAAGTAATTAAAGAAAGGTTATTTTCAACCGTATATATGTAATGTTTACATTTCCAAGTTTTTTAAATATTTTGTGTCACGTTAGAAAGGTACTTTTTTCTCAAACATTACTTTTTGCAAAAGAGAAGAAAATAATTTTTTCAAGAATTATAAATTTTGATTTTACTTACTTACTATTTTCGCCTCGGTATATAATATACTATTACCGCAATAGTAGTAGAAAATAATATTTTTTTTTACAAGCGTGAGGAAAATTTACCAACTTTCACATTAATGCTCCAAAATTTGAAATTTAAAGTTTTTTTTTTGAAAAAGCTTGTCACTGGCGCCCATAAAAATTTTCCAGGGGGAGTAAAAATTACCCATTTTTCAAAACTATCCGTCATCTTCAAAGAAAATGTCAATTTTCATGTTAGGCACATGAAACCTGAAGTTTTTTTTTAAAAAAAACTTTAAATTTCCAATTTTTGAGATTTAATATAGAAGTTAAAGGCAATCTAAATTTTTTTTTTGGAACACCCTATAGTTTAGTGCAAAAAACCTACAAGCACTTTTCGTACCTAAATATATTACAGATTTCAGGTATAAAGTTAAACAAAATAAACAAAAATAAGTAAATACTTAGCTAAGTAAAGCAACCAACAAGTCTCTTCACCAAGAAAGCGATTAAATTCATACTAAAAAAATTTTCAATCAAGCTTTTTCCGCTTCTGGTCAAATTGGTTTGGAAAAACGTATTTTTTGCACGCTTGTGGAAAACAAATGAAGGATCTATATATCTATTCATTAAGTCTTTTTAACTGAAATCGTATTGAGCTGCTTAATTGGATAAATATTTTTACTGTGCAACTAATTAAGGTTATTTTGTTTTTGTTTGTCCCAATAATTTTAAAAATAGCCTAATTAAGTTCTCTAATTTAAAGCTATATTTTTGTTGTATAGTATGTAATGACAAATCTGTAAATAGCTAGATGCAAGCCAGCTAAGTCAAAATGATATTTTAAATCCATCCATTTTTTATATACACTACAAATTATTAAATATTTTGTGATATATAATAAAGTCTATAGAATATTTTGTCTTATTTCTTATGGCAACCTCTGGCAACTTTCCACTAAGACCAATGACTTATACAAAGTATCACCTGATATATTTTTTTTACTTCATTCATGTTATGGAGTGGATTTTGCCATTTTATTTAGAAACGGTTAGAGAAAAAAGTAACATATTGGGAATTTCTGGAAACAGAAGGAACAGGTCCATTTAGATTTTGCCCAAATACACAAATAATATCGTCGCCGTTGATCCGTCTCTTAATCATTGGCGGCACGTATAGCATTAATTTTTGTAAACCATATAGGATGTTAAATTTTAGTTATCTTTCTCTTTTGTTTTTGGAGATATGAGGGGGTCTAAGACTTGAGACACCCTCTATATATATAGATAAATAAGGGTAATTTTGCCAATAAATAATAGCTCCCATTCTCAACTGTTACTAATTACATAGGGTGTTCTATCTCTACTCAATATATTTTAGAACCCTGTTTTTTTGACATTTCCTTTTTATAAGATCATTTTGCTTAATATTTTAGAAATACGATTTTTCTCTGTTTGGATAATTTAAAAAACATTTTTTTTTAGATTTTAACTGTCGTATAGTAAGTGGTATTTATAAAAAAAATAGAATTTAAAACAGAATAAAAGGTATTCTCAAAATAATAGGCAAAATTAATTTGTTAAAAAAACGTGTAATTTGTAAAGTGTCTAAAAAAAGGACTGCAAGTTGAGTAAGCTAAAAATTTAATTTAAGCAATTTAACCCAAAACGTCAAGTAACTTGTCAAAAAAAGCTGCAAATTATTGTTTGTCATTATTCATGAATCAAACGGTATGTCAAATCTCAAAAACGTGCCCGTCATAAGGCAGATCTTTAAGAAGTGTCTGTAGAAATTTTTAGGAGTTTTTTGACAGTTTTAAGAATAGAGGCGCTGAAAAATATAAACTGAAAATGAAGATTTCGGTTATTTTCGCCTACCTCCGAAACTACACGGATTTTGTACATTTATTTTTAGTTTGAGGAAAGAATCAAATAGCACAACTTTGACCTAAATTAAAGCTTTTAGGAGATCCCCATGGTTAGTAGCAAATTTGAAACATCCTGTATAATGATAATATTAATAAGGTGTTATTTAAAATATTTATTTATTTTTTACATTTTTGGACAAGCATTTCCAGCATTGCTAAAATACACAAGAATTTTAAAAAATACAATTTCTCTTTAAATACACATCATAAAATTGAAACCTACCTACATCTTATTTTACATAATGACTAGATTAGGTGAAGCATTAAAATTAATTTTGAACACATTTCCCTTAATATTTACATTTCAAAAACTAGGTATTTCAAATAATTCAATTTTATTAAAATACTTCAATTAATGTTTCACAGAAAATTCCACACCAGTACCTACTTTTTAACCAATCAAAATCGTTTTTTTGACAGGTAGCTATCCCAACCAGCAAATTTGACGAAAATAGGCGCACAAAATTAATAGATCTAAAATGTTTATTGTCTCCACCGATAGAGGTAATTTCAGCTTTAATAGCATAGTTATTATTTTCCAAAAATGTCTTTTAAATTATTCTGAAATTCGGGCATGTAGCTAGTTATGCAAGCCACATAAAGTGTATACGAATAAAAAAAATGACACAAAAACTAAAAAAGTTACAATAAGCTGAAATTAATTAATTAGTTTCTTGACCGAACCAAGTAATTTTGCTAACGCCGCGCACCGCGACACAGTACTACAAAACTGACAGCTTCGGAACTTAAATGCTTTTTAGGTTAAGGTTTTACTTAGTTACCATAACTAAATTACAAAATTAGATCAATCAACATTTTTATTAAAAAAAACGAACGGAAGATGGCTGTGGCACTGTAAAGCTAACGGAAAAACAAGACTTTTTTCCACTGAAGGACAAATAACTCTTGTATGAACATTTTTTATGTTTAGCTGGAGCCTTATCAAAGAGAAAAAATTAGACATAAAATATAATATATTTTTTTTTTGGGTTGAGGGATCTTATTAATGAAACTTTCATTTCTTAAAATGCCAACGTTTCGCAAAATTTATTTGCTTATTCAGGGCTCTGAAATTGAACGTACAATAAATATAGTGTAGATTTAAAAGATTTTTTTTAACTGTTAGTATACAACCAGCAAAAGATTAAAAAGTAAAACGTTAAATTTTGTATTGTTTATTATAAGCTTGAGAAGACAAAAAATAAACAAACAATAATAACAACTATCAAATGAAAAAAAATGTGAGAAAAAAAACCACAAAAAGCAAAAAACAGACTTACATTCAAAACGGCCGTTCCATATGTCGATTCTATTGCCAATAGACGTCATACTTCAGTAAAAAGAGCATACTTTTACACAAGTACCGTACAATTTTGATTAAAAACTTTTAAAAAGACGTAAACAAATACTAATTTTATTGTATGTTCAATTTTAGAACCCTGAAGAAGCGAATAAATTTTGCGAAACGTTGGCATTTCAAAAAAAGGACGTTTCCTCCCTCAACCCATAAACCTACCCCTTGAAAAAAATTAAAAATAGGATCGTTAAATCATTCTAAAAAAAATTATAATTTAAAAAATATTTTATTTCAATCAAAATTTGGTGTGAAATTTTCTTGCCGTATTAGGTTAAATAAAATTCTCATATGACATTACGATTGGTAGAATCTTGCCAACAACTTGATTTTATTACTTTTTATGTGCACTTGAAATGAGTTCTCTTCTTTTATAAACGGGAGCTGTGGGCGAAACACTGGGTTTGTTTTCGGATTTACCGGCATCCAAAGTCTCAGAATCGGGTATATGCTGAGTAGGATGCCTTGTATCGGTGTATCTTCTTTTGGTGTATTTTTTTTTGTCACCGCCACTACTAGTTGAAGTTGTTGAGACACTACTTGAAGAACTTGGTTTGTTTCCTTTGGATTCCACTTTAATTATTCTTTCAAAATCTGCTGTTTTGGATTTTAACACGGCATTGCCAATGCTAGAAATTGTTGGAGTATATTTGGGCTCTCTTTTGGATTCACTGTTAGAGGTTTCTCTTTGGTATGCTACGTTTGCCTTCTCAATATTTGTGGCAAAAGAAACTTTTTGCGTTGTGGGGCTATCTTTTAAAATACTCTGTTTTCCTTTGGGTGCTGGTTTTAGAACGTGAACTTCTTCTGTGTAGCTAACAGATGTTCTCGCACTTTCTAATGAAGTCGGGCTAGTTGGTGGGCTTGAAGTCCAAGATGGGGGAGAACTACACATTCCTGGATCTACCATACTGCTAGATACAGATGTTGGTGTATTTTGAATGGAACTAGAATAAGTAGCAGTCGATCCTAATGCGGAATCGTGACCCTGTCCTAAAGAAAGCAACGCTGTTATTGGATGAATGCTGGACAACGAGGAATCACTTCCTACCGAAGTATTTCTCTTTCTTGGGGGCGCAGTGGGCACCCTAACAAGTCCAAGAGTGAGTTGTTGCCTTCCGTTTTCACCATCTTCAATAAAAGGAATGTCATCATCAATAAATTGATGAACTGGTATGGTTAGGCTTGCTGTTAAAACGCCACTGTTATCTTTTATATAAGGTGAAGATTGCCGTCTTTCGTAGTTGGATCCGTTTTCCTCAGATATCCTTAATACCCGAGCAATATCGGAGTCTGTGTGGGAGCTGGTGCTTTCTAAAGAAGAGGATCGGTTCTTTTGATAGCAGTAATCCTCGTCGGTCGGTGTACTTCTCATTCTACTAAGAAGTCCGCTCGAAGAGATAACGTCACGTTTTTTATTTCGAAGGCTGCGTTCCTTTATCCGATCTTTATGCCTAAAAGAAAAATGAATACGTCTTAATAAAAAAAATAAAAATATGTCTAAAATAAAAAGCAATAAGTTAATATATTATTATAAACCTATGACTTTTGTAGGGGGATTAAAAAAACTCTGAAAATAAGAAAAGTTCTGGGTGAAGTCATTGAAGAATTAGAATTATCATTCTAGAAACTAGTATTCTGTAGTAGTACTAGCATTCTGAATACTGCGAAATCCTTTTACCTGATTCTCATGCCAATATTAGGCCCTCCTGTTGCTGCTGCCTCATGCAAACATTCTTCTCTAGAATAGGTTTTTTTCGGTTGGTCAAATGATGCAATGACTTTTGGATCAAAAGCATTGTCCATAGAAACCTGAGTGGTAGGTGTCCAAGGTGCTGAGTTGCATTCGCTGTCGAGCTCCTCGACAGATCTAGAAAAAATAATAGTATATGATAATATATTTCTACTGTACGTATTATTCGGTATAATCAAAAACAATCAGGTAAGAGATGCATACAATGGTTGATCTATATACCGGAAATTACCGGCAGAAAGCACCATTGCACAGAATGGGTCTAAGCGAGAACACCGAATGTAGCCTTTGCACACCAGCATCAGGTTATTTTTAGCAAGCCACAAATGGACGCGTAGATTAAATGATGCGTTAACAAAGCAAGTTGCAAAACTCTTTAAGGGGCTTAACATACCTAGCCAAGGGAAGAATAATCTCTAAACTGAGCCACAAGATTTTTTTTAGAATAAAAATGGTATTATTTCCTTAATAAAACCCATTGGACCTTTTTTTGTATACAAAATAAGTCGCCATTTTAAATTAACTTTTGGCTTATTTATTAACATCTTATAGTACTTACTCATCGGCTCCTGCATCCAGCTTAGTTAGGAGCTTATCTAGGACTTCAGGATGTAGATCCATCATGTGAATGTAGATTTCGTCCAATAAATTAGCGGGTACCAAAAATAGTTGCCTGAAATGGTCTATCATACTTCTGACTACGTTAATTACGTCCAGTCGATCTTCCGATCGTTCTGTTGTATCTTTGGCACCTAAAATTTTATTTTATATTTAATAGAATAATTACCATCTTCACAAAATATTTGTTAAATGATAAACGAGCATATAAGCAGTGGCGTTCGCAGAAATTGTTCCCCAGGGAGACTTGAGGTTCCTGGGTGCCGATTCTTGAATTTCGAGAGAATGGTCGCCTGGGAACGTTCACATCCTTGGTTTCGACCAATAAGGAGGCTCAGAAGCTGCCAAGCTTATACGGTGCACGCGCAAAGCTGAGTGTATTATCGCTTTTCAAGAGCGCTCGTTCTCCTGCTCAGAGACAGGTATATGAAAGTGTAGGAAGGCTCCTTCGATATACAACCATCGGGTGATGTTCGGCCGTAGTCGGATAGGTTTCGGATCACTCGTTATAGCTTTAAAGCGTGTTATTGGTCGATATCAGGGAGCTGAACATTTCCGTGCGACCATTTCTACGAAATTCAAAAATCGGCAACCTGAGTGGGTCTCCAGAACAGGATATTAAACCTTTAAGTCCTGCCCCCCGTTCGTAGGTCTGTTACATAAGTTTAGAAATAATAAGATACAAGGCTTACCTGGTTTTATGCAATGAAGGATGTTTGGTGCAAATACCGTTGCCAAATTATTTGAGTCCATTTTGTTTCCTGTTTGTTCTTCACCTAAAAAACAAGGGTTTTTACTAAAACTTTAGTAATTTATTGTATCTACAATTAATAGTACATCAGCCACTTTTGCTGTTAATTTAACCCACATTTGTTTTAAATACTTTACAAGAAATGAGATCCAAATATTTAATGAATTTCGGGCTTAAACTAAAAAAATTTGCCTGCGGCGTTATAGCGTCATTGATTGTTACAAAATTTGAAACTTGCTAAACATTTTTAGTATAATTTTCTTAAATATAAATAAATTTTTCGTTTACCCCAATCCACTTCAACACGTAGGTATATTAAACACTGCCCCCATCCTCTTCAAAAAGCTGTGACGGCCCCGGATATACAGCTTTAAATCGTTAACTAAGCATTTTAAAACAACGAAACCAAAATGACTGAATTAATAAATTATATTTGCAAGAGGGTAGTTTTTTTATTGAATACATATTTCTCATTCTCATGACCACAAAAGTTTTGAATAAGTTTGTCAATTTAAATTTAAAACGTAAAATTTAAGGTGTTGTATTAAAAAAGTAAAATTATAAAGATTTTTTGAAAACCTAATATTGCTTTTTAATTATCATTTACTTAATATAATCATACGATCAACGCACAATACCGAAGAATAAAGTGGGATTCAAAAACTTGACGTTTGCCGACGCCGACGCCGTTGCCGTGGCGGTCATGCCGTTGCTACGAACTCGCGCTTTCATACCTTTTCGTTTGCTATGTTTTTTCAATTAGTAAAATCAGTAAAAAAAATTATAAGAAAAACAGTTTTATTTACAAAAAAAACACAAAAAAACCCGTTTCGGTTAATTTCGCGCTAGTGGCTACGAAATTGCTACAAATTCGCAACGGCAAGAACCGAAAAACTTAGACTTGGACGATCTCTGCCGGTATCGGCAACGGCGAATGGATGATATGAATGGAAATATTAATTTCCTTTTGTTGATGTTGAACGGAAGACGATAAACAGCATCGGCATCGGCAAAGGTCAGGTTTATGAATCCCGCTTAAAATTCGTTTAACACCGGTTCTGAAAAAACCTACATCATACAGACGATACTTTTCCTGAAAATTTGTGTTTCATCAATATTTATGTCGAAATCAAGTTCACAAAATAGATCGCTATTATGTTCAATATTGAAAGAGAGGGGTTTTCTTTAAAATTTTTAAATATTTAGATGCGTCGGCGTCGCGTCGCAAGCAAAAATTTTGGGAAAATAATATTAAAAATGCCATTCTTGACACGTTTTCAAGGCTGCTTATAAAAAACTGTTTAAAATTTAATTACACAATCAAAAATATTAACGGTGTGATGGTGCCGAAGCCGAAAAGTTTTGCCATTTAAGAGGATTAAGGACTTTAAGGTTTTTGATATTTTTCGGTTATTTATAAAAAACATAATCCGACCGCATTTCCTCACAGAATATTTCATTTGTGTTCCTTGACATCTCAGGAATCTGAACTAAAGCTAACTCAAAGTAAGTTCAAATTCAAAATAAAAACAGAAAAATGGACTTTACCTAATTATAATAAGTATAAATCTTACACCCAATAGTGGAAAATAAATTGGGAATGTTTCTTCTAAATCGAAGTAATTTTTATTTTGTAAGCGTTCTCTTTGCAAGGCCACGAGCCGCCCGGTATTATAGTCGCATAAAAATACTTAGGGCTATTCTACACGAGCCACAAAAACGCGACCGGTTAGTCGCTCAGTAGCTTGAAAATTTTGCCCATTCTATACGAGCGTGTGGACGCCGCTCCTTTGTACCGCGTATAACCGGCGAGTGAAACGCGACCCAATTCTAGACTAGCGACAAAACACTTCATATGTGCTATGGATCCCGTACAAGTTGGGTGTATCGCTGTTCACAAATTATCTTTATTAAGTTTGTTGGCCAAAAAACGAAAAAAAGACGTTGGTGGGTACACCAGGTTTTGCTAATCGTCTGACCTTAGGGGTGTTTCCTCTTAGCTTCGCAGAACATCGAAGATATCCCGATCTGCACTACTAATCGTGGATTGGTGAAGGATAAATCGGCTCGGCCGGCCAAACGTTTGCAAGTTGCTACATGTAGAATGGTACGCTGGCATCCGGCGCGTGACTTTTACGCAACCTCTTCCGTTCAAAACGCCGACACGCCAACGAACGTGTCCACACGCGACCACAAAGTTGCCCGTAGAGTATGCTCAATAAACATTCTGTGGTTCTGAAAGCTTTAGGGCCATTCTACATGAGCTACAAAAACGCGACCGTTTGCCTGCGAGCGACACGCGTGTGTCACAGAACCACAGAGTGTTTATTGAGCATACTATACGGACAACTTTGCGGTCGCGTGTGGACGCGTTCGTTGGCGTGCCGGCGTTTTGAACGCAAGAGGTTGCGTAAAAGTCGCGCGCCGGATGCCAGCGTACCATTCTACATGTAGCAAGCGTCTGGCCGGCCGAGCCGATTTATTCTTCACCAATCCACGATTAGTAGTGCAGATCGGAATATATTCGATGTTCTGCGAAGCTAAGATGAAACAACCTTAAGGTCAGACGATTAGCACCAACCGGGTGTACCCACCAACGTCTTTTTGATAGAACAACATTTTCATTGGTCGTAGGTAAAGTATAGTGTACAATAACTCGCATGTTATGATCATTACACAATCAGATAAATTAAGACATACGTCTGCAGCTCGCATCTCTAACTTCACCTTCATGTTTAATGACTATCATAAAATGTTTTTTATGTAAACCACTATTATTTTATTGCGAATGTTAAGATATGAATTAGTATTTCAAAATGTTATCTGCAGCGTGCTCTTTCAAGTCCCCTGCCCGGGGCTAATAGCACCCCCCTCCCTAGCCCCCACGTTAAGCCGGACCTAAATGTTCTCCCTAAATATTGCTCGTATATAAATATATTGTAAAAAGTTAAATAGAAGCTTGTAAAATTTCACTCACCTAAACTATTTTTACCGTCATTAGCGTTCCTAGCCACACTGGCTAAAAAGCTAAGTAAAGCGTATAAAGTATCACGGTTGGCCGGAGGCAGGAGTTGTACTAAATGTTGAAGTGCTTCTAGTTGTAGTCGCCTGTTACGTATCCCTGAAAATGTTAAAATTTGACATACATCTCAACGTTTTTCGAGTGTTTGTATTTAAATTGATAAAAGGATTAAAAAAATTGGTCCACCAATTTTTTTAGTCATGTAGTTTGGCTACCCAAACAAGCTTGGGTTAGTTGAAACTTACATAATAAACTATCCTATTCCAGGATATTTCTTGATTTTAACCTGCTTAAAGAGTTATCCTTTGATGCCAGAATATTAGAGCATATTAGACACTTTAAGTTGTACGACGTACGCGCAAACGTGGAATATGGCGCAATATTCTGTC